>OX463865.1:8973054-9183822 GCA_949825065.1 Odontocerum albicorne
TTTTTAGCGAAGGGATATATGTGAAAAATATGTTTTTTCAGATACTTCGTGGGTTTTAACCGACAACGTGTTAAAGCGCGGCCATGTACCTCAATCTATAACATAAACATTTGCCAAAGGTTAGACCTATTTATAAATTGATATCTTAAGAACTTATCTAATTATAAGAGTATTGCAATTATGAACTAACTTACTTTTAGGCCGTTTAAAGCTTTAGCTAACCTTTTAAAATTTAACAATCGATCTACAAGTGAAAAAGTTCCACGAAGAAAGAAGAAACGCAACGTTCATTGGACGCGGCAAAGATACGGCCTTTAGTAAATCAAATCTGTCTTGCAAAGGACAACCGAAAAATATATGGCATATTATTTCATTGTAATTAAAAAAAAAAGTGTTATTTTAGTGACTCATAATTGCATTATAACTTGATTTAGATTGCACAGATCATCCTAGTTTGGATTGATTGCCTATTAAAAAAAACTTAATTGTTATTTCCTTCATGTCATTTTATTTTAAATAGTCTTAATATTTGGTTGGAAGAGATTGCCACATGGCAATAAACTCGCCAGGTTAAAAAAAAATAATTTCTTAAAAATAGTTAACACCTGCATATTACTTATAACTAGATAACAATTCTTACAACTAGTTATTTTAACGCTGTTTATTTATCACGTATATTTTCACTCATTCAGGTTACTTGCATTCCATAACATTTATTCAGACCTTGGTTCCTCTCTGTTAATACTGTAGATGAACTAGTCAGGCAACAGATGATGCTTCGGAAGCCTGTGCTTACAACGGAAAGGTAGGTCAACAACGTTCGAACCACGTCTTTAAACCAACACAGGGCAGCATGCGACACCAGAATCTCGATGTAACAGTAGTTTGCTTTGCTGAAAACTTCATTGTTGAATATTCCATAGCAGCGGTTCTCAACCTTTTGACTAACGTGTATCATCGAAACAAAAATTGGAAAATTTTAGTATCACCACTATGTACAAAAAAAACTTTTCCAGGACATAAGTAGGGACGTGAATAATATACTATTTTAGTTTTTTTAACATTTATTTAAAAAAAAAGATAATGCAAAAAGGATGGAACAAAAAAATATCGTAATTACTATGTCTTTGGTATGTGTATACAAATTGCACAAAAAAAATATTTTAAAAATCAATATTTCTCTCATGTTAAAAATAAGTGACTAATAAATAAATTTTCTGTAATATTACAAGTTAATATTGCATTTTTTCATAGAATCATCCCTTTTCAACAAATATGACTTCCGATTTATTAACATTCATTCTCAAATCGTTTTCAAAACACTTTGCACACATTCTTTCAACCAACCTTACTAAATCATTTTGTAATTTGTTTTATCAAACGCTGTTTATTCCACTTTTTTTTAACGGTATAACCCTACCGGTTTCAAGACTTTCATCTCATGATTTACATATAGGAAAGACAGGAAGATCATTTGAAAAGAGATTTCGTGAACATAAATGTGCGTTAACAAATCCTCTAATTTATTCTGAAATTGCTAATTATTGTCACCGTGAAAACCATGGATTCTCTATCGATGATGCCAAATTCTTACATATCAGTAGAAACGGAAATAAATTGGACCGATTAGAGACCCTAGAAATTTCTAAGTCAGTATATCGGGGTGAACATCTGGCAAACATATATTTCAAGAATCTCGCCGCTGCTCGCTACGGTTGTCTCCTCCATCCTTCCACCCACAGTCCCCAACCCAAATCTTTGCCGTTAGAAGTGTGTATGTCGGTACCAGTTCCAACACAATTCAGTCTTTTTTGTGCTCTCCTGATAATGAGGTGAAAGCCTTGAAACTGGAAAGTTTTACCGTTACAAAAAGTATTTGATAAAACAAATAACAATATCTTAAACCTCCACAATGTTTTTGCCTTGACTATAAAGAATATATAAATCATTTTGATTTTTCGTCTCACTCACCATATCGTCTGCATAGAACGTTATATAGTATATATTTTATTTATTTATTTATTTATTACACATGACAACCAATATACATAATTTGCGAAAAAAACAACAGGTAATTTAATTTAGACATACATTATTTTAATGGATCTGGGTTTGTCGCCTTTCATTTGTCGTATCCCCAGTAAACTGGGCTTTTGCCTGTATCTCACTGAGGATATTTAGCATGAAAAAATAAATCGATCCTTCTTTCCGATTTTTGATTACACAAAAACAAAACCCCGTTGCACGTTCTCATCAACCTGACAAACAATGACACTCAATTACATCTGGAAACATCATGCGGAATCAAACTCTTCACACATCATCACTCCAGAAATACCAAACCTGTTCATCCCATAATATACCGCACACAATCATAAAAATAAAAACAAAAACAAAAGTAAAACCAAAAATTAACCCAAAATAAAACAAAAATAAAACCAAAAATGTTCATACCATAATATATCGCACACAATCATAAGAACAAAAATTAACAAAAAAATATACAGAAACATAAATACAAAACCACAAAAATCAAAACAAGAAGAAACACTCACTCAAGAGCTCACACAAATCTATATATTTTTGCAATATCTCCAATAATTTAAAATAGGGGTTGAATCCTTTTTCTGTCTATGTTTTACAGGTCTAACTACTTTCCATCTATATTTCAAAGACATCCAGATATCTGGTGTTTTCTGAATTCGAAGTAATTACTTTTAATCCCGTTTTAACCTTTTTGTAAAGAATGTTTCAGGAAAATTAACTAATGAAAATATCGATTCGCCATTATTGTCGTCTTGAATCTAAAAGTTGTCATTAATCAAATTAAATCTGTGAAATTAATTATATAATCATTATCAACTTTGTTCTCAACAAAAAAAAAACATATATACTCGTAGTTGATTGAAAATATATTGTTGGTTAGGTTAAAATTTAATTTGAAACTGGGGCCTGTTTGAAAGATATCAATTTCTTTATATTTGCCTCTGTATCGTTTAATTTTAAACGTAAATTAGGTTCCACTCTTAATTTAATTTTGCGTTTGTTTTTCAAATACAATATTAAAGAAAATTCTTTTTACACTAATAGGTTGTGTAAAAAGGCGTTAAAAAAGTAAACGCCTTATTTGAAATTTCTTAAAAATCTTTCATTTTATTAATACAAAAGTTAATGATTGTGTTTTTTTGAAGTCTCTGTTGAGCAATCGTATAACATGCAGTGCCTTTGACAGCCGTTCTTGGAACTTTAGTAGAATGGTCCTTATGGGAAGAGATGATGATGGTTGTTGATAAATAAATAAACTCGTTAGATCGCAATGCGGAAAGAGAGAGTGTTTATTTTTATAGTAACGTAGGTATTTATATCTTTTTAGAATATGCACGAGAGTGCGCTCGCGATATGCTTACGTTTCGCTTCTATGAATGCAGAAACGGTTTATTGTCGTATGTGGGTATTCATCTAAATACGGAACTGGTGAGATAGCCGTGGTGTGTTTTCTCTCTCTCTGGCGTGTGGTGCGGTCGCTTGGCCGGCGTCAATGGCCGGCATTGACCTTCGGACTGTTTACTATAATTTATCGAAGAATCCGAAGGTCGTTTCATCGGTCATTGACCGTATGTATGCGACAATATCATGCGACGACCGCCACAGAACTAATAAAATAATATTTGCTAAGAATACATATTTTCCTCAATTTACGACACAAGTCAGTTTATATTTTTTTTTGTTTTACACGTAAAATAACGCATTCATTCTTTCCATGTAATGGAACATTACCACACTTTTCCCGTACCCCCTACTGTTATCTTATTTACCACTGGTGATACGTGTACTACCGGTTGAGAATCGCTACTCTATAGCAAGGGTACTCAATCAGTCGTTCGCGATCTACCAATCGATCGCGGTATGCTTTTAAGTAGCTATTTACTTTTTCTTCCATTGCATATACTAAAAAAATATTATTTTAGTCAGTTCCAATAAGAAATACGACGAACTAAACAAATAACATTAGTTGTGTTTTAAATATAAAATATAAGGGTTTAAATATAAAATATAACCTTACCGACTGGCAGATTTTAGTTCTTTAATTTATCAATAGATACATCACAAATACGAAAGTTACTCTTGTAAGTGCCATAAAAAATAATGTCAAGTGCATATTTAGCAGGTTCCGATATGAACAAATTAAATATCAGAAATAAGAAACTTTTGAAAGAAGGTAAAGCGAGAAGTATGAATGATATAATATTGTGTATGACGAGATGTACGACTGAGGGGAAAATTGTGCATTTGGATAAAAAAGTTTGGAGATCTGTTCTCTCTGACTACCCCGCAAGGGACACGGCATGATATGTATAATAAATATGGAAATTTCTCAATTTTCCTCAAAGCATTTTTTTAAATCAGTTAAAAAATGTTGAAACTTCTCAATTTCCCTCAAAGCATTTTTTTATAAATTCTATATATTTATGTAATATGTATATATTTCAAGCAAACCTTAATAAATACTTATTTTTGTAAGTTTTTTTTAGTTAAATGCCCATTTCACGACCGTAATGAAACATTTAAATAAAATAGAAATAAAGGTTTATTGACAGCAACGTAGTACGTACAAAATATATTTAAATACATTCCAAAAACACATAAATAGCAGACAATACATTTAAAAGATAAGCTATCAAAAAGTCTGGGCTCATCTAACAGCATTCCCTTGGCCAAGATACACTTCACCAATAATATCTATCCATGATATTTCTTTAACCGTATCCAACTTCCTCATAAAATATTTCACAAGTTTTGCGTTATGACTTAAGTTAATTTTGATTAAATTGTATATATTTTCTTACTGTTTCGTCTTTTATTTATATTTTAAATTATCATGTGGGATCCATTAAATTAAAGCTGAAACTAGTCGTTAGATTTGAAAGCTCTCTCAGTAACAAATAATGTTGACTTAATTTTCTTTAAAGTACCCAAAAGCTGAGCACATTATTACATCAAAGCTTTTTGGAAAAATGGTTATTTATGACAAATGAAGTTTTCAAGTCACATCAGACTTCAAACAGACGCCATAAGGCGGGGCAGAAGCAGTCAAACCATATCTTCTGAGAAGCCTCAAGCTAAACGTACCTGGCAAAAAAATCATAAAATTAATCATCCGAGGAACAATGGGTGTGCAGTTTAAACTCGACAGCATAATAACCTGGTTGAAAGCGAATGGCGCCATTGTAATCGGACGTTAGAAAAGTTTGTTTTTAATTTTTCTCAAGGATTTTCTTGGATTATAGAACCGTTAAAGAAGTATTATTTCATAATACCATAGAGTTTGAAACACTGAAATTTGAACAAAATAAACTAACGTATCATCGAGATTTTTCAACAGTAAGCATTCATGAAGCAAATTCTCAAATCCATATAAAAATTTAAAAAATAATCAATTTATAAACAAGTCAACAAGCCTTTATTGTGGAAAGCATTTATGATATATTATTTTACTTCAGTTGTCCAATGACCTTTCTGATACAAATATAACGAAATTCAACCCTAATATACAAACAATAATATATAAATAAACACGTTTGAAGTTTGTCCGAAGTAAAAAAAAAAGTTAAATCCAAAAATATATGTCACTCGAAGAGCATTCATAAATATTTATTCTTGTTCATAAATAGTTCTGATTTGTATTAAATAACAGATGTCGCACTATTTTCGAATTTGCAAGCAAAATGATTCGGGAATAATTCAATTATAAAATTTTAATCATTTCTTTTAATCTACGTCCTGATGTAGTGTTAAATTTAAAAAAGTCGTGAGTGAAGATTTTATAGTAATGACACTGAGCTGTCAGTTGATAGGTCGAAATACCATTGTTGTGTTTAATGCGGTTTTTTTTTTTTGAGAAATTGATATAAAATGTATTTTATAGAAGTAGTAATTAGTTTGTCCTGTGAATGTTTTATGTGGTTTAAAAATGTTTTAATGGGAACTTTGAAACTGTACACCACGGTTCAATAATCTAGTAATAATAATAATGTTAATAAAAGTACGATAAATATTACGAAATCGCATTTTTCTCAAGGAAGCTTAAACTATTGTACTATAATACAATAGTAAACAGTATAAGACAAACCCAAAAAAACAAAAATACAAATCGATACTCAATTCATCAAGTAAATAGCGTGATGGTGTATAAAGGATCTTTCAAATTTAGCGGTTTTTTTAATTCTTGGATAAAACACAGATGTCGTTGCGAACTTGCCTGGGTCTTGTGACATTTGAGAAGCGTAATGTATGAAATTTATAAAAATAGAGTCGTATACAATACAACAACGCGTTCAAATTGTTGAATTATTTTATGTATTGTAATCTCCGGAAACGGTGATGTTAACTGGCCACCAAGATCGTGTGATCTGACACCGTTGAACTATTTTCTCTGGAGTCACGTGAAGAGCCAGGTCTTTAAGAATGACCCCCAATCAATTCCTTAACTGAAGGACGAAGTTATTCGTGTTATTGGTGAGTTAGAACAGCAATTATGCCAAAATGTCATCGAAAATTTTGACAAAAAAGTGGACATCTGTGGAGCTAGCTGCAAGAGGTGGACATTTAGCGGATATTGTTTTTTTGTGTTTAAATATCATACGTTATACTTCAATGACCAATAAAAAGTTTTTTGAAATCAAATCAAATTGTTTGTTTTATTCAAGAATTTAAAGAAGTAGAATAAAAAAAACGCTCAATTCTAAAGACCAGGTCTATAAGAATGACCCCCAATCAATTCCTAAACTGAAGGACGAAGTTATTCGTGTTATTGGTGAGTTAGAACCGCAATTATGACAAAATGTCATCGAAAATTTTAACAAAAAGGGGGACACCTGTGGAGCTAACTGCAAGAGGTGGACATTTAGCGGATATTGTTTTTTGTGTTGTCATATATTGTACTTCAATGACCAATTAAAAGTTTTTTGAAATCAAATCAAATTGTGTGTTTTATTCAAGAATTTAAAAAAATAGAAATAAAAAAAAACGCTCAATTCGAAAGACCCTTTACGTTGTACTCAAAATCTGAAATGTAAACAAACATAAACAAAATCTTAACACAGCAGTTTTTTTGGTACAAAAGAGAAAATGAAACTTAATAATGGGTACTCTTCTGAGATAATTTCTTTTCTTTCCTAATTTCGCTACATTCACGTACTTCTTTCTTCCACTTCTCTCAAACCTCCAGCTATATTCTGCTGATAGAGGAGAGGGCAACGAAATAAAAGAACAAAATTTCCTTAATCATCTCGCTCTCGGTTGTTTTAAAATTTATGAAGAAGAAGAATTTACTTTTTTTTTCCTCCCCTTTACTGGCGAGAGAATTAAGAATTAACCTCAAGAATTTGAATTTTAATAATAATCAAGTTGTGGAAGGAAACCTTTGCTCGTTCAGTTTTTTTTTTTGCCAATTTAACTTTTTAGACAATTTGTTGGTCTAGCGCGGTTTCATAACTTCTTTTATGGTAATGGTACGCATATTAAACATTTAACTAAAATATACCATTTTAATGATTTACAAATGACAGAGCATAATTATATTTTGGTTCAAACTTTAATTGTAATGTATGTTAATTACACTTTCATTGTGTCAAGTACAACCTGGCGGGCTAATTGCCATGTGGCAATATCTTCGAGCCAATCTGAAATATATTTAAAAGGCTTTAAGTGAATGGTTGGAATCCTTTTTAAAAAAAATATGGGTTCCAACGGGAATTGAGCCCACGATCTCCGGGGTGGGAGACAAACGTCTTACCAACTAGGGCAAAGAAGTTTTTTGAAGTATGAGAGTGAAACGTGGAGGGGAAAAAGACTTGATGATCAAAAAAAATGTGCATGGAGGTGACAATATATGACAGAATACGGAATGAAGGGATGAGGGATGAATGTGTTGGCTTAAGGCTGATATATAGAGTAAGTTAAAGGAAAGCCTTCTGAAATCGTTTGGGCATGTGGAACGAATGATTAAAAAAAGACAAACAACGTAAACATGTAAGGCAAACGTGCGTGGAAGGAGTGTGAGAAGAAGACACGAAAAATAGAGTTGGATCAAGTTGTAGCGACCGTGCGTGCGGTCACTGAACCCACTAAGGCGACCCTTGCCCGCGCGGTCATGGAACTCGCAAGTGGCGAGTGCGAGGCGGCGCCGAGCGAAGGTCGCCCGCGCGGTCATTAAACTCACTAGTAGCGAAGAACGAGACACCGATATATCTCTTGCCTCTCCTGCAGACCGTAATATGAAATGTATATAGAACGTGCAACAATAAACATGTGTGAAGCGGAAGCGAGACAGCGACATGTTCTGCGCCGTTCTATACATTATAAATACAGACGCTTACAATAAACTTTCTCTTTGCTTATTCCGATCTCGACGACTTTTATTCAAACAACCATCATCCTTCTATTCGAAACGCAAGTCCCTAAAAAGTGATTGAAAGAAGGAAATGTTTTAAGTTAGAGAAACTGAATAAGTAGCATAAGAAGGTGTATGAATGTGAAAGAAGCTAAGAATGTGGGTCAAGATAATATTGTCTGGTACTCGGTCCTCTATGCCTACCCCGACATAAAATGGCGTGATGATATGTATGTTTGTACGTTTATTGAACTTTCTTAGTAATGGAACTCAGTTGTGTCGACTAACAATTTCTTATTTGTAACAATTATTTCTAATAACTGTATACATTTATCTTTAAGCTTTGTAATTTATAAATTTAACCTTTATATGTAATAGATATATAAAAAGTCTGGCACTCTGTCCTCCCTGCCTAGCCCAATATATAAACGGCATGGTGATATGTATGTATGTAATTGATTTACAAAAAACCGTTGTTTTTTTTTTTGCAAGACATCAATGTGACTCTACCGGTTTCAAGGTTTTCGCCTCATCATCAGGAGAGCTCTAACAAGACTGAATCATGCCTGGGTTAGCACTGACAGACTAAAGGCATCTACCAGTAAAAACTCGGAATGGAAGATGAAGATGGAAGGAAGTAGGAGATGACTTCAGTCAGTATTAGAAGTCAAAAGTCATACCACTAAATGCGTCTAGTCTGTTGGTGTTAGCCCGGATTTAATTCATACTTGTAAAACTACCCTGACGATGTATTTAAAATCACGAAACCGGTAGGGCCATACAATTTTTTTAAATAGAAAAAAATACTGTTTTAGTAAATCAAGCTATTGTATATTCAATTTTAAACATTTCAGAATATACCGAAACAACACGTATTTTATCGACTCTAGCTGACACTCTACAGAAGGTAGATTTATCACATTTTAACTGTAACATCCCCTGATCATGCAAGGGCGTAGCTGGTATGGTAAATGTGCACACACTCTAACTTATACAGGCCTGAAACATTTGGACCTTTACCCTTTAAATCCCAGCATATTTTGGCCAAAAAAACAGAGGTTAATATATATTTTTTTCTCAGTTAATATTTAGTTTTAAATGTGTTATTTTAAAAGTGAATGATTCTCAAAGTTAAAAAATATATATACTCAACATTAAAACCTGTATAAAAACTTTTAGGCCGATGATTGGCCCCGTGGGATTTTCCCAATACGCCATTTGGGGCCGATGATCGGCCCTGTGGGATTAAAAGGGCTAATGGTATTTTAATTTCATCACATTTTTTCCTTATCCAAATTTCCCTTGTATATTCTAATATTGGAATCAACATTCCAATATGTGTAACCAGCTATGATTTTCTTCAAATGCCCCGATCGGAACACATTGTATAATCCACCTACCATTCACTCTATTGCTTGTCACTACTCTTCACACGCCATATGATATGAATGCTAAAAAAATATACTTACTTTAAATAGTTTTTTTTAATGGCATTTGCCTTTTTTCAGTTTTAAGAACTTAAGATATGCAGATTTATTTTTAAACATTAAAATTCTAAAAAGTAATAAAAAGTATCATTTGAATAGACTGGAGCCCAATTCGAAGTGAAAAATCCTATAAAATCGTCTTTTAGATGAAAAAAAGAACGAATTACTATCACATTAAATCGCGTTTGCAGGAATTAAAACAATTTTATTGCTACCCCATAAAATGCCACACTTCGTGGTCTTAGGAACACGTAGAATGTAAAATTTTAATAAAACTGAGTTGGTCTAAGGTCTATTGTTGGAAGTGATGAATATTACAACTTAGCCAGATAGAAGAAAATTATTAAGTCTACTATTTAAAGTTTTCAACTTTTATTTCAATAGTCTGGAACTAACTCAGCTTGTCATGTTATATGTTCCTTGTAGGCCCACTCGGCAAAATGTTTTGTTTCGTAGTTAAGAGATTGCAACTAATTATTTGTACTTCTCTTGTATAACAAGGTTTGATAGGTTGGGAAATATGGACATTGCATAGATTTCCATGTAACTTTGACTACTTAAAGGAGTAAAGTGAGGAAGTTGTACTTGAGAAGGATAACTGATTGAATTGTACGTTGTTCGTGTTGTGTTGTTCGCGTTAAAGTTCGCGTTGTTGTGTTGTAAGTCTAGTAAAAAAAAATATATTGTATAACACTGCTTACACAAAAGCACTTTTTAAACTTCCTCTTCATTTTAATTTTGTTTTAATTTTTATTTTTATTCTTATAATTGTGTGCGGTATATTGTGGGATGAATATTTTTTGTCCTTCTGGAGGGATGATGTGTGAGGAGTTGAATTTCGCCAGATGTTCCCAGTTGTAGTTGAGTATCCTTAGTGAGATACAGGCAAAAGCCTAGTTTACTGGGGATACGACAAATGAAAGGCAACAAACCCAGATTCATTAAAATAGGATGTCCAAATCAAATTACCTGTTGTTTCTTCGCAAATTGTGTATATTTCTTGTCATGTGTAATAAATAAAATAAATTTAAAAAAAATTCTTTAGTTTTTTATGGCTGAATGCGTGGCAATAAAAGAGGCTTTTAATATTTGCGAGTAGATACAATTTTGAAAAATTGTTATCTTCTCCGATTCCCTACGTTGTCTTCGCTCAATTTCAAGTAGTTGTTTGAAACTCAACAAAGAAATTATTTGCTAAATCTCAGTCAAGTTATTCCAATTGATATAAAAAATATAGATGTTTGTTTGTGCTCCCCTGAAGATGAAGTTGAAAGCCTTGAAACCGGTAGGGTTATACCGTTACAAATAAGTGGAATAAACAGTGTTTGATAAAAATAGATTATTATGTTTTTAAACCTCCACAACGTTAATGCCTTAACTATAAACAACATATAGATGTTTCTTTAGTTTAGATTCTTTCATATATTGGTATCACTGGTAATGAATGTGTTGATTCCTTAGCAAAGGAAGTATATTCTACCGGCTGTCCCCATGCCTGTTTTTTTACATCCAGTAACTAATCTTATAAATGAAATTAACCCTCCGGCAGGCGCATTAAATCTGTCAGATGAGGTACCTAGTTTTTTTGTGCCAATGGGCGAGGTTTACCGACAAAGAGGTGAGACTTATAGTCGCTTCCTGATTCCCTACCCCTCACACAAGGGTATCTTTGTTATTTCTCCAGTGTACCGTTGGTCTCCGTGACGGACGTTTTAATCTGCTGGATGAGTTGCGCCCAATTACGTTAGTATTTTTGATTTTCGAAATATTTTTTTTTTCTCAATATTTCTTTTTATATACCTACAATAGTTCGTATATCTATGTTCTAGCCCCTAATTCAATAATATTAATCGTTATTTACTATATGAATACAAACATGCACGCACGGTGTGTGAAAATTGTTATAAGAATGTTTTCAAAAATGTTCAGCGTGAGCCTGATCAGGAATAACTATAATCATATTTTGATTACTCCCTTTTGTTTTTGTGAAGACGTTTTATGATCACAAGTAAATTTGAATTTTACATTCTAAATTATGTTTGAAAAAGTGCTAGCGTAGTTTTCTCTAATGTTAAGTTATTGCTTTTATTTTCATCACACGAACACCTACCTTATGAAGATGTGACAGTTAATTCCACATACTTTTTAGTGTGCAAAATATTTTTTTTAAACCTATTATCGGTATTAAATGACTGAAAAAAATTATGATGTTACTGAATTGCATTAGTTATGTTGATAAGCTGCCAACAAAATACTGAGAATGTTGTAAACTAGTTATTTTCTATTTTAAGAAAAACAATATGAGAAAATAAAAAAAATTGTTATTGAAAAGTGCAAAGAAATGAACAAATGTTATATAACCATGTTTGAGTGAAAAGTTCAGTTTGATAAGCTTTCCCTTAAGCCTAAGCAGAAATTTAATATTTAATCTCACAAATGTGTTGCGCCCGAGCGTGTTAGGATTTGTATTGCGCCCAACGAAAGGTGAAACAATATACTTGGCACCGATGGGCGTTGGATTGGGATATATAGTAACTGGTGTAAATAAGGACTGTAGATTAATCCAACAATATATCCTCTTGAAACCAGGGTTTGATATAGTAAGGACGAATAAGATGGAAGTGTCTGTCATGTGTTGTTTGCGGATAGGCCAATGCATGATGGCTTATCACCTTTACAGAATGTGTATTTTGGAGAATCTGGTCTAGATGATGTTACTAAAGATAAAGTATTTTTCGGTTGTCCTTTGCGAGATAGTTTTGATTTATTTAAAGCTATATTTTTACCGCGTCCAATGAATGTTGCGTTTCTTCTTTCTTCGAGGAACTTTTCCACTTACCATAAAGATCGATTGTTAAAATAAAACCGATATTTTTCAAATTTCTTGAGTAGAATACTCCCTTAAACTTATTTTTTTTTAATAGCAGATATTGTTAAATGGGCTAGAGCCATAGGTAACACTATCGGGTTCATGGGACATGGATGGATAACAGTTTCTTTGGGTGACAATGCATGAAATATTCGCTTGTAGTCATCGCCCAGGAAGACCTGTAAAATGAGGCAAGCATAGTTGAGAGTTAACATCACAAGAGAGTTAGTTCTGATGTCACTACACAACAAGGTTAATCGAAGATAACGAATATGTTTTCTTTTAGAAAAAATATTTTTGGAGACAGGTATTTTTTAAATTTCTGGCAAGCAAAAGGTGTATCATAAATCACAGATTCTATTATCTGTATACAAATCAGAAATGGGGTGACAGGCTGGAGAGAGTCCAAAATGTTTATGTCTAATCTCAGGAAGCACTAACAAGTATTTGGATTGCGATCTAAGATACAATAGATTAAAAAAGACTACAATTTATAAACATGCTAGTGTGCCAGAAAAATTGCGAAAACTTAAAAAAAATCAAAACCTGCTGACCTAGCATTTACAAAGTTTTTAAACGTTCAACAATTATTTTATTTTTTGCAGTCTATCGATCGTCGATCGTTGCTGGGACATATATATTCGAGGACCCACTCGCCATATCAGCCTCAGTTCAGTTGGAAAGCAAATATGTGCCGTGAAGTTTTTTTTTTTTTAAGTGTGAGGAGCCGTTGCACACCAGTAAACTCACTGGCCACACTGATGTACTGGATCCAATGGCACGCCAAGTTGAGACGATCGGAGAACACTGGCATGTTTTTTTTTTCTTTTTGAAAACCAAATATGACAGACATCGTAGATTACTTACGCCCCCAAATACTAGGAAGAAAATAATCGAGATGAGTAACACAGCGCAGGGTTTGAACCAGTGATTTTCCGCACGAAAGTTCAGTGCGTTACCATAAGGTCATGCCCCTCTATAAGTTGGAGATAAACTACCTTCGTCCTTCCAGATTAAGTGTGTAGAAATAACCACATCCAATTGTAATACACGATCAATCCCAACAAAAAATCTAAATTTACAGTGATTAAGTTTCAATTGCTGGAGACTTGATCATGAAACTTTAAGATTTATATATTTTTTAACCTGGCGAGTTTATTGCCAGGTGACAATCTCTTCCAACCAACCAGAAAGATGTTTTTATAGGCCCTAAGTGATAACCAGACTGGAATCCTATTTAAAAAAATCTGGGTTCCAGCGGGGATCAAACCCGCAACCTCCGGATTGGCAGACAAGTGTCTTACCACCAGGCCACGGAGGTCGTCAGATATTCATAGGCTAGAGATTAAAAATAGCCAAATACAATGATTCGATTGAAAAAACCTTTACCCACAGTGAATATTTTCAATTATTGGAGATATTGTCATGAATCCTTTAACGTATTCATCCAGTGGAGATAGACAATAGCCAAATGTTACATATGGTCGATTCTGACAAAAGCCTTTCCTTTCACTTTCAAAAAAAATCACTGTGAGTATGTATCAATTGCGGGAGAGCTGGTCATGCATTCTTAATATATACATGCAGTGAAGACATACAACTACCAAACACAATATAAGATCAATTCTGAAAAAAAAAACCCTAGTCCCTAGAAAATATTTTGAATCGTTGGAAATCTGGTTACAAATCTTTAAAATATTCATGCAGTATATATAGAGAATTGCTAAATACAATACATGGTCAATCCTGATAAAAAAAATCTAGTTCCCAGGGAGTATTTTTAATAGTTAGAGATCTGGTTATAAATCCTTAAAAAAATCATGCGGTACAGATAGATAATAGCCAAATACAATACATGGCCAATTCTGATAAAAAAAACCGAATCCCCTGAGAGTATTTTTAATAATTGGAGATCTGGTTATAAATCTTAAAGATATTCATGCAGTATGGTATATATAGATAATAAATAGCCAAATACAATACATGGTCAATTCTGAAAAAATAACTCCAATCCCCAGAGTGTATTTTTAATCACTGGAGATCTGGTTATAAATCCTTAAAATATTTATGCGGTATAGTTAGATAATAGTCAAATACAAAACATGACCAATTCTGATAAAAAAAACGAATCCCCTGAGAGTATTTTTAATAATGGAGATCTGGTTATAAATCCTAAACATATTCATGCAGTATGGTATATATAGATAATAAATAGCCAAATACAATACATGGTTAATTCTGAAAAAAAACTCCAATCCCCAGAGAGTATTTTTAATCACTGGAAATCTGGTTATAAATCCTTAAAATATTCATGCGGTATAGTTAGATAATAGCCAAATACAATACATGACCAATTCTGATAAAAAAAAACGAATCCCCTGAGAGTATTTTTAATAATGGAGATCTGGTTATAAATCCTAATCATATTCATGCAGTATGATTTATATAGATAATAAATAGCCAAATACAATACATGGTTAATTCTGAAAAAAAAACTCCAATCCCCAGAGAGTATTTTTAATCACTGGAAATCTGGTTATAAATCCTTAAAATATTCATGCGGTATAGTTAGATAATAGCCAAATACAATACATGACCACTTCTGATAAAAAAAAACGAATCCCCTGAGAGTATTTTTAATAATGGAGATCTGGTTATAAATCCTAAACATATTCATGCAGTATGGTATATATAGATAATAAATAGCCAAATACAATACATGGTTAATTCTGAAAAAAAAACTCCAATCCCCAGAGAGTATTTTTAATCACTGGAGATCTGGTTATAAATCCTTAAGATATTCATACAGTAAATACAGAAAATAGCAAAATACATGGTCAATTCTGACGAAAAAACCTTCTATTCCATCCGCAGTGGGCATATTTGCTGTGGAGAAACCGCAATTAGTCGTCATAAGTGAAAAGGCCTCTATCAGGATTATTAGCTTTTAAAGAAAGTTTTTTGGAGATGGAAGGTAGTAAGAGAGCTGTCAAAGACAAAATATAATAATTTTTTACCAAATCTTTTGATTTTCTGCGAATGACGTCACTTTTTTGTAAGATAAAATAAATTACTGCGTATTCAAACCATGCTCGTGAAAAACAGCCTCGCTAAAGTTTGAAGTTAAATTGAACCCTCTTCACAAAATAGAGGAAATAAGAACTCAAAACCCACTCATTTCGCCTTTCAAAAATAAATAATTTAATCCTGATTGATAAATCGAGCTCCAATGGGAGCGGAAATTTTAAACTTCATGAATTTTAAAACATAAAGGTCCCTTTATATTGGAAACTTCCCTGAATAAGGGGCTGCTGGCAAGTCTTTATAAATATCCTTTACATATAACAGGACCTTCGTATACACGGTAATATGAAATATTGAAAAAGGATACTAAAAAAATCTGCCAAGATGAAAGTTCATAACAGTATTTTAATACCTACTTTGATGTATGGGAGTGAAACATGAACGTGGAATAAGACCCTAATAAATGATGTAGAAAGGCGTGCACTTAGAAGAATATATAGAGTGACTATGAAAAGAGTAAGAAATTAAAGGACGAAGGATAATTGTTTGGCAGATATGGAAGTTATACGTGGTAACGCCCAAAAGCTTTTGACCTTAGGATATAAAAAAATGTGACATAGTGGAACCACACTCTTCTGTCTTGTAACACTTGCTTTTGCACTAATGTTACTGTTTCTTGAGTGAGTGCTTCTGTTGGTCTGCCTTAACGAAAGTTATCTCCAATCAATTTTTTGCCTAAACGAAACTGTTAAGCCTAATCTTTCACTGTGTAATAAATAAAATTCTCCGTAGAGAGTACCGCAACGTTATTTATTTTTCGTCAAACTTTTCTCTTCTTTGAAAGAAATTTGATAACCGCCCAATATTCAATTTATAATATTTCAGAATATGCCAAAGCAATGTTTCGTACATAAATTTAACTGAAACATCACATTACTTTGATGTAAGCTTGGCCGATGTAGTATTTGTCCATTTACGGTATTTCTTGTTTTAATCGGAAACTATAGAGCCTTGGTAATCAACGTATTTAATCGGAAACTATAGAGCCTTGGTAATCAATGTATTTCATCGGAAACTATAGAGCCTTGGTAATCAATGTATTTAATCGGAAACTATAAAGCCTTAGTAATCAATGTATTTAATCGGAAACTATAGAGCCTTAGTAATAAGTGTATTTAATCGGAAACTAAAGAGCCTTAGTAATAAATGTATTTAATCGGAAACTATAGAGCCTTAGTAATAAATGTATTTATTCGGAAACTATAGAGCCTTAGTAATAAATGTATTTAATTGGAAACTATAGAGCCTAATAATCAATGTATTTAATCGGAAACTGTTGAGCCTTAGTAATCAATGTATTTAATCGGAAACAATAGAGCCTTAGTAATCAATGTATTTAATCGGAAATTATACAGTCCTTGTAATCAATGTATTTAAACGGAAACTATAGAGCCTGATTAATCAATGTATTTAATCGAAAACTATAGAGCCTTACTAATCAATGTATTTAATCGGAAACTAACGAGCCTTAGTAATCAATGTATTTAATCGGAAACTATAGAGTTTTATTAATCAATGTATTTAATCGGAAAATGTAGAACCTTAGTAATCAATGTATTTAATCGGAAACTAACGAGCCTTAGTAATCAATCTATTTAATCGGAAACTATAGAGTTTTAGTAATCAATGTATTTAATCGGAAACTATAGAGTTTTAGTAATCAATGGATTTAATCGGAAAATGTAGAGCCTTAGTAATCAATGTATTTAATCGGAAAATGTAGAGCCTTAGTAATTAATGTATTAAATCGGAAATTATAGAGCCTTAGTAATCAATGTATTTAATCGGAAACTATAGAGCCTTGGTAATCAATGTATTTAATCGGAAACTATACAGTCTTAGTAATCAATGTATTTAAACGGAAACTATAGAGCCTTAGTAATCAATGTATTTAATCGGAAACTATAGAGCCTTAGTAATCAATGTATTTAATCGGAAACTATAGAGCCTTAGTAGTCAATATATTTAATCGGAAACTATAGAGCCTTAGTAATTCATGTATTTCATCGGAAATTATAGAGCCTTAGTAATCTATGTATTTAATCGGAAACTATAGAGCCTTAGTAATAAATGTATTTAATCGGAAACTATAAACCCTTAGTAATCAATGAATTTAATTGGAAACTTTAAAGTTATCAATGTATTTAATCGGAAAATGTAGAGCCTTAGTAATTAATGTATTTAATCGGAAACTAACGAGCCTTAGTAATCAATCTATTTAATCAGAAACTACAGAGTTTTAGTAATCAATGTATTTAATCGGAAAATGTAGAGCCTTAGTAATCAATGTATTTAATCGGAAAATGTAGAACCTTAGTTATCAATGTATTAAATCGGAAACTATAGAGCCTTAGTAATCAATGTATTTAATTGGAAAATGTAGAGCCTTAGAAATCAATGTATTTAATCGGAAACTTTAGAGCCTTAGTAATCAATGTATTTAATCGGAAACTATAGAGCCTTGGTAATCAATGTATTTAATCGGAAACTATAGAGCCTTTGTAATTAATGTATTTAATCGGAAACTATAGAGCCTTAGTAATCAATGTATTTAATCGGAAACTATAGAGCCTTAGTAATAAATGTATTTAATCGGAAACTATAGAGCCTTAGTAATAAATTTATTTTATCGGAAACTATAAAGCCTTAGTAATCAATGTATTTATTCGGAAACTATAGAGCCTTAGTAATCAATGTATTTAATCGGAAACCAAAAAGCCTTAGTATTCAATGTATTTAATCGGAAACTATAGAGCCTTAGTAATCAATGTATTTAATCGGAAACTATAGAGTTTTAGTAATCAATGTATTTAATCGGAAACTATAGAGCCTTAGTAATCAATATATTTAATCGGAAACTATAGAGCCTTAGTAATCAATGTATTGAAAACAAAATATTTAGAAAGTTTAGCTACAATATTTAGAAGAATTGATTCTCTAAACAGTGCTATTTAAATTGACATTTTATTATAATAAGAATGAATTGTCCAGACTGCTTTGTACTGAGACTTACTAATGATTTTTTAAAGTTAAAATTTTGTATACTTCTGTTGTAAGAACAATTTTGTAACACAATTCAGTAAGATGGTCACCCCACCAAGATGTCCATGTTGAAAAAAAATTAACGCATACAGCGGGGAGCTTTAACAATGCATAAACTTTAAACAGCAGACCCTAATAACTGTGTTGGTCAACAATCTGTTGTTGGAAGTGATGAGGCTTATAATCCTGTCAGATATAAATAGGATGTTTGACCTCACAGCATTATTTAAGATTGTCAGCTCGTATTTCAATAATCCAGAACTAACTAGGCTTATCATGTTACACATTCCTTGTAAGCTCACTCAGCTAAATGTTTTGTTCCATAGTGGAGTGCTTGCGACTAATTATTTGTACAACTCTTGCATAATAATTCAACACAAATTGGGTAAACAATATGGAAATTTTCTTACTAAATTATTGTATCAAAAAGGTCATTTCATTGTTGAAAAAATCGTTGTTTATTGGCCTTTCTAGCTCACTGCTCCTCTTTTCTTTACGTCTTTCTTTACTGTCCATGCAGTGAGACTCTGGGATCAGTTACAAACCAATATAAGACTCACTCCGTCTTTGGCATGCTTTAAGAAGCGACTGAAAAAACTCTTCATTTCTAGTCAGTAAATAACGTGTTTCATTCCCGATTTTTCCTTTCCTCTCCACCATACCTTCCCTTTCTTTTGATTGATGATATCTCACTTTATATGAAAAAGAATGTTCGGGTATTGTCCGTCTTTGTGGGGTTCGTGGACATACGCTCACGTATGTGTTTATTGATTTCGTGGGGATGGATAGTCATTTGAATGATTTATGCAACCATGTAACTTGATTCATTTACTTTTGTCTGATTGGTTGGAAGAGATTGCTGTCTAGCAATAAGCTCACCAGATTGTATTTGTTAAATAATAATAATTATTATTATTAAATAACGATTTGCCTAAGACTTACAAAACAAATAAAAGAAAGCGAAGAAGAGAAATTTCCAGGATACGTCGTAAGGAGATACTTTCCAATTTGAAGTATCAAGCTTACGAGATATAAAGAAATTCGTAAATATGGAACCGCGAGAATGAAACCAAGTTGTGTGTACAGAATATCAGGCAGAAAATTTAACGCTCCTCTCTCGTCATTGAAAGGATTAGAGAGAGATCCTTGGATTTATGTCCTTTAGTATCATTTCCATCTTGTAGTTAAGGCCCTCGATTACCGTCTATAGGCCGCTCTTGATTTTATGTGCCAGGGGTGGCTAACCTTTGGTGTAACGTTATTTTACAATTGGGGATAATCCTTGTGTTATTAAGTGTTCCTATTAAAACCGAGGGATCCTAGGCGCCTCGCAAAAGGTTGACACCATAAATTCTTTAAGGTAGATTAAGATTTTATCTAACGTGTATAAGTAAACATTTTTTTCCGTAAAATGAGCAAATTTATATAATTGATTTTAGTTAATTAAGTTAATGTACAATAAATGGGGGGCGTGTGTAGCTTTAGAAAGTACTTGAAAACCTCACTTTTTGAAACGTGATATCAAAATAAATTATTGTGTAAAGAAAATCTCACCAAAAACTAGGAAAGGAGATGGAAGATAAGAAATGGCAAAAAGAAAGAAGCTATGAAGGAACACATCGTCATTGAAAAGAGATGTTATATATTTTAGGTCGCTGTTTGAAGTAAACCAATTATGGTAAAAGTCTTATGACAGCCAAGTGACTTGTTCTAGTAAATAATGTCGTGAATAAGGAAGAACGATGAATTGGAAATGTCAAACTAATGGAAGGATAACGTTGCTAGAGCCTAGCACAAGTCCATGATCGTTGAGGCACTTAACATTTTCAGTGAGATATTGAGGGGCAATAGGACTGTTTAGAATGTTTAATAAAAATTGCAATACTCGTACATGAACCTGCCGGCAATTTCTTAAATTTACACAATTCAACTTGTTTGATAAGCAAACGAGAGCTTGAGTCCTAGAGCAGACGGAAACTGGTTTCAGAGTCTGGCGGCATGGACAGTAAAGGACGGCGTGAAGAAGGCGAAGCGATGAACTGATAAGACTAGAAAATTTGACATACGAGTATATCAAGTTTTACCAGATTTTTATAATAAAATTAATAAATGATGTTTGTTTTTAATTTAGTTATTGTTAGTTTTTGAGTCACATACTATCACCAAATAATAAAATCGGTTGTACTTACGTCCACGTGTAACATCGGTGCTATTATAGTACCTGTTTAAAAGTCAGTATTACGGTTTAATAATAGTTATTTAACTAATGATTAATGCCATAACTACAACATTTTATTTTTTTCTACAGTATTCGATAACTTCTTTAGCCTAGAGGTAAGATTCTTGACTTCAGCCCTAAGATTTCGGGAACGATTTCCAGGGGTTCCAAAAACAAAGGTGCCAGTCTTGTAAAAGAGTTCGTCTGGTAACAATACTCTGACCTCCGCGACCTGGTGGTAAGACACTTGTCTGCCGATCCGGAGGTTGCGGGTTCGATCCCCTCTGGAACCCAGATTTTTTTAAATAGGATTCAAGTCTGGTTAACACTTAAGGCCTATAAAAACATCTTTCTGGTTGGTTGGAAGAGATTGCCACATGGCAATATACTCGCCAGATTAAAAAAAATAAAAAAATACTCGCATGTGTCGAGCGATAGTGTTGCCAACACCACGTTCAATGATGAACCACGAGTTCCGTGCGACTCCAAAGTAAATTTTCTGGGTCCGAAGATGATATTTTTTCTTGGCCACACTCTTGTTATTACTAAGCTTATTTTTAATTTGTTTATAGAAAATATACAAACATGTAAAAAATTTACTATAAAAAAAATATTTAAGTAAGGTTATGTTAAATGTCTAAGAAATCGATTTTCTTTCAAACGTTTGCAAAATACTTTCTAAAAATATATCTTTCAATTATAAGTAAAAAGAAAAGTTAGGTATCGAAGATATTAGATTTTTTTAAATTTTAATTTCAAACTTAATTGCTTGCCAACAGCTGGCACGTGTAAATATATTACACAATAGAGTCAGTAACAAAAAAAAACTAGTTTCTAATGACGAATAAATGTATTTTTACGTAAAATTATTTACATACTTAATAATCTCATAGATATTAACAATCTTTAAAATTGACGACCTCTTGATATGATTGATAAGACGCTTAACTTCCAGCCGCAGGTTTGTTTTCCAATAATACAAGAAGAAAAAAGTTTCGTTTACTCCTTACCTTTCTTCCTTTCAAAATATTATAAACATGGTCCAACCATACTTTCTCGGTCGTCTTCTGCAACGACTCCCATTTATGCTTGCATTATAAATTTGAGTAGTCAGTCTTTCGTTACTCATCCGATAAACATGTACAAACTATTTCAATATGCTCTTTTCACCTTAATTAACACATCGGTTTAAAGCCTACATTCATCCATTACTCATTATAATATAACATACATAGACACACCCCAGATTATTCTCAGTATACACATTTCTCCTGTATTTACGGCTTCATTCCTTTTTTTGTCATCATCCAACTCCCATATATCAATGTTGTCACTTATACGCTGTTGTGAACCAGCAATTTAACAGATCTTGATATTGACTTATTTTTCCATCGCAATTCACCATTCAATATTTAACATTTTTATATATCCCAAGAAGCAGAATTCATCATTGTTAAAATAATACATATCATCATCATTGTCAACCAGGGTCGATCCACTGCTGGATGAAGGTCTCCCCAAGTTGACTCCAAATAGTTCGGTGTTTTACTCGTTGATGCCATGTGATGTTGCCATGCTTCCTGATTTCATATATCCAGCGTACCTTCGGTTCTTCTTCTTTGGGCCTCTTTATGCCTCTTGGGTACCATTGGATTATTTCGGATGTCTATCGGGAGTCTGACATTCTGGCTACGTGTCCGGCCCATTGCCACTTCATTATTTTGCACACCTTTATAAAGTCTTCTACCTTTGTCATATTGCGAATCCAGGTTTCTGTCTACCTTTGTCATATTGCGAATACATATATATTACCATATTTATGGTTAAGGCATTAACATTGTGGAGGTTTAAAGACATTGTAATTTTTTTTATCAAAAATTGTTTATTGCACTTTTTTGTAACGGTATAACCCTACCGGTTTCAAGGCTTTCGCCGCATCTTCAGGGGAGCACAAACAAGACTTGTTTGTGCTCCCCTGAAGATGAGGCGAAAGCCTTGAAACCGGTAGGGTTATACCGTTACAAAAAAGTGTAGTAAACAGTCTTTGATAAAAAAAATACAAATACATATATATTATATAATATATACCATGTAGGCAAAGAAAGCAGAGTCTCAAACTTTCGTATCTCTACACACACATTTCACCTGTTCCATACCCATACACGTTCTCATACCACTTCTACGATTTCCCCGACTTCTTACGAGTACATTAACTTCTTTCAAAATATAATTGATTTAATCCCTCCATACATTAATAGATTTTCTTCGACCACCCCTTCCACGCACGTTTTAACTGTATACTTATTTTCTTCGTCTTTTTTTTCTTCATTCATTTCTTCCACATACTCAAATAATCTCACAATACTCTTCTTCATCTTAGTCGACACATCAATCTTAAATTCACATACATCCCTAATCACTTTCCGTATTCTGTCATACAACATAGGGTCTTTCAAATTGAGCGGTTTTTTAAATTCTTTTATAAAACACAGATGGCGTCGCGAACTTGCCTAAGTCTTGTGACATTTGAGAAGTGTAATGTATGATATGACATTTATAAAAATGGAGTCGTATACAATACAATAACGCGTTCAAATTTTTGAATTATTTTATGTATTGTAATCTCTGGAAACGGTGATGTTAATTGGCCATCAAGATCATGTGATCTGACACCGCTAGACTATTTTCTCTGGAGTCACGTGAAAAGCCAGGTCTATAAAAATGACTCGCAATCGATTCCTGGACTGAAGGATGAAATTATTCGCGTTATTTGTGAGTTAGAACCGCAATTATGCCAACATGTTATCGAAAATTTTGATAAAAGAGTGAACAACTGTGGAAGTGCAAGAGGTGGACATAAGATCGATATTTCTTTTTGTGTTTAAATGTCACACACTATTCCTCAATGACCAATAAAAAGATTTTGGAAATCAAAACAAATTGTGTGTTTTATTCAAGAATTAAAAAAAACACTCAACTCGAAAGACCCTTTTCATTGTCACCTATGTATTCTTCTCAGTGCACACATTTCTAGATCATTTATTTGGCTCTTTGCAGTATTTTTCCAAGTCCACGCTTTACTCCTTCACATTAAATATGGTACTTAAACGCTATAATAAATTGACTATCATATATTAGCAGATTTAGACAGTGTGCGGTTCGAAGACTTATGTTTTCATGCCTTCTTGTCTTATTATTGCTACACGCCGTATCGTTACAGATACATAGTGCAAATGTGAGTGGAAGGCATGTGAAAGAAAGATCAAGGAAGTATAGTTGGATAAAATAAATAATATTTTGAAAGTAGGAAACGTAGAAAGTGTATAGATGTAAAAAACACTAAAGATTTGTGTTAAGATAGAAAATCCTGACGCTCTGTCCTCTCTGCGTACCTCGACGATCAAATGTCATGATTCTATGTATGTATATATATTTGATCGTCTCATGAAACTATGAGTTTGATCTGCCAAGAATGGGTGTTTTCTGAAGTGTAACAGCTTGCATACAATAAACCAATCAATATACGTAATCGTACAAGCGTTTTCAATTCGCAAGCTGGCTGACAATCATATTCGATCACTCGAGATATATCGATGCAATACGATCCTATCGAGATAGGATCACATCGTATTGCATCGATGATTTTTCCAATAAAAAAATTATTTAAAAAAAATCGCAGACCACGAACCGCCATTGAACTCACCACAGTTAATGAGGCAATTGCTGCTCAGGTCTGCCTTTGTTAAACTTTCTTATAGTGAAGATAATACGCGGCGTGAACGGAGGGGAATCGCGGTGTGTGTGTACTTTTAGTCATACTTTTACAGCACAATACTTCATCATGCAACTTTCGTCTGTTTTAGCCTGGGAAAATTATCGTTGTTAGTAAGCAAAATGCCGTGTCTCCGTAAATCGAGTTGAATATATCCAGTGGCGCCTGTCTTTTTCTCAAATGTGTAACTTTCGAGGTGCCTTTTTTTGGAAACACTGATGACAGACGATCGATGACAGACATTCAATTGGTCGATCGTGTGAGCATCTGAAATTTATGATAGATATACATACCAATGCAAATTACTAAAGCAAATAGAGATTTTGAGAAGATCTATGCGAAATCATAGACTAGACTTTGCCAGATGTTCACATCGATGCACTGACTTAGAAATTTCTAGGACCTCTTATTTGTCCAATTTATTTCCGTAACTACCGATATGTAAGAATTTGGCATCATCAATAGAAAATGTGTGGTTTTGTACGGTGACAATGATTAGCTATTTCAGAATAAATTAAAGGATTTGTTAAGGCGGATAATGTGAGGCGGATATTATAAGGCGGGCGAATATAAATAATATATATAGATAGGAAAGGGTGGGATACGACCATTAAACTAGGAACTTTCCCGCACCTGCATATGTTTTAAAAAACATGTTTGTAAAGAAAACCGAATGAAACTTCATAAGGGAAGATAAACTACAAAGAAAGCTTAATAAATCTTCCTATATATGATTGGAACACATTCGGCTTTAGATGGAGTGCAATGTGTCTATGTATAATGTTCATATTTAAGCATATTTTTTTATAAGACTTCTCAAAAAAGGTTGTCTTTAAATGTATCCTAAAAGTTTTCTTCAAACACTTTGTGGCATACAAAATATTTACTGAAATTTCATCATGAATTCTAGGTTTTTTTTTTTAAATAATACATTTAACCGTCTTGTTAAGGTTCTTTAAATAACATTTTACAACAGAAAAAATTGATTGTAATTTATTTTTATCAAACACTGTTTATTCCACTTTTTTGTAACGGCATAACCCTACCGGTTTCAAAGCTTTCACCTCATCTTCAGGGGAGCACAAACAAGACTTGTTTGTGCTCCCCTGAATATGAGGTGAAAGTCTTGAAACCGGTAGGATTATACCGTTACAAAAAAGTGGAATAAACAGTGTTTGATAAAAATAAATTACAATGTCTTTAAACCTCCACAACGTTAATGCCTTAACTTTAAACAACATTGTAAAAATTGATTTCATTGAAATATTACTCAAGTAGAACATAAGTCAAAAGTATAGATTTTCAATTATTTATTAAATAAATATTATCCAACAATAATACAAATATTGCAATAGCAAAATAAATACGTTTAAATTACGAAAAATATTTTTTTATCGACTAGAACCAATCAACAACTAACATATGACTTTAAATAAAATGAAATATTGTACATAGCTTCAGAAATACCGAAATAGTCAAAAACTTTATTTTATTTATTTATAACATACATGACAAGCAATTGAAACGTACAATTTACATGACAAGCAATTTTATAGGTACAATTTATATGACAAGCAATTTTATAGGTACAATTTATATGACAACCAATTTTATTAGTACAATTTATATGACAAGCAATTTTATAGGTACATTTTATATGACAAGCAATTTTATAGGTACAATTTATATGACAAGCAATTTTATAGGTACAATTTATATGACAAGCAATTTTATAGGTACAATTTATATGACGAGCAATTTTATAGGTACAATTTATATAACATTCAATTTTATAGGTATAATTTAAATGACAAGCAATTTTATAGGTACAATTTATATGACAACCAACTTTATAGGTACAATTTATATGACAAGCAATTTTAAAGGTACAATAAACAAAACACAATTTTATAAGTGATTAAGTATTCTATGATATCGTACCTAAACTCGCTCTTATGATAACTACGAGTATTTGTTGGTCTGAGGCAATTCTTAATTATGAAATACTTTCAGCTGAAGCTAGAATAGTTGAAAAAATTCGCAACTTTATTTATTTATTTATTTAACACTTTAATTGCAATACAATCTGGCGGGCTTATTGCCAGGTAGCAATCTCCTCCAACCAACCAGACAAAAGTAAATTAAGCAAATTACGTGGTCGCATAAATCATTCAAATGACTATCTATCCCCACGAAATCCATAAACATATACGTGAGCACATGCCCACGAACCCCACAAAGACGGACAATCTTCCGAACATTACTTTTCACATAAAGTGAGATATCATCAATCAAAAGGAAAGAAAGGGATGGTGGAGAGGAAACGAAAAGAAAAATCAGGAATGAAACACGGTATTTTACTGACTAGAAATTAAGAGTTTTTTCAGTCACTTCTTAAAGCATGCAAAGAACGGAGCGAGTCTTATATTGGTTTATAACTGATTCCAGAGTCTCACTGCATGGACAGTAAAGGACGATGTAAAGAAAGAGGAGCGGTGAACTGGAAAGGCCAATAAACAATCTCTGTTTGAGCGTAGCGCTAATCCATGATTGGAAAGATGCTGAAAATTTTCGGTGAGATGAGAGGGTGCGGCGAGACAGTTAAGGATATTATACAATAGACATTATGTGAATTTGGCGTCTATTTCTAGCATTCAACCAGTTCAATGTCTTCTGGTATGAAGTTATATGATCGTACTTTCGTAAGTTGAAAATAAATCTTAGACAAACATTTTGAAGACGCTGTAATTTTTCCAGCTGTTTCTCTGTAACATCCAAGTAACATACGTCCAACTTTATTTTTTTGTAAGAATTTATCATGATGTACGAGTATGTTAATAAATTTTGAAAAAGTATGTGTTATATTACGTATATGCTAAGTATCAATCCAATTAAAAAGGAATTTCGTTGTTAAATTCTGCAATTATTGCATTGTTTTGCAGTACAATAAATTGTATTATTAATTTATTTATACATGACAAGAAATTTTATAAATATATTATTTATTAAAAATCAACAGGTAATTCAAAGTGGGCACACGTTTTATGTGCATCTGGGATTGTTGCATTTCGTATATGTATTCCCAGTCAACGAGACTTTTACCCGTATCTTACTGAGGACAAATGTACACAATAACTTTCTTTAAAAATTCTAATAGAGACGGTCAAATCAAACTTGGTAGCTACAGCAGCGCTAGACAGTGTAAGGAGATTACCGTAGAACTTAGTTATTGGTTAACTGTTAAATATTTAACTTAAGTAACAATTGTATCGTATTGTTAAGTTCTTTATTAAAAATATTTACAGCATAATGAAACCACCTCCGTTACCTAATTAGTATGACGCCTGTTTTTCAGCCCGAGAGTTGTGAATTCGATTCCCGTTGGTACCTTCATTTCATTTTAAAAAAATCGTACTGATTATCACTCAAGGCTTTTTTAATAGCTTTCTGATTGGTTGCTATGTTACATGACAACAAGTTTGCCATGTTACACTGCATATTAGAAAGTGTTATACTATACAATAAAACCTGATGTTATCTACGTCTCAGAAGTATAGCTGATTTATTTATTTATTTTTCAAAACAGGCTTAGCCCAATTACTTTGAAAAGTACAAGGCATATTAAAAAAGAAGAAAAATTACATAGAAAAAAATAAAAAAATATATAAAATAATGTATATGCATACATACGATTATATACACACAAACATATGATACACATATATACACAGTCACTTAAGTACGTTGATGAGTGCTTTCTAACGCGCTCAAACTAAGAAGAAAATTTACTTTTGCTTTTGATAATGTGATATGAAATATGTCAATATCCGAAGCAGTCCCGTTCAGAAGAGTTAAGGCCCTTCCAACAGGCATAGCGGCTGGAAGACCCGTTCTTGCGTATGTTATTGAGAACAGTTCTTGCCGGCGCAGTTTAGTGTTATTGTTAGGAAAATTTAACGTTAATCTTTGTAGTAATGCTGGACAGATCACAACTCCTCGAACGAGTTTGACAACGTATACCAGGAGACGCCTTGCGATCGATATGGGCTATGGAATAGGAGGATTTTGAAAAAAACGTTTAATAACTCATTTTTTACTTTTTATTACTTATTCGTTCTCAATGTCAGAGTGAGAAATACTTTATTATACTATCGTTGTATTCAGCACAACTAAACGGATTGTTTACCATATGATAATCTTTTCCAACAGACCAGAAAAAAACATGTTATAGAATATTGTAATTTGTTTTATCAAACAATGTTTATTTCACTTTTTGTAACGGTGTAACCCTACCGGTTTCAAGGCTTTCACCTCATCATCAGAGGAGCACAAACAAGTCTTGTTTACAATGACTTTAAACCTTCACAATATTAATGCCTTAACTATAAATAATACATATTATACAAAATGTTAAATTAAAACTAGATTGGTATCATTTTAACGTGTTCCTCGCGGGAAGCACAAACGCCTGTGATCTGATCTGTAGCATTCCTTTGTGTATTTTACGTAATGTTTAGTTTATCTCCTTTATTTAATGAGTCTCCTTAAGAGTAATGACTATTATTTATTATCAGAAAATTACTTGAATGTCATGTTTACTTGGTGTTGTAATCAAATATCAGTGGTTCTAAACAAAATACGTGTTTAAACTTAGAAATTAAAAAACGCCGAAATTGTGCCGCGCACAGGATTCGTGGAATTTGATTTTTAACGCGGTGTACAGGTTAAATGAATGTTGATATTAACGGGATCGAACCTCTAACCCTGGCTGGAAGACGGGTTTACTAATTGAGATGCGGAGGTCGTCGAAAAAAAACTTGAATTACGCAAAAAAAATTAAAAATTCAACATTTGTGGAGAAAATCCATTACAAATCAAAATATTCACTTCTTAGTTTGGTATTTGGATTCGATTTCTTTCTTTTTCCAAAAAAAAATGTTTTTCATCCGATTTGTTTGCAGGTGTTTAGTAGCCGCTTACATAAACTCTTCAAACGCTATTGGGATTAATAATATCAAGCTAAAGCGCTATACAAAGTTAATTTTTTTACACTAAAACAACGTACACATAAATATATTTTTTTTCAGGTAGGTAAAGAGAAAGGATCTCAAACTGTTTCTATCCAAAAACACAATTTTAGCTTCCTCCACATTCATACATCTTTTCATGCATAATATTATATTATTCATACTTCTAACTTTACCTTCTTTCAAAATCTGGTATATTTCAATAAATAGATATATGTTTATTAATGATATATGTTTATAGACAACAACAAAGTATGTAGGTATGATTATACATATATCCAGAAATGTCATATACGATATATTTCAAGATAATGGTGAAGAAAATACATTTAAGACAAATATCTAGACTCACCTCATAACATTCCCCTAGTCGAGATAAACTCCTACCAAAAGAGGGCGAGCCCGGCCACAAGAACATCAGATTTGATTCAGTTACGTGTTCCTCCATCTACGTCTTAAACGCACACCTTGCATTCGTACAGTAGCTTATTTATTATTTCGTCATTCGAAGAGAACCAAAATTTTCTGATCCTTTTTCATCTGATGAAGTAAAATAAATAAATAAGACATTATGACCCTTGTGCCGCCTCTGGATTTCGCTGCCTTAAAGTTCGGCGACAATTTATAATTTGAGTCAGAAATGAATTTTGGAGAAAATTACCGTGCGGTTTGGATTGAAACTCTAAGATAACGCTATGGGAGGAGCCTGTTACGGGAGCGGGGCAAACTTAAGGCGAAGGAGATTAACTCTAAACGTTGAGCCAAAAATTTTCCGAGCTTTTGTCGTTAAGTATATATTGTGCCATCAAAATCAGTGGCGTTTCATATTTTTATTATTTTGACGAAAAAAAGTATTAATTATTTTTTTTTTTAAGTATAAACATACATACTATAAATACGCATGTGTAAGATTGAAGAGGAAATCTTTTTTACCACGTATTTTATAGTGTCATGTACACGTCACATAATATTTATAATGAACAACGTCAATGGGGAATAAAATATATATATTCGAATCGGAAAGTATCAAAATCTGCTAAGAAGAGTTCACAATAGTATTTTGGTGCCAACTTTGATGTATGGAAGTGAAACATGGACGTAGAAAAATGGTGAGAAGAGCCGAACAGCTGCTGTAGAAATACGTGCATTGAAAATAATATACGGAGGGACAATGTATGACAGAATGCGGAATGAAGTGATAAAGGATGAGCGTGAACTTAAGGCTGACTCGTTAAGTAAGATAAGCATATGCAGATGCAAGAAAGTACCTTATCTAATGGTCGCAGCAACTACTTTCCTATTCTTACACTCAACTTAAATATATAATTTAATAATCGGTCAGTTATAGTAGATTTGAATCCAGAGTTAGAACGCCTTTGAGACGTCTACATGCTAAATGGCGCTTTATAAATTATTCATTTAATACATACCATCACGCCATTTCCTTGACCGAGTAAACAGAGAGAACAGAACCCCAGACTTTTGTGGACTTCTCCGAATCCATTCAACTTCTACGATTTCTCTGACTTTCTACGTTTCCTTCTTTAAAAATATCATTCACTTGATCCAACCATACTTTCCTTGGTCTTCCTTTATGCGCCTTTCATTTACATTTTCACTATAATTTGTTTTGTTAATCTGCCTTCTTTCATTCGTTCCACATGTCCAAACCATTTCAGCTTGCTCTTCTTCATCTTACTTACATCAACCTTAAGCTCACAGATTCCCAAATCAATGAATTCCGTATTCTGACATATATTATATAATCCCACCGTGTATTCGTCTAAGTCCATACCATACATTTAAACACCATTAATTTATTTTTTGAATGAATAGACATGACCAAAATCAAAGGTGTCCTTATACCCTCGAACACTCGACGACCTCCGTGGACTGGTGGTAAGACACTTGTCTGCCGATCCGGAGGTTGCGGGTTCGATCCCCGCTGGAACCCAGATTTTTTTTAAATAGGATTCCAGTCTGGTTAACACTTAGGGCCTATAAAACCATATTCCTGGTTGGTTGGAAGAAATTGCCACATGGCAATAAACTCACCAGGTAAAAAAAAAAAATAAAAAAAAACACTACCCGGAAAAAGTGGCTGTGTCGTTCGAGGGGAGTAGCACAGCGCGGGGTTTGAACCGACGACCTTCCGGACGGAAGTCCAGTGCGTTACTGCGCGGCCATGCACCTCACTATTCATTCATCAGACTATTTTCAGTCTTGTTACATGTTCACGTTTCTTTCCCGTACATTAAAGTTGGTACTAAAACACTCTTATGAACGATGCATAAGCGGATTCTGATACTGTCCGCTTCGAGTATATGGTATATATATATATATATATATATATATATATATATATATATATATATATATATATATATATATATATATATATATATATATATATATATATATATATATTTTGTACCCCATTTACTTTACCATTCATTTTTTTTTTAAATCCTAAAAACAAAAAAAAATATTCGTAAATATATAACATTAAAACTCAATAATAAGAACGAAATATGACTTTTAATTGTAATGTAAATAAATGATTTTGGTCGTTAATAATTTATATAAAGTTTTCGGTTTGAATTTCGTTTTATTCATGTTCTACATTATTCAAGTTTCACTTTAGAAATGGTTTTAGTTTTAGATTAACATTTTGTTTAAAAAAAACTTAATGTATACAGTTTTGATTGTGTCTGCAAGACTAAAAATTTGTTTAAAATATTACATACTTATTAATATGGATCAAAATGATAAAAAATCTGTAAATACTAAAAAGAAGAGACGACCGCGTCAATCACAACAAGACTAGATAAGCAGTAACACGAAAACAACTTGAAGCAGCGCAAAGACAAGCATTTCATTTTGAAAAAAAAAATTGCTTCTGTCATTACTGAAAAAACCGACGGGTTTTTACTAGTATAAAGTGTTGACTATGCAACTATCTAGGGGTTTTGTGTGTTTCCTTGTTCAATCTTAGACTCATATCATACTTGGTTTTCACCATAAAAAATCTGTAGTCTGTGCCAATATCAATTGTCTATCAGCAGTGCCTCTAAGTCATGGGTAACAAATAGTTTTATTTTATAGTATTACACTTTCGTTGTATACTGTCGTCATCGTTGCTGGGCCTCGAAGTCGAGGATCCCTTCGCCACTCCAACGTCAACCTTGAGCTGCTCTTCCACGTCGATCATGTGATCTTCAGTGAGAAAACAGCCCGATCCTAGATGCACACTCCCTTCCGCAGATGTCACAGACATGTGGATCCTGCTGAGTCGCCTGGCAACGATAACGCGTGTTCGTCGCGCGTCGGGTCTGGATTATTGTATCTATTTATTCTAGTTTACCTGATTCACTAATTTATAGACACAGTCTGTTTCCAATGCAACTGCTAGGCTGATATATGGTTGTCATAAAATATTGTTATACTGGTCCACTTCTAAAAAGTCTGCACTGATTTAAGTGTCGCTAACGGATTGATTTCAAACTTTGTCTCTTTGTATTCAAGTTCCTTAATGTCTCATGACAAAATGCCTTCGACGAGGCACATTGCTCGTGGACAAGGAGACAGTTTGAGGCGTGGAAGGACGACGCACTAGAAGAAGACTCCCAATGTGTTGGATTGACCAAGTGACAGACGTAACAGGACTACCATTAACAACTGCCCTTCGAGCCGCGGAGTGTAGGGATGGATGGAAAGGAGTCGTCAGAGGTTATCATGGGAGTCACGATGCTGTCACGAGCTACACGCAACGGTAATGACTTTCTATCCTTACACTTAATTTATGTAGATTTATTTTGTAAATGTTTAATCTTTTAATAACAGTGGGATTGAATCCTGAATTATAGCGCTTTATAAATCGTCCATTGATTATGATGATTAATTATAACATAAGGGAAATGCCCGCTGTTTCTCACATATCTCGTTGAGCTAGAAAGCGAAACTGTGCTATGGGGTTTGTTTTAAGTGAGTAATCCGTTGCACACCAGCAAACTCACTGGTCACATCCCTGTACTGGATCCGATGATACACCGAGGTGAGACTATCGGAGCACACCGGCATATTGGGTAGCATTATGGATAAGGAGGAGGCAAAAATAAAATTAATAAGTAGAGGATTAAAGGTGGGAGGTAAATTTATAGGGAGGAGAAGGAATAATATAATAAGTCCCTCCTACTTTATCCAGGGTTGGGACGGAGATCTAAGCACGAAGGGTGAGGCTATATCTGACGGGTTTATTGCCATGTGGCAATATCCAGCCAACCGGAAAAATGTTAAAGACGTCTTAAATGAAAATCAGGCTGGAATACTACATGGGAAAAAATGGGTTGTAATAGGGAATCGAACGCGCAATCCCTGGCATGAAAGACGTATCTTACCAAAAGAGACATGAAAGTCGTCTAACATGTATGCAAAAAATATAAAAAATCCATCAGTTTTAAAACTAGTTTACCATAAAAAATTAAAGCTTATTTCATTCCATTTATTGAATAAACAAAGGGAAAAACTTGTGTGGGTTTTGTGAAATATAAAAAAAAACGTTTTTCATTTCAATTATCGAAAAAATTTTGAGATTAAAAAAAAACTGTCATTTTTCGCGCTCTGTGTTTTATGAATTTATGTAAAAATATAATTTCCAAGAATATGTGGAAAATTTTATATTTTCAAACGCAAAAAACCTTCAATTAATTAAGTTAATAAAAAAACATGGGACAGTGTAAAGAGAAAACTTTTTTATCAACGCTTTTTCAATATATATTTCAAATACATCATTTTAAAATATTGGTCGACTTTTTCAATTTATGTGTTTCAAAATATATTTTTGTATTATATAATACTTTCATAATATACAGTTCAATTGGACGAGTTTATTACCACATGGCAACCTCTTCCAAATAAGCAACAACTCATTTTGAGAGACGATGATGCTTTAAAATTAAGTTAAAAAATGACAAATTTCTCGCTTATCTCGTATAAAGTCTCAATGAGAATCGAACCCCAGTCCCCGTGTTGAACGACAGACATCTTATCAACTATGCCACAGAGGTTGTCGTTTATTTGTTATTTTATATTGCCCTAAGTGTGTCCCTAAGAGACAAAATAAAAAGCTCACTCATTCGTGGACTCTAGGCAACTAGAAACTGCTAAACTGCGCATGCTAAGATGGTCAGCTGGTGTGTCCCTAAGAGACAAAATAAAAATCTCACGCATTCGTGGAAGCCTAGGTGTTACAGACATCAACAGTAAGATGGAGGAGAGGCGATTGAGATGGTATGGGCACGTTGGACGCAGAGCACCCGATCACATTGTGAACCACGCAATCTCCATGGATCTTCCTCGAATAACAACCAGAGGAGGACCAAAGAATTCATGGGTGGTGCAAAAAGATAGCCTGATGCAGAGTCACGGCCTGGGGGACGTAGTCCGGGACAGAAGAGCATACAACCTGAGGACGAGGAGAGTTGACCCTAACAGTCTTCGCAGACAGTGAGTTGGGATGGAGCCAGGGAGAATAAGATTTTGCCAAGTTTTTTTTTCTATACATCAATCAGAAAAATCACCTTTTCCACCTGTCAAAAAAATTGTATGGTTGATTGAAAAAAACTACCAATGGGTATTAAACCCGCCATATGCACTGAATTTTTATTTTTTGATAAATATTTTTTTTTGTTAATTTTTTATTTATATCATTTTTCGTTACTGGTGTTAGATTATGAATAAAGTTCTGTGTTATTGGGAAAATGTCTACAAGTAATTATACCCAAAACCGAAATCAAATAAATCAATCAATCAGACGATTGGATTCCAATCAGACAACCTGCTGTAATAACAAGAATTATTCATTCCCAATTAATATCCCTTTTGTGTAAGAAAATTCGATTAACACGGAAAATAATTATTTATTAAATTATTCAATTAGTTGAATCTATTCTGAGGATTTTCAATGCCTAAATTTTCCCTTTTTCAATAAGCCCTTGAGTATATATACTCCTTATGTTTTTATCCTTATGGTTTGAATCTCGTTGGTGACTAAAAAAATGAGGATTTTTTTTGTTATACGTTGCTTTAACATGCCATACATAATATTGTAATAGCATGGTGAGAGAACAGTGAGAAAGGATAAGTAAAAACAATATAGGGCTGAGTAATAAAAGATTGAAGGAAGTTGAAAAATTTTGCTTTTTACGAGATATTAGTTACGAAATATATCGAACGAAGTATAGTGATAGGAAAAACAGCACTAAAGTATACATATTTATTTATTTATTATTACACATGACAAGAAATATACACAATTTGAAAAAAAAACAACAGGTAATTTGATTTGCATATACAATTTTAATGGATTTGGGTTTGTTGCCTTTCATTTGTCGTATCACCAGTAAATTAGGCTTTTGCCTGTATCTCACTGAGAATATTAAGCATGAAAAAATAAATCGATACTTCTTTCGGATTTTTGATTACACAAAAACAAAACCCCGTTGCACGCTCTCATCAACCTGACAAACAGTGACACTCAAATACAACTGGAAACATCTTGCGAAATTCAACTCCTCACACATCATCACTCCAGAAAGACTAAAAATATTCATTCCACAATATACCGCACACAATCATAAGAATAAAAATTAAAATTCAAACAAAAAAAAATACACAGAAACACAAATACAAAAACAACCAAAATTAAAACAACAAGAAGAGACCCACACTCACACGAGAGCTCACATAAATCCTTTCTACTCGTCATTCATCCTGAAAGCCCAAGTACTCAAAATCCTGTCGCAATAACAACCACGCTCCGATCGACTGTCTAAATGGTTTTCCTACCTTTACCTTTATTGAAGTCGGCACGCCATTGTATGTAATGGGAGCCAAATAAGCATATTGCCGTTGGGCAAAAGAGGTTTTAACTCTAGGGATGGTGAACATTTCATTAGTTGCCATGCGTGTTTGAACCGGAGAGTGATACATGGGGCGATAATTTATAACAGGATAAGAAATAAAGGGATTTGAGATAAATATTACCTTAAGACTGATGTGTTGAGTTAGATGAAAAAATCATTCTGAGATGGTTTAGGCATGTAGACTGAATGAATGAAAAAAGACTAACAAGAGAAAAATATAGTGCAAATGTGAGTAAAACGCGTGTTGAGGAAGACCATGGAAAATATAGTTGGATCAAATGAATTATATTTTGAAAAAAAAAAGAAACGTAGAAAGTCAGAGAAATTGACTGAGTTGTATGATAAGCTGTATGGATGTAAAAAAAGATAAAATATCTGTGTCATGATATGATAGTCTGTCGCTCTATCCTCTCTGGCAACTCCGACAAGGAAATGGCATGATGATATGTACGTATGTTACAACGTAGCGTAAGAAAAATCTCACATTTGTTGTGGTGTAAAAATGATCGTTTATGAAGTCAGATATATCGAAAGAGTTCTGTGAGACGATGTATGAATGTAGAAAATGCAAAGGATGTGTGTCAAAATAGGATAGTCTGTCACTCTATCCTCTCTGCTAACTCTTACATGGAAATGGCATGATGGTATGTAGATATGTAAATATGTTACAACGTAACGCAAGAAAAATATCACATTTTTAGTTGTGTAAAATTATCGTTAGTGAGTCATAGATTCTGTGAGACGGTGTATGAATGTATTGTAGAAAAGGCAAAGGATGTGTGTCAAAATAGGATAGTCTGTCACTCAATCCTCTCTATCAACTCCGACAGGGAAATGGCGTGATTGTACATATTAACATACGTATGTTACAACATAACGCAAGAAAGTTACATTTGTAGTTGCGTAAAAATGGTCGTTCATGGGTTTGAGTCGTAAATACAATTTCCTCCGATTTCTTGTCGAGTTTTAAAATTTATAGTCAAGAATAATATATCAAGATGGGAAACGATTCTCCGATGGGGGGGAAAATTCGCTATTGCAAATTTCCCCTTTTAAAGGATTTGCACAAAAATAAATGAACATTTTAGAGAAATCATTTTTTTAGGCGGTGACCATACTCCGGTTAAAAAAAGAAAAACTTAGAAAAACCTTATGTTGGTCTTTGATGCGTTCTTTCGATGGGATATTATTTAGTTGTATTAATATTTTCCAAGTCAACCTCTATGGCCTAATATATAAGAAGCTTAACATCTACTCGAGGGTTACAGATTCGATTCCCGATAAACCCCAAAAAAATTAAAACGAAAGAAAAGCTACTAGTCAGATAAAATAATTCGTATAATATTTTTTTTATTTTTAAATTTATTTTACACATGACAAGCAATAGAAATCATTTGTGAAAAAACAACAGGTAGTTTAATTCGGACACACAATTATGGATCTGGGTTTATTGCCTTTCATTTGTCGTGTCCCCAGTAAACTAGGCTTTTGCCTGTATCTCACTGAGGACATAAATTTGTATAATGTAATGCCAATTTATAAAGCGCCCTTTAGAGAGCGAACTCCCCTCAAGGGCGTATACATACTCGTATTTATATTATTATTGACGGAATAAAAATGTTTCAACATATAATAAATGTACATTAGTTTAATGTCAGGATACGAAGGAAATGACTGCGACCATTAGATAAGGTTCTTTCCCGCATATGCACACATTCAGAAAAATACATTTGGTAAGAAAACCACAGAAAATTTGTCAAGAGAAAAAGACAAAACACCTTTGCAGATCTTCGATATGTCATAGTAACACATTTGGCTATAGGTGGAGTGTAGTGTATGTGTGTAATGTTCATATACCATCATACATTTTGATAAAAACTCCCAAACAACGGGTTGTCTTCAAGTGCTTCTTAAAGCTACACCCGCCACCCATCTAAAAGGCAAACTATTCTGTGCCACAAAAGCTCTGTCATAATACCTCAATATATTTTTTCAATAACAATACTTATACACGCTAGAAGTGTGCGAGTGTTATTACTGCTCCACGTGCCAGGTAACATTTCAAACATTATCCATGACGATCCAAGACTTCCGTATCTGCTTCAATGATTCTTAATTCGAAGGCTCGATTAATAGAATCGATGTTTTGTATTATACTTCTTGTAATACTACTCGTACAACTAGGCAGATTTATTGCTATATGACAATTTCTTCCATTCAACCAGAAATACGTTAGAGATGCCGTAAGTGAAAAGTAGACTGGAACTCCCTTTAAAACAATTAAGTGCCATCGGGAATAGAACGCGTCACTTCTAGATTAGAAAAACTATACGGAGGTCTTCGTGGATGTTACAGTACCCGGGGGTAAGTAATGCACATCGGGCTTAAGAAAGAGACCAGCCATCATCGGATTACTTCGGCTTTGTAGAGCGTCGTCTCTGTCATTCATACACGTGTTCCGTCGTGATTTTTCAGTCGTTGTCGTAGTGCATCGTGCGACAGAGACGATGCTTTACAAATCCGAAGTTAACCGATTATGGCCGACAGTCTCTTTCTTAAGCCCGATGTGTATTATCTACCGCCGGGTACTGTACATATTTCTCTCATTACTTATTTCGAGATGTTCTTGGTTTAGTTGGTAAGATGCTTGACTCGTACCTGGCAGCTTGGGGTTCAACTTCCTATGGTACCCAAAAAAAATAAAAAGAGGTCTAGTAAAAGAGTGCGACTGGTAAAACTATACCCACACGCACTGAGTCTGTGTGCGACTGTTGTGTCTTCACGTGCGGTAGTATTACCAACATGTGCAATAATGAACTGCAAGTTATTTGCCTACTCCGGTAGTGTCTCCCGGACATGCTCTTTATTATATAACTATATAATATAACTTATTCGGATATGTTATAGGGTAACCATTAACGCTTAAATGAATCTCTTTATCAATGGTCCTCATGTAGGGACCGTAAAACATTTCTGTTTGTTGGAAGAAATTGCAATGTTACAGTAACACCGCAGGTTTTGATATGCAACCTGAGTATAAGACAATTCCGTTTTTATAGTGCTATGCCAATTAAGAGTTCTAGTTGTTTTACTAACCCAACTCTTTAATGATTAGGACTAACGATCTCCGTGGCTTATTTGATATGACGTTTGTCTTCCATTCCGGAAAATTGCGTGTTTGATTTATGATTTTTTTTTCAGATATTTCTAAATTGGTTCCATTCTAGTTTTTTTAATAAAGTTCCATTACCATCTTTCTGGTTGGTTGGAAAAAATGCTACATGGCAATCACAATACAACAAAAGTGTAATACAATATATGTATAACTACAAACTTTCACAATTTGAGAAAGTAAACAATGAGTAAAAAAACAATATATAAAAAAAGTTATTTAAAATATCCAGAAACCGAGCAGTAAACAAAAACTCTTAGATTAAAAATTGAAATTTCTGTGGAACAGCGGTTGAAAACCACTGTACTAAATGATTAACCCGTGTGATACACAGTTTTACAATATTTTTGTAACGTTTTTGAACTGTTATAAAACTGTTATCTCTCTTAACGGCGTTTGAAAACAAACCAATGAAAAATGTAAGTGTGTCTTCTGAAAAACGAAAAATTAGTCCGCATTAAATGTAATAATACCGCCCCGACACATCACCTAAGAGTTTATTGTCAACAACATCTTCACTAGCGACTTTTGTTTATTGAGTACTATATCAGGATGTGCATAAAATGAAATAATTTCAATTATTATTTATAGGTATAATCTCTTGCTTGTTTCATATTTGTGTAACATTTATGGTGAGCAGTTTGCATGTAGCATCATTCATCATCATCATCAATGGCGCTACAGCCCATTGTGGGCCCCGGCCTCCTCCAGCAGTCGCTGCCATTCCCCCCTATCCTGGGATGCACTCCTCCAGCCCCTGATGCCAATCACGTTTGCGTCATTCTGCACCCCATCCATCCACCTAAGCCTCGGTCTACCCACGCTACGTCTTCCTTGGGGCTTGGAGAAGAGTACTTTGTTAGGCATTTCCTCTTCTCCCATTCTTGCTACATGCCCCGCCCAACGTAGCCTCCCAATTTTGATGTATTTTATGATGTTGGGCTCTTTGTATATGCTGTATAACTCCTCATTATATCTCACTCTCCAAGATCCATTTTCCTGTATGGGTCCGAATATTTTTCTGAGTATTTTTCTTTCAAATATTAGAAGAGAAGATGTAGCATCATTCCTTTCTAATATTTTTCGTTTAAGAGTCATGTTGACGTTTTAACTTTTTGTAAAACGTTGATTCTTTATTCATACGTAACATACTTTGAATTGTACAATTGTAAATTATTTAGTATAATTAATGATAAAATACCATTAATTATACTAAATAATTTAATTAATACAGCATCCGCTTTATTTTTATTTACATAAATAAAAATAGTACGACATCTGTTATTACTATTCAGAAGTATCTAAAATATTATCAATAATAATGTGCTATTCAGGTGACATCTGTTTTTAGATTTTACATTTTTTTTAAGTTCGAATTAATTTCAAAATGTTCGAAATGTTTCGAGTGTTTATTATTATAATAAATACCCAAATTTATTCGGAACGCTCTAAAGTTCGTGTGAAGTCAATAAAGTCAAGTCTAAAAATATATTTCGCCCAAATAGTTCCGTCGTTAGTTTTCAATTTTGGAATATGTTATATTACGTGTTTATTTGTTTTTGACTAAAACTGTTCATAAAGTTTGCTTGCGCGAACAGCAGAACGTTAAACAAACGTAAATAATATGCAGTCAGGCAACATAATAATTAGACTCGACTCGTCATCAGATAAAATATACGCATGCTTTAAGTTACGGCCAGCTCATGGTCGACCCAAAGGCACCTCGTAAGATATTACAATGGTTAAGCAAAAATAAGGGGAAAATCCATTTTTTATTATACAGCTGTAAACACCAAACGTAAATAAAGTGGCGGTAAAAAATACTCGTATTTTAGCCAATAATTAAACGGAGTTAATTTTTATTTTGAAAAACGAATGTTTTTTAAATACAATATTTGAAAGAATAAGTAATTACGTATTGTAAAAAAAATGGGTTTCGTACAAATATGGGTATTTCATCTTTTTCGAAACAAATTTATCTTTTCCCCGCAAATACATTCAGTAAATAATTGTTTTTCAAACTTGCAGCCCCTGAACAAAAGTAAATTGCCAGAAAAACGAATTTCCACCAAAAATAAAGCTGAGGTTACACTATGGAAGAATTTAATAATGACGTTTAAAAAAAAGTCGTTTTGTTTTTTTATGAAAAATGTTTACACGGTTTTTGAAATTTTAAATGATTTGGGACGAAAAGAAAGGTGGAACAAGATATTTATTGAACGACGAGTTGCGATAGGCAAAAGTCAATGGGATACTAAAACACATACACGTATTTTAAAACATAGCAATATCAAGATTTGCTAAAACATGGTTTTTGACAGCACATTAGTGCCATTACTTATGTATGAAAGTGAAACGTGGACGTGGAAAATGAATTAAAGAAGCCAAGAAAAAGTAGTGGAAATGCGTATATCGATACAATTTATAGTGTATCAATTTTTGGCAGAATAAATTTTTTAAGGACGATCTCTGTGACCTAGTGGTAAGACGCGTGGCTTCCATCCGAGAGTTGCGGGTTCGAATTCCGATGGTGTGCGAAAAAAATGGGTCCCAGTTGGATAAAAGAGTTCGTCTTATATACGTACACTTTGACTATTTGTGAGAATGTTGCCTCATCACGCACGATGCCAAACACATGTAATAACGAACCACGAGTCTCGGCTTACTCTATTGGTTATAAAACTGATGGTTCGATAACTGGGGCAGAAGATTATGTTATCTCCTGGTCACTCTTTTCTATACGTCCGCAGCACTGAGGACAATAAACTGACAAAAAATTACAATGCTGGCATAAGTGCGAGAAGTAGTAGAGAAGGAGAGAGAAAAGTATGGTTGGACCAAAAGTACGAAAATTTTAAAAGAAGGAAAGGTATGTAATAAAATAAAGAGAAGGCGCTGTATGAGGTGATATATATATATATTGAAGTATTTCACGGAGTACTGAATGACACTTTTCATTAGTGACATTTAGGAAACACAAAAATTGATTACGGGACCAATATTGAATTCACCATTTATGTTATGATATTTCGAAACAAATTGAAAACGTTTATCTGAAATAATTTATTTATTTATAATTATTCATATCAAAATATTCCTGTTCTTTATCTCTCAATTTTCATCCTCATCTCTATTTTCCTTGAGAGTTATGGTATATTTATTTTAATTTTTTTAAAGTTTTTTTTCTAAATATTGTTATTATACACTTTTTAAATACATGCTCATAAATGCCAATAATAGTTATAAAACGAAAACCGGTTAATTGGAAGAAATAGATTCATAGTAATAAATGCGCCAGATGTATTTGCATGATTTTTTTAAAGAAATAAGTGAATAAACTTTTAATCAAATAAGTTTTTTTTCGGTTTTTCCTCTACATACTCAAATTTTCTATTTTAGTTATTAATTCTAAGTCGATTTAGACCATTAATTGTTTTAGTACAGGTTAATGCAGAAATATAAGATGTTGCAAGAAAAAAAGAAATATGTTATCGAAACACTACATGACTTTTTACAATTTACTTTAAAAAATTACAATTAAGCATCTTGACACAACAGGCCCGTGATCAGAAGACCTAGTGCCGTATGTCGTGCAAGTAAAAAAAACAAAAATTCTGAAGGTGCCATAAGTAATATATAGGTATGGTATCCTAGCACCACGCACGCTGTTGTCACTTACGTTGTATGTTATACAGTAAAATCTGGCGACATATTTTTATATGGCAATTTTCTTATATCCAACCAAAAGCTATAACATGTCTTAAGTTAAAAATAATTAGGCACCCTTTTAAAAAAATCAAGGCACAAATAGTAATCGATTCCACATCCAGCTATTCAATAAATACGAGGCATATCCAGAACGTAAGTGTACTGAATTTTTGTAGGTTACAATTTTTTTTATTTAAACAAAAAAAATACGTGGTTACCGTAGTACATATGTAAGCTATTTTTCGACATAGTCGCCATTCCTCTCAATGCAGGTGGTGAAGTGGGGTATCAACTTTTTGATGCCTTCCTCGAAGTAGTTTCCTGCCAACCCCTCCGTCCACTTCTCCACCTCCTCCTTTACCTCCTCGTCGGTTGAAAACCTTTTTCCACCCATGTGCAGCTTCAGGGAGGTAAAGAGATAGTAATCTGAAGGTGCTAGGTCAGGGGAATGCGCGGGATGGTTCAGGACATCCCATTTAAACGAGGCGAGCAGTTCCTTCGTGGCGTTGGCCATGTGTGGTCTGGCATTGTCGTGCAGCAGGCAGACTCCCTTTGTCAGCATGCCTCTCCTCTTGTTCTGAATCGCCCTCCGCAATTTTTTAGGGTCTCACAGTATCTTGCAGAGTTGATGGTCTCCCCTTGAGGCATATATTCAATTAAAATTATGCCTTGACAGTCCCAAAACACGGATGCCATGATTTTCTTGGCTGAAATTGTGGTTTTGAACTTTTTGGCTGAGGGTGAAGAGGTGTGGTGCTACTGTTGAGACTGCCTTTTGGTTTCAGGCGTGTAGTGCGCAACCCAAGTTTCATCTCCAGTAACGATGGAGCGGAGAAATTCATCTCCATGGAGTTTGCAACTCCTCAAAAACTCTTGCTCGGCATTATTTATTTCGCACTTGGCGGGAGATTGGATTGACATTTTTCACGAAACGTGTTGTCGCGTCGACACTTCTCAACGTACTGACCTCAAACCGGTCACGTTGCGGAGAGGAAGGCTCAGGCTACACGGAAGTGTAGCCAACATGTCGAAAATAAAATCCATCCGGTCGTGAGAGCCTCAGTACACTTACTTTCTGGACACGCCTCGTACATAAATGGGAGAATTCGGTGACTTCATTAACATTTCTCTTCATGTGCTAAAAAAATCCGCGCGTTCCGGTATTGTGTATTCAATACACATGTAAAAATGAGTGATTTGAAATCAGAAAAATTTTAGTTCTAAAATTTTAATATTCATAGTTAATCACCTAAATTAATTAAATTTGAAGTCAAAAGTGGTAATAATTGAAATTAATTGCTGAAAACATGAAAAAAAACATCGGCCGACGTTCACAAAATGGGCGAAACCACCACCTCAAATGGATGCCCGAAAGCTACTGAAGCGATCGAACTGAGATTCTATTTCTGGTGTTCCCATATACTGAAGTAGAGTGAGAGTGAGACGTGAATAGCGTCGCTTCCTCACCCATAGCGGTTTTTTAGAATGAATACACATACGTCACGCAGTGGCACACGTTTGATTGTATTGGTAAATTTATTCCCGATTTTCACAAAATATCTCATATGTGGTCGATAAGTGCTAATTATTATTAATGTTATTTTTTCATTCAATGCGTAAATGTATTACGAAGGAATACCTAAAATCTGAAACCAGTATTTATTTTATTTATAGAGATATTAAAGTTTTTAGAAGCAATGTCTACTGGTTACACATCACAGGGAAAGAAGGGTTAATAAAACGAGACTTGGCTTCAAATCTTCTTTCTACAACAAAATAACATATTGTCTCAGTAACATAATGTCGTACATTGTTTGAAATACTGTATCAAAGAAGAAATTATTTTAAAATCAACTAAACTGCTTGAGAAAATAAACAATTTTTTCCTATTTCAAGTTAATTAACATATAAAATTCCTTCACTGAACATATTTACCTTTCCCCATATGTCACATTCTGAGAATAGTTATTTTTTTAATACTGGCAACTCAGTAACAAAACAAAAAAAAAACAAAATATAACGGCATCACATCTTCCCGCCAATAATTAAGCGCTGGTCACACCGCACAGTTTGTGTACCGTAGCACCCGATACCGCAGCGTTTAAGCCCCCACCAGACGTGGACAGCTTTAACTAAATATCGTACGGAGGAGATTTAATTTGCAAAAAGGAAATGAAAGGGCGTTTTTCTTTTTCGAAAAGTTAAATTCCTATTTAGTTGAAAATGCGTATCTACTTTCGTGTATTTTTTTTATTTTTTAAAGAAAGAATCTTTACGCGATGTGCACAATTCAACTACAATATAAGTCAACGATGTATTTACATACCACATCTTCGTACTATCACACATTTTTTTCTGTAATGTATCTTAATGTCTTTATCATCTAAGTATTGGCGATTACCGAAATATTTTTGACAACATCCAGGGAAATGGATTCAAATTTACTTTGTACTCGTTGCCAAAAAGAACCATGAAAGTTTTGAGAATTTGGTGATCATTTGGATAGTTGGAAAACAAGCAAAATGAAAGTCTTCTACAAAATGGAAAGACTAAATTTATACGATAACATGATCCTCTATAAATTTTGCATTCAACATGCAGTGTTAGAGAATTCTGTAAATGGAAGCTTGCTCAAACAATGCGTTAGTCGAAGCTTGCTCAATTAATGCGTTAATCGAAGCTTGCTCAACCAATACATTAATCAAAGCTTGCTTAACCAATTCCTTTATCGAAGCTTGCTCAGTCAATACATTAATCAAAGCTTGCTTAAACCATGCGTTAATCGAAGCTTGCTCAACCAATACATTAATCGAAGCTTGCTTAACCAATGCGTTAATCGAAGCTCGCTCAATCAAAACATTAATCGAAGCCTGCTTAACTTATGAGTATGTGTTAATCGAAGCTTGCGCAATAATTGCAGTTCAACGAAAATTTCTAATAAAAAAGCAGATATTGTTGTAACTATACGTGTATATGATATGCAGAGATTGATAAGTAAATTGTATAATAGACGCGAAGAGAAATATGTGAGATTGAATATAACAAAATCTAAAGTAATAGTTTTAGAAGTGTGTGAAAGGAAAAGGGCGATATATGGGTGAATAATGAAAGATTGTAGCAAGTCGAGGAATTCTGCTATTTGGGTAGTATTTTCCTAGATGATGGAAGAGTTATGAAGCATGTATAATGGTGTGAAGCGATAGAAAACAAAGACAACTGTGCACTGAAATATATATAACGAACAGAACAGAACATTCTCAAAAATTGCTAAAATGATAGTCAAAAATAGTATTTTGGTACCAACTTTGAGATATGGTATGTGTATATGAATAAAACGTGGACGTAGAAAAAAATGAGAGAAGTCGATTGAATGCTGTTGAAATGCGTGCTTTGAGACAAATACATGGAGTGGCAATATATGACAGAAAACGGAATAAAGTAATTAGGGACGGATGTGAATTTAATGTGTTGAGTAAGATGAAGAAGAATATAGTGAGATAATTTGGGCATATGGAACGAATGAATGAAGAAAAGCTTATAAAATAGATATATTCTTCTTCTTCCTAGTGTCATTTCAGGTCCCCTCAACGTTGAATATCACCTGAGAGTAAGCATCTTTGTGCCCGGCAGTCCGAAAAAGATCCCCAACGCTCCTTATACCAATCACGTATATTGCGGAGCCAGGAGATTTGCCTCCTGCCAACACCTCTTCGACCCTCTATTTTGCCTTGGATGATCAGGTGTAGTAATTTGTATTTTTCTCCTCTAAGTACATGACCCAAATAGGACACCTTTCGGATTTTAATATTAGTCAGCAACTCTCTATCAACTTTGGTTCATTGAAGAACCCTTGTGTTGCTGACTATATCCGTCCAGGGTATCCGTAGTATTCTCCGGTATATCCACATTTCGAATGCTTCCAGTCGGTTCATACTACCAACTTTGATAGATATATAGTGACTATCAAATTTGATAGTCATCTTTCACTCACATAACAAACAAAAGTACAAATGTGAGTTAAAGGTTTGTGAAATGTAGACTAAGGAAAGTATGGTTGGATCAAGTGAATGATATTCTGAAATAAAGAAACGTAGAAAGGTAGAGAAATTGTAGAAGCTATAGGGATGTAGTAGAGACTAATGATGTATATGTCGAGATAGGAAAGTCTAGTGTCTATCTTTATTGCCTACCTCGAGAGGAAAATGGTGTGATTATACGAGTATGTACGTATTACTATCAATTCAAATAATTTTATATATTATTTATAGTTAAGACATTAACATTGTGGAGTTTTAAAGATATTTTATTTATAGTTAATACAACATTGTGGAGATTTAAAGACATTGTAATTTATTTTATCAATCACTGTTTATTCCACTTTATGTAACGGTATAACCCTACCGGTTTCAAGGTTGCCCCCGCATCATCTGGTAGCACAAACAAGACATACCTCGCATCAAGTAAAAATATAAATTTTAGAAATGTTTTACTTATATATTTTTCAACAAGATTCGATATGGCGCTTATCATTCAGGTCATATTGCAAAGATCTTAACAACTCTTTTTCCATCTTTCAAGTTGTTATTTTATTTGAGGTTTCAATATATTGTAATTTGTTTTATCAAACACTGTTTATTCCTTTTTATGTAACGGTATAACCCTACCGGTTTCATTATTCAATTATCAGGTGAGTCATGTTTGTGCTGCCCTAGGGGAAATCTTTGAAACCGGTAGGGCTATACCGTTATATAAATTGGAATAAACAGTGGCTGATAAAACAAATTACAATAAAATAATTAAAGTTGTTAGTAATATACTCGTACATTTGTTAGAATAATATCAATTATTTAAGATTCAGTCAAGTTTAAAAAGTACACAAAACTATTTCGAGTTGTCATTATTTAATTATATGGTTGCAAAATTATACTTATTTACAAATTGGGTAAACTTATCAATTGTCGTTGAACAAAATATTTACTAAAAAGGAAAACATTTAATGTCAACACTCTTTTATGTTGTATCTATGGTAGATCGTTATTTTTATAAAAAAAGCTCAAAAAAAATCCTTTTAACAAAAAATATATTTACTGCGTATCCTGTTTGGATTTTATTTGGACATCGTATGAAAACGGAACTTGTAGTGAATTCATTAACCGATCAGCACATATTCTATCTCTTTTTAACACGTGTTTATATTCATTTTGATAGAAAGAGACAACGACATGATGCTCGTGTAGTTGTTTTAATGCATGGGTCTTAAACCTTTTTACAAACTATTTTTTTCTCAAATGATAAAAAAAGTTTAAATACAAAATTACTTCGCATCTAGTAAAAACGGAAAATTTAGAAACTTCGTACTTATATCGTTTTCTACAAGATTCGATATGGCGCTTTTCATCCAAGTCATACTGCATAGATTTGAACTACTCTTTTTCCATCGTTGAAGTTGTTATTGTATTATATTTGTACTAGAAGGCCCCTATGATTGGTGTCAAGACGAAAAATTTCTACATATTATATATTTCATCACGCTGTGTCTCTTGCAGGCTAGGCAGAGAGAACAGATCTCCAACCATTACATCATGCAAAATCTTCCATTATTTATACTTCTCACTTAACCTTCTTTCAAAATATGATCTCTTTGATCCAGCTATGTTTTCTTTGGTCTACCTCTTACACGCACTCCTTACACTTCTGTAATTCTTTCGTTATTTATTGTCTCTACACGTTCTTAAAATTTCAACGAACATTTCTTTATCTTACTGAAAACATACAATCTATCAAATCATTTATTTCTAATGGCTTCATTCCGCCTCCTTTTATACATTGAAATACAGATTTTTTTCTTATCATACGCATCTCCACTGAATTAATTTTATTTTCCTCTTTCTTCTGTCAAATCCAAATTTCACTTCCATATATCAAGGTGGGTATCAAGACACTATTACGCACTGTCATTTTTGTTCCTTCTGATATAGGCGCGGTTGTCGTATTTAACATTGAGTGCTCCGTTTATCTTTACATTACAAGAAAATATAATTCCTAATTGTCAGTAACGAATGTCACGAAGATATTGACAGGCGATGTAAGCAAATGTCAATGGACACGATCAAGAAAGATAATTGTGTAAGCCCAAAAAAGAATGAGGAAGGCCAGTTGACAGAGGCTTTTAGATATACAATTAGATTTTAGAAGGCTTCAAGAGGAGGAAGATTGAGAGGAAATGGAGAGTGACTGATTGACTTTGACAAGAGTTATACTGTCATCTTAGGTAGGTACATAGTTTGGTTTGATCACTCCATCTTTTCAAACATGTTCTACACAAAAGCTCCAAACAACACAAAAAAGTGCGGAGCATGACATGCTTGGACAACAAATACGTGATCGAATGCGAAAACATGAATAAAAAAGGCCACAAAAGTTAAGGATGGGATAGTAAAGATAAAGGAAACGAAATGATGATGGGCAGGGCATGGATAGGCATACGAGATTATCCAGTGGTATCCGCCATATATAAATATTTTACCTCTTCCAAATCAATAAATTGTGTCGTACAACTCCTTCAACAACTCTAAATTTTACTTTTCTTTCTTTCAAAATATTCACTTGAGCCAACTAGTATTTGCTTAGTATTCTTCGACCATGCTTTCCATTTCATATGCACTGAATTATTTTGTTAGCCTTTCTTCATTTATTAGTTTTTTCGGAATGTTTTTTATCATCTTACTTAATATAGAGCAGCCTTAAATTTATATTCAACTGTACACATCATTCAGTTTTATGTATATCATACATTTACACAGGTATTCTTCTCAGTTCACGCATGTGCACAACATTTATTCGGCCACTTTCAGTATTTTCCCACGTCCACGTTTCAAATCCACACATTAAATTTTGAACTAGAATACTTTTGTGGACTATCATCTTGGCAGATTTTGACACTGCCCGGTTCGAGTATAAACGTAAATGTCGTGCCCCATTAACGTAAACTATTACATTCAAATTCCATAGTATATCACCAAAAATATTGTAATTGTGAATTCATAAAAATTAGGCCCTTGAGGAGAGTTTACTCTCTTAACGGCGCTTTATAAGTTTACCTTCAATTATTATTGTTTATTAAATCGTTGATTTAATTTTTCAAATATTTAATGCCACAAAAAGTTGAAATCATTTTCGTAATTGTCGACCCCTATCCTAATGTGGCCGGTGTTGCCAGAATGTTTGCAAATGGCGTCTTTTTAAAATATTATCAAAAAGGGAAACGCTGACAGAGAAATAATTCAATCGTAAGAATTGACTCTGATAGAAGAAAATAGTGGAAGAATTCTCTCTCGCTTGAATAAAACTTACTCTTGCTTACTTTTCAAAATTTCTCATATATATCAATATATATAAACACAATAAAAAAAAGGGCTGGATAACGGTGGATTGTTGTTTTAAAACATTTCCAAAGACCTTGTTAAGGAAGTTCCGTGTATGGGAATAAACAAACTATATTGAAAAAGTCTTTGTACGAGTATATATTGGAAAATAGTTATGGTTTTACGACAGATTAAAACAACTATTTATGATACGAAACCGTAGTGAGTGTCGACATTTATTGGTTCGAATTGTTTCATAAGCGTTATCTATTTTAAATAAACGATAATAAATTATTTTTTCCATGCAGCCATCTGTTATATATACATATACCATCACGTCGTGTCCCTTTTGGGATACGCCAATATTACAGAATTACACGCTTTTCTTTTTCATGAAAATTGTTTCAAAAACATTGTTTGTATATTATTTATAGTTAAGGTATTAACATTGTGGTGTTTTAAAGACATTGTCATTTGTTTGATCAAATAAACAGTGTTTGATAAAACAAATTACAACATTGTTTTAAAAAAGTTTTCAAAATATTTTTTATATGTTTTTCTCAGTAATCCATTTTGTACATACATTCATAATTCTATAACGCCATGTCCCTGTTAGGGTAGATAAAGAGGACAGACTACTAAACGTTTATATCAAAACACACAGCTCCCGCTCTGTTCACATCCAAACATTTCGTCATATGATATCTCCCGTTTCTCATATTATTTACCTTTCTCAGTTTAATAAACATTCTTTCGGCACTATGTATGATTTACTCGTTCATCTTTATCCATTAATTTCAGGCATACTTGTTGTATATTTGTTTCGTAAGTCGTCTGCAACGTATTCTCTCAATATGATCAAAATATCACAAGAATCATTCCCTAATTCTACTTATTACAATAATCTCTTACAAACAATTGTCCTTTATCCAATCATTCCATCTCTATCAACCAGATGGTGACATTTTTTTTATATTGACTTGGGGGTATGGACTCGATTGCCGATGATATCTTGGGGGTATAGGCTCGATTTCCGATGATATCCAAACTATTTAGAAAATGTCTTATTACATTTTTTACAAATCTGAAAATTGAAACTTTTTTGGCATGTTAAAGGTGTCCCTTTCTGGAGAGATTTGGATAGTTGAGTTATTTTTATATTACTGTACTATAAAAAAAGACGTCCAATACAATAAGTGTTCGATACAATACACTAAAATGCATTGTATTTTTATAAAACAATAAAATAAAATAAAATGTACAATACAAAATAGCATGATAGAATACAATTCAATTACTGTATTTTCATATTGTTACAAAATAAAATGTACAATACAATAAATATATGATACAATACAATAAAATGTACTGTATTTTCATATTGCAATACAAGAAAATTAGATGTACAATACAATAAATGTATGACACAATACAATGAGATGTATTCTCATATTGCAATACAATAAAATAAAATGTACAATACATAAAATGTATTATACAATACAATTCAATGAACTGTATTTTCATATTGCAACACAATAAAGTAAAATGCATAATACAATAAATGTATGATGCAATACAGTATAATGTACTGTATTTTCATATTGCAACAAAATAAAATATACAATATAATAAATGTATGATACAATACAATACAATGAAATGTACTTTCATATTGCAATACAATAAAATTAAATGTACAGTACAATACATGTACGGTACAATACAATACAATGTACTGTATTTTCATTTGGCAATGCAATAAAATTAGATGAACAAAACAAAAAATGTATGATACAATACTATGAACAGTACTGTATTTTCATATTGTAATACAATAAAATTAAATGTACAATACAATAAATGTATGATACAATACAATGTGTCATGCTGTATTTTTATATTACAATACTATAAAATTAGATGTACAGTACAATTAATGTACGATATATACAATAAAATATACTAATTTTTCATATTGCAATACAATAAAATAATATTTACATTACAAAAAATGTATGATGCAATACAATAAAATGTACTGTGTTTTCATATTGAAATACAAAAAAATAATATTTACAATAATAAAAATGTATGATGCAATACAATAAAATGTATTGTGTTTTCATATTGCAATACAATAAAGTTAGGTTTACAATACAATAAACGTATTGTAAATCTGTACAATTTAATCTACCGTATTTTATTTTACAATACAATATAAGAAGTAATGAAAACCAATAAAGTTAATATCACATTAATATTCATACAATGTTCTCTCTAAGTTTTACTTCCTGCGCGGAATTCAACATTTCTTTCTGCGCGGCAAAGGTTAAACCGTTATTTTTCCCATACCTACGCTGCAAGATATTTAACTTGACCAAAACTTCACGTTGTCTTAAATAACGAGTCATTTATTTATCAAAATATGATTTGGGTATAAAAAATGGCTTATCGGTAGTATTCTGGCAAGTTCTAGATTGATAAAGACTCTATTTTCTTGATTAATGTGAACTTAAAGCTGATGCATTGAGTAAGATGAACAGTACTCTTAGATGGTGTGGTCAAGTAGAACGAATGAACTAAGAAAGACCAAGAAAATAAATATACAGTGCGAATACGAATGAAAGGCGTGCTAGAGGAAAGTCAAGGAAAATATGATTTTGTAATTTATTTTTATCAAACACTGTTTATTCCACTTTTTTTGTGACGGTATAACCCTACCGGTTTCAAGGCTTTCACCTCATCTTCAGGGGAGCACAAACAAGACTAAATGCTGTTCGAAATGATACCGATATACACGCTTCAACGGTTGGGGGCTGAGGGGTGAGGGAGGCATGGGACGATTTCGGCCAAGAGCGGAGAGATTTTTGGGATATAACTGTTCACCAGATATGATTGGTTCTAGTGAATGGTATTTTGAAAGGATAAAACGTAGAAGTCAGATAAATCTTTGGAGATGTATGCCAATGTGTATGGAATATCTTCTTTATCTTCCTTGTGTCATGTCAGGTCCTCCCAACGTTGACTATCACCTGAGAGTAAGCATATTTGTCCCCGGCAGTCCGAAAAAGATCCTCAATGCTCCTTATACCAGTCCAATCACGTATATTGCGGAGCCAGGAGATTTTCCTCCTGCCAACACCTCTTCGACCCTCTATTTTGCCTTGGATGCTCAGGTGCAGTAATTTGTACTTTGCTCCTCTAAGTACATGACCCAAATAGGACACCTTTCGGATTTTAAAATTAGTCAGCAACTCTCTATCAACTTTGACTCTTTGAAGAACCCTTGTGTTGCCGACCATATCCATCCAGGGTATCCGCACCATTTACCGGTGAATCTACATTTCAAATGCTTCCAATCGGTTCATAGTACCAACTTTGAGGGTCCATGATTCCATTCCATGCAATAACACTGACCAAACGTAGCACTTGACTAACTGTTGTCGAAGTTTCAAATTTAGATTATCATAGCAGAATACGCTTCTCATTTTATTAAAAGCCGCAAGAGATGATTCAACTAGATATGGATATAGAAGTATGGGATATAAAAGATGCGATATATGTATATCAGGATAAAAAAATCTGGTGCTGTCGCCTCCCTGCCTTCTCCGACAAGGAGATCAGGTGACGGTATGTGTGTATTATCAAAATTCAATACGTGATAAAAGGTAGGCATTCTATTTGTGAGATTCATACTTAAATCAGAATTTAGTTTTTAAAAAATACTTGCTGAGTTAATAGTAAATACACTTGTATGGTGTATAAGTATCATTATTTCTTATTAAGTATACAAAGGTTGAATTTAATTTAAAATTACTTACCAAGTTAATAGTAAAAACACTGAAATGGTGTCTTAGAATAATTATTTCTTATTAAATATACAAAAGTTCTGATAAAACGTCTCACAAATTAAAAGTCTTCAAGTTATTAAAAATATTTTGTTTATATTTTGCATGTAGTTTAGTAGTCTTTCAGAGAATTTCGGAAGATGTTTTCGTGTTTATTTATTTAGTTTGAATGGTCTGAAGAGAGTTCCGTATAGTGAGTGATATTGTTTCATGAGGTGAGTGACCGTGCAGCCATGTAGCTTAGAAGGAAACCTGCATACATACCCTCATATCATGTCCCTTTAGGGGTGGCATTTCAGTTCAGTTCGATCCCACTACCACCGACGCTGTTATCGGGGTAAAAATAAGTCTTCATCCATTGCTATCTACACTAGACGATCAAATTCTTCTTTAATTTATTGTTATAAACGTGACGTCACGTAGTAACGAAGAAGAATCTGTCCAAAGTGAACCCTTCTTCAAAGTTTGACTCGATCAGGATCACGGAAGAAGGAAAATAACAAGCAGCGCTGTCATTTTTTTCTTTAAAAGTGGCTTAAGGTCTGGAGTTCAAACAGTCCAGCAAGTTGCCAGTACTTTTATAGAAAATTTCAAATGCAACAAAACTACCCTTTGACGCCACTTGATCGGAGTAGGCAATCGGTCCGAAGATGAACCGATGTAAGGGTAAGTGGAGTTCCCTTCGGAAATTTATGATTCGATTTTCATCGCAGTGCCACATAATATGCTCCGTGGATTGATCCAGATGGCCGCAAAAATTGCAACAGGGTTAAGGGAAAAGGTTGAAGATAGAGGAATAGGAATAAGCAGGGAGAACAGATGTCCACGTCTTTCTATCTATGCACACATAAATGTCACGTCTGCATTGTTTTTCGAAGACTGTGGGCAAGTGGGCCCCCAGATTTACAGTCAACAACACTTAAAATATTTCTTTATAGCTTCATTAAATAATATACGCGTTAAAATACTAAGAAAACGTAAAATATCATTTCGGACCATTTACAAAGACCTTGTAAGGGGCGAAAGTTTAGAATGGCGAAGTTTAATGATCGGAAAATATGTTGTTTCTGCTCAAAAATACCTAGTTTGACGTTATTACCTTTTATCGTAGGCTCACATAAAGGTTTATGGTGACTGGAGCCAGATTATTTTTATTATTATTGCATGTGAAACAGATAAAACGGAATTGATTTTAGATATTAAAATAAAATTTATGACTTTCCAGATAGTTTTGGGAAAGTCGAAGGAAAACTTCAGACAAACAGCATTTATTTATTGACAAAATAATCGACACTTTAAGTATCCTTTATATATATCACAGTTACAATTATAAAACGAAATAAAAGCCATCAACATATTCTTAAAAGAAAACCACAATTTAAATAACAGTATCTTTTTTAAAATACGAGTACATATAATGAACAATTAGTATGCATATAATAAACAATTTAGTATTCATATATGTATTTTTCTCATGATACATGTTATGAACAATTGAGTATACATATATATGTTTCTCATGATACATGTTATGAACAATTAAGTATATATGTATTTTTCTCATGATACATGTCATGAACAATTTAGTATACATACGAGTATATTTTTCTCATGATACATGTTATGAACAATTGAGTATACATGTATTGTTCTCGTGATACATATAATTAACAATTTAGTATACATATATTTTTCTCACGATACATGTTATGAACCATTTAGTATACATATATTTTTCTCACGATACATGTTATGAACTATTTAGAAAACATACTTTTCTCATGATACATATAATAAACAATTTATTTCTATTTTTCTCATGATACATGTTATGAAAAATTTAGTATACATATATTTTTCTCATGATACATGTTATGAACAATTTAGAATACACATATTTTTCTCATGACACATATAATAAACAATCAAGTATACATATATTTTTCTCATGATACATGTTATGAACAATTGAGTATACATATATTTTTCTCATGATACATATAATAAAAAAAATATTATACATGTTATGAACAATTTAGTATACACATATTTTTCTCATGATACATATAATAAACAATTTAGTATACATATATTTTTCTCATGATACATATAATAAATAATTTGGTATACCATACATATATTTTTCTCATGATACATAACATACAATAAACAATTTAGTATACATATATTTTTCGATACATACAGACTATGCATATTTTTATGATGACACATATAAATAACAATTCAGTATACATATATTTTTATCACAATACATATATATGACAATTCAGTATACATATATTTTTATCACAATTCATATAAATGACAATTCAGTATACATATATTTTTATCATAATATTACACATATAAATAACAATTCAGTATACATATATTTTTATCATGACACATATAAATAACAATTTAAAATGTATTTATTTTCTCATAGTACACATAAATAACAATTTAGTACACAAATATTTTTCTCATGATATACTAGTATATAAATAACAATTTATATACACATAATTTTCTCATGATAAATAACAATTCAGAAAACATGTATTTTTCTCAAATACATATAACTTACAATTCAGAATAAATTTACCTTTCTCAAGGTACCGATAATAAATAATTCAAACGACATATATGTTTCTCAAGACACACATGGAAAATAAATGTTTCTGATTTAAATACTCCTTTTTTATCATTTCTCCAAATTTTCACAATCAAATTGTTTTTTAATAATCTATAAAGCATAACACTACTAGTATCTGAAATTCACGACACTTTTCTATTGACTCTCATATATTGAAGTTTTGTTATCTCGTCCCGTTTTCCTTAACAAATCCTTCCTGTTCTTTTTGTACGAGTATCTACCAGTTAATGTAAGGCTTCAGACGGTTTTCGATGATACAAAGCAGTATTTTACCTGCGTGTGATATAAAATATATTGTCCTATAGTTCTCGCATTTTTCTTGTTCTCGCGTTTATATAACGGTATACAATGAGACTCCATTTAGTCTCGGGGACAGATTCCCGATTATTCCGCACTTTGTTGTATATTATACATTCTGAAGTATTAAGGTGTCATTTCATCATAAACGTTTGAGTTACTCTACTATTAAACAATCGATTCAGAGTGATTTGTTGTTTTTTAGTTCGTTTATTTAAATACCTCGGAAGTATCCTAGTGGAAGACCTCGACCCAGAAACCGAAGTCAAGTTCAGAATTGAATCATCTCGTGCGGCTTTTAATAAAATGAGAAGTGTATTCTGCGATTATAATCTAAACTTGAGACTTCGACACGGGTTAGTTAAATGCTACGTTTGGTCAGTGTTATAACACGGAGTGGAATCATGGACCCTCAAATTTGGTAGTATGAACCGACTGGAAGCATTCGAAATGCGGATGCACCGGAGAATGATACAGATACCCTGGACGGATATGGTCAGCAACACAAGGGTTCTTCAAAGAGCCAAAGTTGATAGAGAGTTGCTGACTAATATTAAAATCCGAAAGGTGTCCTACTTGGGTCATGTACTTAGAGGAGCAAAGTACAAATTACAAAATAGAAGGCCAAATAGGTGTTGGCGGGAGGCAAATCTCCTGGCTCCGCAATATGCGTGATTAGACTGGCATAAGAGGCGTTGGAGATCTTTTTCGGGTTGCTGGGAACAAAGATGTCTACTCTCAGGTGATTTTCAACGTTGGGGGGACCTGACATGACATTGGGAAGAAGAAGAAGTATGTTTATATAATATCTACTTCACATTGTTAGATATGACGAGGTGATTTCAATAAAATAACATGTCCACCAAATCAGAATGTTGCGAAATCGCAAAAACTGTTTGTATTAAAAATATATGACATAACCATCCATTATAAAAATATCTGAAATCCTTAAAATCGCTTAAGGTGACTTGATTTGTTGTTTAAAATCGAATCATAATAATTAAAATAGTTATTCTAGTTTAAAATGTGGACATGATCCTTTTTGAGTGAACAATTCTACTTTAATATTTTTCGAATGAACAGGTCTGGGACATGATGTTTTTTTGTTCGATTTGAAAAATATTTTACTAAAATAATCAAAAAATAATTGGGTAGAGTAATTTATTTAAATTGTAATCAAATAAAATAAGTCAAGTGTTACAAATGAAAAAGAAATATTACTATAAAACTATAAATATATGTAGATAGATAAAGTTGTATAATGACATTACAATGCAAGTATGATTTAAAACTGACAGTTGCTGGTGAACTGGTATAAAGTTAGACACAATCGAAAAGCTATGATTGGTTAATTCGGACATGACCTTTTTTCATTGGTTTAAAGCCTGGACAAGATTCTTTTTGAAAAAATTCTGTTTTTTTATTATGATATTTAAATGATTTATGCGCTTTTTTCATTGAAATGAAAATGTTAAACTGCTCCGTACCATCGATAAGAAAAAATCTGCTTTATCAACTCATTTTTTGTATCCGACGGATATGATCTTTTTTTAATGTTACTTCCTCATGTATAGTTCTAGGTTGTTCTACCCAATTCTATCGATCGAAGTCTCTCCCTCCTTTTGTATAGTTCTGCACAATACTGTCTCCATGTTCTATCACCTCTTCAATGTATGTTATGGTGTTTCCTCCTGCATCCTATATCACCGATGTTTTTGGACTTTGATACGCGCCATCTAATGGAAATTTATCAAACTTTTTAAACTACCCTGCTTCCCTGATGGGGTAGATAGACTGGACAAAGTGCCATATTTTCCTATATCGACAAAAAATATTTCGCCTGTTCCGCATCCATGCATCTTCATATACAGCTCCTACGATTTCTCTTATTTATTAATGTAACTTTAAAAAATCATTTACTTAATTCAACCATACCTTACTTAATATTATTCTACCACGCTTTTCAGTCACATTTGTACTTAATGTATATTTTTTTGTCTTTCTTCTATCAGGTTTTTCTAATTTGTAATCTAATAAATAAATAAAAGTTTCTGTTTCTACAATAAAAAGACACAAAAAAGTATTTGTTTCTACAATAAAAAGATACAAAAAACAAGAAATTAGAATAAAGCACACGGAACCTACCCGTGGATGTAATCTGGTGACATTCACAACGTCTTTTTATCACTCGTTTAAAAAAAATTGTCAAAGTAAAAATAATTTTTCCCGCTTCTATTTTCAGAGACAAGGTTCTTTTCCCGCCAATACAGACGTTCAAAGCGAGCAAAGACAATATACATGAAGCGACAGTGGCATAACTGGATGTGATTGCGAAAGACGTTGGATATAAAATTATGTTATTTACATTAAATTGTTAATTAATATTCATCATCTAATTATGATTGATTAATTCAGGAACTTATTTATAACTTTCATGCCATTTTTTTTATGAAAAATTGTGGCATTAAAATACAATCTTTGTTGCCAGGATCTTACTTTTCTCCTATAACAAATAGAGTTTACACCTTTTATTGAAATAGTGGTGAATTTTTTCAGTGGAAAAAAATCCACCGAAATCACCTGAAGACAAACCTATTTAGAAAGCCTTATAAATGTTTTAAATTGAATGTAAACTTCGTTACGTTACACTTCACCTTAAGCCGAATGTGTTACTATCACACATCAGAAGATCTACAAAGGTTTCACTGTAGTTTGTCTTTCCATGGTAAGGTATTTGCGGTTTTCTTACCAAATATGTTTTTTTTTAAATAAATGCAAATAGGGATAAGTTCCTAATCTAATAACCACAGCTCCTACTTCTTATTGTTACACTCCACTTATTTTGTTGTATTTTAAATCTGTAAATAATAGTGGGATCGAATTATGAGTTAGAGTGCCCTTGAAGAGAATATGCTCTACTAGTATAAACGGTGTTTGTTATCAATATATGTAAATGGTCTTTTTATTTTTATTGTTTTAAACGAATTGAGTGATTATTCATTGTGATTTATTTACTTCTGATTTAAAAAAATTTAAATGGTGAGTGGGCTGAAAAACATTTGGTATCCTTGCAGTTGAGCTCACCTTCTATGGCGGGTATATCTCGACTGGTTGGGGGGAGGGAGGGTTGCGTAGTAACCCAGATTTTTTAAAAACGATTCTAGTTTAGTTTTCCCTTTAAGTTTCTTCAGCACATTTCTGGTTGGTTGAAATATATTGTCACATGGCAATAAGTCTACCAAGTTGTACTGTATACAACGAGTGTTTGTATAATACAGATACAAAGAACTACTAAATCTAATTGCTGCAGCCACTACCTTCCCATTCTTACACCTAACCTTTTAATAGCTACTCTCTTAAATGAATTTTCTTCGCAATACATATTTAGTTTCAGGATTTACTTTAAATATGTCAATAAACATACATTTATTAAAATTAATATACAGGTCACTGAGTAATATGATTTGCAAATATATCATATTTTTTCCGCACCCAGTATCGATCTATGTTTTTTTTTTCGAAATATCAAATAATCTAAAAATGTATTTTGACTGTTGTATCCTTTATTTATATATTTATGTCCAATTGACCCAGATTCGAGCATTAGGGTTACGCCTCTGGAAAAGGCATAGACAAAAGTGTATCGAAAACATGATCACGTATGTGTTCACATGAATGTCAAACGCGTGCAAAGAGGGAAACAACTCGATCATAAAATTTGGTGATCAAAAGAATAAAAAGAGAAAAAAAGGGAGAATTTTTATTCAAAATTATTCTGTTACCATTCCGATATTTCCACCCCGGGGCATACGCTATTCTAAACCCCAGTGGGGTGACGATTCGTTATTTATTGAGGATATAAAAAAAGATAGAAAAAAGTTTGAGAAAAAATGGACAGATATATGAATAAAATACATAGCATCACGTTAAAACATAGGGTATGAGCTGAAAAACATCTGATGTCCTCGCGGCCGGGCTCACCGGGCCGGGAATATTAATAGGGGTGTATTGTATTGTATTACACTTTCGTTGTATACAGTATAACCTGGCGGGCTTATTGCCATGAGGCAATATCTTCCAACAATTATTTTTGTTGTGCATTGGTTATGTTTTAATTTTTAAGTTTTACTTCTTTTCTGTTGCTTAGATCTTTTCCTCCATCTCTCACGATCTCGCCGATCCCTCCGGGATAGTCCGAGTCTTCTCATGTCCTCCTCCACTTTTTTATACACGATCTTCTTGAGTCTCCCTCTGTATCTATTTGGATCCCAACTCTTGGTTGTCTTTAGCATATACCCTTTATCCCGTCGTTACACGTGCCCATACTAGCATGGTCGTGCTTTCTGAGCTTTGTCTACCATTAGCGTCACTTTGTTCCACGACTTCGTTAATTCCAGATGGTATCCAATCTAGTGACACCCAGTGACCACCGTAGTATACGCATTTCCGCGACATGAAGCAAGTGTTCCTCTGTTTTAAAAGCCGACACTCGGCTCCATGTAATATAAAGGGCCTGATCCCTATCTTGTAGATGTTTTTTGTTTTACTGTTTTATGTAAAGAACACTTAAGTGTCCTTTATTGTGTTAATTAATAAACAAAAAATACATCCTATAAACAAAAAGACAATGAAAAGCTCGGATACTCTCGGCTTCTGAAATCCTTTTTGCCATTTTCTTAAAAATATAAAACCTTTGAAGTATAAATTATTTTTAATTATTGTCATTTTAGTCTTTGGAAGTTGAAAGTCATGGTGACGTCTCATGGGGTACCTAATTATGGGTTGTACCTTAAACCTTTTCGAGTACACTTTAACAACACATTATTATGTAACTTTAATATAAAGATAATGACATTATTATTTCCGTGTCCAGGTTATCAATTATGCCACGTATTTTCAGAAGAGGCTATAAAGACCGCTTTATTATTCTCAACAATCAGGTCATGCCCAGAGCATGTAGTCGCGATGTTCGGACAAACTAGCATATGTTGTGAGTATTGTGTATTCCCATAATTACATTTAGTGCTACTTTAGTTCAAAAAATCCCCATCTTTGCATGTTCAGCTTACATCTATTGATCGCTATAATTGACTATGCCATTAATAAGTATAGATTATTTGATAGTTCACATATCTATTACAGTTAACAAAGCATAGCCTTAATTATAGTGTATTTAGTTTTTTTTTCTCCACTTTGCACGGATTTCTCCTGTTACACAAAGATAGTCTGCTTTTAGTTAGCTTATTCGTTTGGAAGAATATCAGCCAGGATTCTTCTCATACTGCTAAGCGGTGCAGAGAATATATCCACAGTGTCATTCAGTTGGTTCAATATCTCTATACCACGCGTGACTGAGTGTTAAGCCATGATATTCGTTCTGTAAGTTGGTATGTAGAACAGAGGGTGATTACTTGCACGGCTATATTTATTAGGAACATACAAAATTAGTGCTTCTAGTATCGCGGGACAGTTAAAGCAAGCTTGAAAAACCTTTATTAGGAAATCGCGATGAATTCTTGCCTTCTTGTTTCGAGACTTCTATATAAATTGTACTTATCCCTTAATGTTGTATTGTATTATAATACAATCTGGCGGACGTTTTGCCATGTGGCAATCTCTATCAACTAATCAGAATGATATTAAGATTTAAGTGAAAAACAGGCTGTTTTTTTTATCTGAGTTCCAGCGGGATTTGAACCCGCAACCTCCGGGCTGGGAGACAGGCGTCTTATTAACTAGCCCACAAAGGTCGTCAAATTTCAATCGAAATAAAGATAGTTTTCGAGTGAGTTCGGTAATGAAAATTATTTGTTAATTTTAATTGTGAATAAAAATATATTTATATTTTATTTAAATTAAATATGTGGCAAATATTTTAGAATTGCTAAACGTGAGTTAAGTGTTTGATATATGTTTATAGTAAAACGGGAATATTGGAAATTAAAAATATGTGTTTCGGCAAACCAGATTTTTTAAAGGCCAATATGTAATAAAAAAAATCCGACAAATACTTTTAATGGATGATCATCATTGCAAGGCAAGTCCACGACTTTTTTTATTAACTGTAGGGTAATATCACAGAGATTGTATATTTCATCGCATAACCGAAAAAAAAAGTATTTAAAGATCGTATCTAAGGCCAATGGTGCAGAACACCCGCCTTTACTGCTATCGTATCTAATGTGGAGAAAAATGATCAAACCGAAGCGCTAAATTGATTTTTTTCTGACCGAAGGGGGAACTTGGACCAAGAAAGGTGCATTTTTTCCTACAAAATAACACCTGACCCAATTTGTTTTCTTTAATCTATCTACTCTCGTGTCCATGTGTGAGAGAAATTAAATGATCAACAATTTGCTTTTTGATGATTATGTCAAAATATGACCCATTGCGGGATGAACTTTTTGGTCTGTCTGGAATGATGAAGTATACGGAGTTTGATTCGCGTAATATGGGCATATTTTATTGAGTCTCACAGTTTATCAAGATGATAGTATGCAACGGGGTATTTTATAATTAACAATTGGAAAAAAATCTACTTATTTTTCTATGTTGTATGTCCTCAGTAAGACACAGGCCTACTGTACTGGGAACACGACCTTTTTAGGAAGTTTTTTCAAAATCTATGATTTTATATGAACATTTCTTTACTGCACATTAAGGCGAATGTGTTACTTCACATATCTACTACACTCCACTCCACTCGATACACTACACTACACCTTAAGCCGACAGCGTTATTATGACATATATATTACTCTCCACTCCACTCGTTACACGACACTACACCTTAAGCCGACAGTGTTACTATCACATATCCACTACACTCCTCTCCACTCGATACACGACACTATACTTTAAACCGACAGTTTTACTATGACATATCCACTACACTCCACTCCACTCGATACACTACACTACACCTTAAGCCGACAGTGTTACTATCACATATCCACTACACTCCACTCCACTCGATACACTACACTACACCTTAAGCCGACAGCGTTATTATGACATATATATTACTCTCCACTCCACTCGTTACACGACACTACACCTTAAACCGACAATGTTACTATCACATATCCACTTCACTCCTCTCCACTCGATACACGACACTATTTTTCAATGTAATTGGGCTAAGCCTGTTTTGAAAAAATAAATAAATAAATAAATAAATAAATAAAAATACCTTAAACCGACAGTGTTACTATGACATATCCACTACACTTCACTCCACTCGATACACGACACTACACCTTAAGCCGACAGTGATACTATCACATATCCACTCCTCTCGATACACTACACCTTAAGTCGACAGTGTTACTTCACACATCCACTACACTCCACTCCACTCGATACACTACACTACGCCTTAAGCCGACAGTGTTACTATCACATATCCACTACACTCCACTCCACATGATACACGACACTACACCTTAAGCCGACAGTGTTACTATCACATATCCACTACACTCCACTCCACTCGATACACTACACTACACCTTAAGCCGACAGCGTTACTATAACATATATATATATTAATCTCCACTCCACTCGTTACACGACACTACACCTTAAGCCGACAGTGTTACTATCACATATCCACTACACTCCTCTCCACTCGATACACGACACTACACCTTAAACAGACAGTGTTACTATGACATATCCACTACACTCCACTCCACTCGATACACGACACTACACCTTAAGCCGACAGTGTTACTATCAAATTGTTGATATGCGGGTACATTTTGTATTCACCATATTGACAATACTCTGTGTCACAATGCCTAAATATATTTTGTTCAGTATTGTCACAAAACATTTTGTGGTGTCCAAGTTTAGGATGCCATATATAAGGAGCAAATAATGGTAGTCTTCAAGCGCTTCCTAATGCGGCACACTTCTAGCTCGGGATTCGAACCAACCACCATTTATACATTAAAAATATCACAAAAAACTGAAATAAGTTGAGTCTATTGATAGGCAGATGGAAGCCGCTGCCATTAGATTAGGAACTTCTCACCATCTGTTTATAAAAAACATATTTAGTAAGAAAACCGCAGAAAGCTAGGCAAGGGAAGACGAGCTATAAATAAATCTTTGTAGTTCATCCGATATATAATAGTAACACATTCGGCCTTAATGTAGAGTAGTGTTTGTAATCATAAATTTTAAAATATCTGACAGAAAGGCTTGTTGTCGAGAGATTCCTAAACCTCCACACATTATCCATATCTCTAGCACTTAGAGATGCTAAATGGTCCACGGGACCAGCGATGGCAAAAACCTTATTTAAATACCTCGCTCTATCGGATCGATTTTGAACAGTCACTTTATTAGATGAATACAAAATAAACCTCCAAGTTCTGTTCCTTGCCATGGCAACATACAATGTCAATGTAATTTCTCAGATGTAAGTAAATTAATTGGGTTAATGTTTCCAATAATTCTATTAATTAAATAAACAAACATACAAGGAAACGCGTTGAAGCAGATAGTTGTAAGGTTTTCAAAGACATGTTTCATTTCTTGAATCTAAGAAAATACGTTCGTTTCACTTTGTGGTGTCATGTTTATAAATTAATAATAAAATGAATAAAAGATTAATTATCTATTTACCACTGTTTTATTTTAGTTCACTACTGGTTTTAACGACCCCTGTCTTCCTCGTCAGGTGAAGTTGAACAAAATTATGTTTTTTTTTTATTTTCTAATTGTAATAAGTACAGGAAATGGGGAGGAGAGTACCCCCTGTATAAGCCACTACTCCCCCCCTTCTTCTGTACCTATTACAATTAGAAAGAAATTTTTTTTAGACATAATTTAATTAAACCTCACCTGACGAGGAAGACGGAGGTTTTTGAAACTGGTAGTGAACTCAAATAAAACAGTGGATAATACAAAATAAAAAATTATTTTTATGAATATAAATAAATATATAGTAGGTTTATTGATATTAACTAAGTATGCAAATACATACTTAAATTATGAAATTTTATAAATAATTCGAATAAAATAGATTTAAAATACAAGTTATTAAAATGTCGTCTTATATCATCCCCCAGTCGAGATACACCCTCACGAATAGAGAACGTGCATGGCCGCAAGGAAATCAGTCGTTTTATATCCTTACACTCAAATTATATTTATGTGTATATGTTAAGTGAAAGAATAAGGTTGTTTATAATACTGAAACAAGATTTAACGCTTTATTAGATTTAGAAAAGCGTTAAATAACATATCAATATTATAAAAAACCAAGTTTGTTTCACTAATATGTTTCCCGCTAAAAAGCCATCCTTTTGACGCCTACTTACTCCCCTTATTAGCCACTTCTCACGTTCCCTCCCCCCCTCTCTAGTACCTATAGCAATTAGAAAAAAAAAACAATTAAAAATTGCATTTGTAAACATAATTTAGTTCATATTCACCTGACAAGGAAAACAGAGAATTTTGAAACTGGTAGTGAATTCAAATAAAACAGTGGTGAATACAAAATTTAAAAAAAAAATTGTGCATTTTTTATGGTTAATTTATTACAACCATCAACAGAGTCTTCCTAACAAGTACGAGTATTTGACTATTACAGATAACTGAACATGATTATTTGTAAAATATATTAGTTAAATTGTCGATGGAGTGGCAACAGTTAACATAGTACTGTTAAGTTTATTTAATGCGGAACACAAGTGATACATGATTTGCTCCTTATATAGGGCATGACAAACTTGGACACCACAAAATGTTTTGTGACAATACTGAACAAAATATATTTAGAGTATTGTGACACAGAATATTGTCAATATGGTCAATACAAAATGTACCCGCATATCAACAAGTACATGTGGTACTAAAACATATTAGTATATCATCATACAGGACAGTATCAAAATTTGCTAAGATGATAGTCCACATCGGTAATTTAAAAGGGCATTCTATTCTAGAGACGTGAATTTCGGGCGTTTTTTCAGACTCAATAAAAAAAAACTAAAAATATTTTTACCCCGCATTCTTGTACAGTTTGTTTATTGATGATTTGAGAATGAACAAAAAAAATGAAAATTCAAGATGTTATCAGCTGTTATATCTTATAAAAAAGGGGGTGAGCTGGTCGACATGATTGGCATCGTTTCGTAAATCTAAAACCAAAATTATACACAGTTTCTTGATAAAAAATAGTGTCGTTATTGTTGATACCAAAAAAAAAAAAAAAAACGTTAAGTTTAATTTTTTACCCTTTTTTTTATTTAAAATTTTTTTCAAAACAGTAAAAAAAATAGTTTTGAATTTTTCAAGATAGGATCAATATAAAAACATCTATTTAAGTTTCGTACCAAATTTGAAGGCAATCGGTTTTTCTCGAAACTACTTTTTTTCGACCAGGTCGAAAAAAGTAGTTTCGAGAAAAACACGTATAAAGTTTTGATATTATTATCTGAGTAATTCCGGTGCGGCGTAAGTGCTGCCTCATTGATAGCTTTAACTTGACATATTGAGAAATTTAAAATTTCCTTTTGAGGACATATTCTTAAAGGTTTAAAATTTAAGTATATGCAAAACAAAACGATTTTTTCAAATTTCTAGAGTACAATAACCCCTTAATTACCAAATTTTATGCATGAGAGCAAAACGTAAACGTAAAAAAACTTAAAATGCCGAATAAATACTGTAGAAATGCGTCCATAGAGAAGAATTCATGAGATGACAGAACACAGAATGAATTAATAGAAATTATTGTGAATTTAAGGCTAATATTTGATACTGGCGTATACTCCTTCGTTTAAAGGAGTTTACGGCCATTATTCAAGAAGAAGAAGACGACTTATGTCTTGAGTAGGGTGTAAGAGAGCACTCTGAAATGGTTTAGGTACGTGGAAAGAGTAAATGTAGAAATATTAACAAAACATATACGCAGAATAGATGTGACTGTAAGGCGTGGCAGAATGATACTTAGAAAAGTATGGTTGAATCAAGCGTATGAAATTTTGACAAAAGGAAAAGTAAGAATTCATAGAAATCAGCCTTCAAGATTAAAAAACTCAAAATTTCTAATCAGTAATAAAACGTGTTTCATTCCTGATTTTTCTTTTCTCTCCACCATCCCTTCCTTTCCTCCCCACCATCTCTTCCTTTTCTCTCCACCATCCCTTCTTTTTATTTCCACCATCCCTTCCTTTCCCGTTTATTGATCATATCTCACTTTTATCTCCACTATCCCTTTCTTTTCCGTTTATTGATCATATCTCACTTTTTCTTTTATTTGTGTATGTTCATACATTTCATAAAAATGAATCATGTGAATTTTTGTAGACTATATTACTTTAGTGTGGTTGGTCGTAAGAGATTGCCACCTGGTAATAAACCCGTTAAATTGCTTTTACAATGAAGCATTAAATAAATAAATAAATAGTCTAGCTCTGGAAGACTTTTTCGGTTTAGATTTTTTTTATTTATTTATTATTACACATGACAAAAATATACATAATTTGCGAAAAAACAACAGGTAATTTGACTTGGACATACATTATTTTATGGATCTGGGTTTGTTGCCTTTCATTTGTCGTATCCCCAGTAAACTAGGCTTTTGCTTGTATCTCACTGAGGATATATTTTGCCTGTATCTCACTGAGGATAGATTAAATGATAATTCAACTGGTGTAATGTTAATGAAATCTTACAAGGTATATTTTTTTTAGTTTATGCCTTTAGAAGCAATTAAAAATATTTATTTTATGGTGAGTTTTAACATAACCACAATAAAAAAATTAACATTTTTCGATTAAATTATGTTCAGAGCGGATTTTTACACATGCCGTCTTCCAGAACGGGTTTTACATCTCAACGGCTCAAATCGTACGAGCTCTATAAAAAAATGTAAGGGTCGAAAAGAGGCAAAATATGTTTGTCGAGATTAGAAAGTCTAGCCCCTTTCCTCTTTACCTTCCCCAGCAGATAAACGGCGTGATGCTGCGTACAGAGTAAGATACATTTACTCTCCTTGCCCCTCAGTTTCATAATTACCTTTTCAAGTTCAAGTTAAAATATTTAATGGAGTTATTTGAGTTATCTTTTATGAGAAAAAGATATGTAAAAATGGAAACAAACAATATTTTCTATATGCGTTAGCACTAAATAATATGTAATTTTAGCATATGTCAAGTCTCTCAAGGGAAAATACTTTTTTTCGAGCAAACTTCATGGCGGGAATAATCAAATAACAAAAAGATCAGCGATTCTCCAAGTTTCTCTCCTTTAGATCGATTTATATTTTACGTGTATGCTTAAATAAATAAAAAACTATTCTGGTCTGCCTGATTTGCATATTTCTCAACTCTAGTCTGTTTTAAACGCTAGGTTAATAAAGGATCTTTCAAATTGAGTGGTTTTTTAATCCTATTTTTTCAAATTCTTGAATAACACAGAAATCCGAAGGATGTGTGAAGTTGAAGATATTGTCAGATGGGGAAGAAAGAGAAGAAGGTTCTGGAACGAACACGTATCCAGAATGGCGAAACCAAGAGCCGTAAGAATGGCCAGGGACAGTATCCCCCAAGCAAGCAGACCTCCAGGACGATCTCCCAAAAGATGGAAAGACAGCTGGCAGTCGACGTCGCAAGAGGCAAACAATGATGCAGGACCATAACATGCCAATAGGCCTAAAATAAGATGAAGAAGAAGAATAAAACATACAATTCGCTTTGATTTCAAAAAACTTTTTATTAGTCATTGAATTATAATGTATGAAATTGAAAAAACAAAAAAAATATCCGCCAAATGTCCACCTCTTGCAGTTCCACAGATGTCCACTCTTTTGTCGAAAATTTCAATGACGTTTTGGCACAATTACGGTTCTAACTCACCAATAACGCGAATAATTTCGTCCTTTAGCTCAGAAATTGATTGGGAATCATTTTTTATAGACCTGGTTTTTCACGTTACCCCAGAGAAAATAGTCAAATGGTGTCAGATCATATGATCTTGGTGGCCAATTAACATCACCGTTTCCGGAGATTACAATACATAAAATAATTCAACAATTTGAACGCGTTGTTGTATTGTATACGACTCAATTTTTATAAATGTCATACATTACACTTTTCAAATGTCACAAGACTCAGGCAAGTTCGTGACGCCATCTGTGTTTTATACAAGAATTAAAAAATCTGCCTAATTTGAAAGACCTTTTATATGTTCGTCACAAATTTTGTCGTATTAGTCCTATTCTAAAATCTGGATTTGCACAAGTGTTGCAAATGGATTGATTTGAAAATGTGTTTGTTTATATATAACATAAGTCTGTTAAAGGAATGTCTCCATTATATATTTAGAATTTGTTTCTAACAGATTTTCCTTCGAAGATAAACATAACCTCGAAGTTTATTTAGTATTCTTCGAATAAATTGATTATTCCAAATAGATTCCATAGGGTGGAGTATTATAACAAAGCTTATGTAATTCTTGATTATGTGGCGCGGAATGATCTACCTCTTAGTGTTAGAGATATGCTGCCACAAGGGTGGGGACTAAAAAACATCTAGTGCCATCGCGACCGGGTTAGCCTTCTATTGGTGGGGGTGTATTTCGACTGGGGGATGAACCCAGACCATTTGAAAGCTTCTTTCTTAATTGTATTTTCTTAGCACTATCTTGAAATATATATATTTCAGGATATATGTTAACATACGTGTATGTAACATATACTCGTATATTACCAAATTATGTTACCATCAATAAACTTTTATTTATTTATATGGATGACGTGTCTAACTCAAAATTCATGATTCCATATAAAAACTTCACACACACAATTCACTACACCTAAAACCGAATATGTAACTATCACATTTCCGAAGATCCATAAAGGTTTCTGAACTGTATTTTTTTACGTTTTGCGTTCTTTATGTGCACGCAGCCAATCGCTCATCGAAAGCTCCTATTTTCGCCCGTGTATGCCGTCATGACTTGCGAGATACTATGTATCTCGCGCGTTTTTCGCTTGCATGGGCCGACCGACTTTTGATACTCGTAGTAGCTATTGCGAAGACCATGCATAAGGAACATTTTATTACAACAGGTACACAGCAAGTACATTTTTACATATCGTAGCAAAACAAGAAAACAAATAAATAATATGTTTTGGGTTACGCATACGTTCGATACAGTTTCTTAATACTTCGATTTCTTATAGTAAGTTTTCTGTGTTTTTCTTACCAATTTTTCTTAAATATTCACACACGGGTAAGTACCTAACCTTAAGTCCGTAGCCACCACCTTCCTATTCTAACACTCAATTTATATAAATTTATTTTATAATTTTTTTTATCTGTCTATATGTTAATAGTGGGTTATATATAATCTTGAGTAAGAGCACACTTGAGAAGAGTCTGTTCTCTAAACAGCGCTATATAAATTGTCATTTAAATATTATTTTTAGGATAAGTATTAATAGCCATGTATTTAATGGAGCATATATAAACAATATTTTTGTCCTAACGACATCTTTCAGAAAAAAATAAACTTTAGTCCGGATAACCTATTACAAAATAAATTATAGTATAAATAGGCCAAAACCATTTCGATGGTTGTCGCCAAAGAAAGAATACGAGAATTGAATTTTGAATACAAGAGAGCGAGAAAGGAATACTTGGATTCTCTCCGAAAGTAATTCAAAATTTGAATCTCGGTGGGTCCGTAATACTGAATGAATTTTAAATACCTAGCTAACAATTTTTGAACCGGCGTAAAAGGGGACGATGTGTAAATAATATATATATATATAAACAAATTCTATATTTATGATTATATATTTTCATAAATGTAGAATTTATTTTACTTCCGTGAATATTTCACGAGTTGCAATTAGTAAATAATAATCATAGTATAAATAGGCCAAAACCCATACGACGGCTGTCGCAAAAGAAAGAATTCGAGAATTGAATTTTGAACACAAGAGAGCGAGAGAGGAATACTTAGATTCTCTCCGAAAGTAATTCAAAATTTGAATCTCGGTGGGTCCGTGATACTGAACGAATTTTAAATACCTAGCTTACAATTTTTGAACCGGTGTAAAAGCGGACGATGTATAAATAATATATATTAACAAATTTAACATTTATGAATACATATTTTCATAAATGTAGAATTTGGTTTACTTCCGTGAATATTTCACGAGTTGCAATTAATAAATAATAATCATAGTATAAATAGGCCAAAGCCCATACGATGATTGTCGTCAAAGAAAGAATACGAGAATTGAATTTTGAATACAAGAGAGTTACAGAGAGGAATACTTGGATTCTCTCCGAAAGTAATTCGAAATTTGAACCTCGGTGGATCCGTGATACTGAACGAATTTTAAATACCTAGCTAACAGTTTTTGAACCGGTGTAAAAGGGGACGATGTATAAATGATACATATAAACAAATTTTACATTTATGAATATATATTTTCATAAATGTAGAATTTGTTTTACTTCCGTGAATATTTCACGGGTTGCAACTAGTAATTATACTTTTGTTCAAACGACATCCATCATAAAAACGAAACCTTAATCTGGTTAACCTATTACAAAATAAATAAGAAATTTAATATAATTTAGATTTTCTTTATGAAATACCACGACTCTGGGATAGAGAAACACGTGTAAGCTTTTTCTTCTTTATCTAATTTCGGGGTTGTTTGCTTAACTTTTAAAGATTTCCACCGAACGAACGCCTTGGAGTTATCATATTTTCCGAAATGAAATTTCCTTTAACATAAAATTTCCAATTGGAATATCTCCGGTTATGTCAATAAATTGGTGGGTTTTCTGGGTTTAAAAGTACGTTATATTTTTTTTATTTTCGGGCTGTCAAACATATTTTTACACCCCTTAACGTAAAGGGCGTAGATATTTGGTAAAATTTAAAATTTCTTATGCTTTAAATTTTCATGTTGATATTTAAGATTTTACTTTATGGTGGAACCGGTTCTTCTTGCATGAATTGGCACGTTGAAATCGGCAAAATACAATGTAATTAAATTTGTTGAAAAGCCGATTGTTTCACTTACTCTTAAATTCAGGCCATGTGTCAACTCTACCTTGAATACAAACACATTCATAGTATAAATAGGACAAAACCCATACGATGGTTGTCGCCAAAGATATAATACGAGAATTGAATTTTGAATACAAGAGAGCGAGAGAGGAATACTTGGATTCTCTCCGAAAGTAATTCGAAATTTGAATCTCGGTGGGTCCGTGATACTGAACGAATTTTAAATACTTAGCTAACAATTTTTAAACTAGTGTAAAAGGGGACGATGTATAAATGGTATACAATATATATATATATATATATATATATATATATATATATATATATATATATATATATATATATATATATATATATATATATATATATATATATATATATATATATATATATATATTGTATACCATTTTTATTGTATACCAAATTTTATATATATATATATATAAAATTTGTTTATATATATATATATATAAACAAATTTTACATTTATGAAAATCATTGTGGCCCATTGCCACTTCATTCTTTCGCACACCTTTATAACGTCTTCTACCTTTGTTATATTGCGAATCCAGGTGTTTCGTTTACAGTCTCTTAGTATATCCCAGCATGCATCTCTCCATGCCCTTTGTGCGGTCTGGAGCTTTGTGTTTTTTACTGTGAGCTTCCATGTCTCGCAGCCATACGTTAGTACTGGAAGAATGCACTGGTTGTAAACCCTTCGCTTCAAGGATATTGGGAGATTACTTTTGAAGATGTTGTTCAAACGTCCAAATGAGCTCCACGTCAGTTTTGTCCTTCGTGCTATTTCCTCCGATATGCCACATACAAAGGAAATAAGTTGGCCCAGATACACATATTCCTGGACAAGTTCTAGCGGCATTCCACCTACGTTTATTGGTTTTAGAGTAGCAAAGCCGTTCATCATATATTTGGTTTTTGAAATATTCATTTTTAAACCAACTCCTTTGCTGACCTCTGCCAATTCTTGCAGTTGGTGCTGAAGAGCATTCGGGTTTTGGGAGATTATAACGAATGAATATATGTTTTCATAAATGTAGAACCCGTGAAATATTTACTTCCGTGAATATTTCACGGGTTACAACTAGTCGAAGTAATTCGGTTGAAACACCTAGATCGAGGCCTGCTCTGGTTTAGTTGGCTTGAAGAGATTACCGTATAGTAATGACTTCGCCATGTCTATATTTTACATTTGAAAAAAAAAGCCATTAAGTTGCTGGTTAAATATTAGATTTTTTTAAATGTCTTTAATATAGCAGAATAAACAGTTTCATGAATGTTTATTTACTTTTTAAGTATTCCCAATACTCAATTTACTCCACTTTATTGGAAAGTATTTATTTGTTTAACAATTCATTGTAAATACAATCTGGTAGGATTGTGGCTAGGTGGCAATCCCTTCCAACCAACTAGACAAAAGTAAATAAAGGAAGTTATATGGTGAAATTTTCAAAAGTTTAGTTTTATTTATGAAATATATGGGCATATACTTTTTAAAGTAAAAGTGACATTTCATCAATCAAATGAAAAAGGAAAGGATGGTGGAGAGGAAAAAAAATCAATACTGAAACGTGTTGTACTCGTATAACTGACTAGAAATTAAGCGTTTTTTCAGTCGCTTTTTTAACCATGCCAAGAACGGAGCGAGTCTAACATTGGTTTGTAACTGATTACAAAGTCTCACTGCATGGACAGTAAAGGACGACGTAAAAAAAAGGAGAGTGGTGAACTGGAAAGGCCAATGAAAAATATATGTCTGAGTGTAGCGCAAATCCACTATCAGAAAGTTGCTGAACATTTTCCGGCGAGATAAAAGGGGTTGGCGGGACAGTTTAAGATATATTATAATAGATATAGTACGTGAATTTAACGTCTACTTCTCGCGTTTAACCAGTTCAGTGGTTTCTGGTGTGAAGTGATAAAATCGTACTTTCTCAGGTTAAAAATAAATCTTTGACATACAATTTGAAGACGCTATAATTTGATTAGCTGTTCTTTCCTCAAAAGTATATAACCATACAAAAAAGCCTCCATTTGTAAAATTATGTACATAAGCTGTCAATAATGAGATAAATAGTCGTACATTACCTGTCTGTCAAAATTATGTACATAACCTGTCAATAATGACGTAAATAGTCGTATATAACCTGTCTGTCAAAATTATGTTCATAAGCTGTCAATAATGACGTAAATAATCGTGCATAACCTGTCTGTCAAAATTATGTACATAAGACAATTTTGAAGACGCTATAATTTGACCAGCTGTTCTTTCCTCAAAAGTATATAACCATACAAAAAAGCCTCCATTTGTAAAATTATGTACATAACATGTCAATAATGACGTGAATAGTCGTACATAACCTCTCTGTCAAAATTATGTACATAGCCTTTCAATAATGACGTAAATAGTCGTACATAAACTGTCTGTCAAAATTAATTATGTACATAATTTGTCAATAATGACGTTAATAGTCGTACATAACCTAGCTGTCAAAATTATGTACATAACCTCTCAATAATGACGTAAATAGTCGTACATAGCCTATCTGTCAAAATTATGTACATAACCTGTCAATAATGACGTAAATAGTCGTACATAACCTGTCTGTCAAAATTATATACATAGCCTCTCAATACTGATGTAAATAGTCGTACGTAACCTGTCTGTCAAAATGATCTACATAACCTGCAATAATACTTGTCTCTGTGCTGCTTTATGTTGTCGTCGTGTTGCTGCTTCTCTCTAGTCTTGCTTGCTCGTTGTGATGGACGCGATCGTCTTTTCCTTTCAGTAACTGCAGCTCTCTTTACAGCCATCATATCATTTTGATACATAATTGGAAGTCTGTTATACTTATTTATATTATTTTTTTGCAGAAATAAGAGATATTTACATTTTAAGGCTTCTCTGTTTCCGAGATGAAACTCAATACTTTATTTATCTATCCTATGTTTTAACGTGATCAAATATATTTTCGTTGATTCCCAGTCTCGTATTTTCCCATTATCGGTACCTCTTCCAAAAAAAGATATATTACTGGTATCTACTCGTGCAAAATATATATTTTTAACAATTCAACCCTTAAATGATATACTCCAAATTCCGGAGTTCTAACTTAAACAATCCCTCGGCAGTGAATATGATTTGCATTAGTTCTAATGTCACATCATCAATTTTGACATAAAAATCTAGATACCAACTAATCTTCAGGTTCATAGAGAATAAAGAATTTGCAGAATCCTTCAAACAGGCTGTCAAAAAACGTGTCTTAACATGCATTGATCTGTAATCTAACAACTGACAAAAAAGGTAATCCCTGTTGAACGTACAATGTATGTGCAAAGCACAAGAACAGAAGTAAAACCCGTTTTATTTGTAAGGAGGGTGATGTAACTCTCCACAAAAATGAATGTTGACAGAATCAACAGGCTAAAAGTATTTTTTTTAAAATACACAAAATTTTATTGAATTACATTCTTCTTAATATTAAGTTAGATGTAACAATTTTATTGTATTACAATCTCCTTAATATTAACTTAGATGTAACAATTTTATTGTATTACAATCTCCTTTATTAACTAAGATGTAACAATTTTATTGTATTACAATCTTCTTAATATTGACTTAGATGTAACAATTTTATTGTATTACAATCTCCTAAATATTAACTTAGATGTAACAATTTTATTGTATTACAATCTTCATAATATTAACTTAGATGTAACAATTTTATTGTATTACAATCTCCTTAATATTAACTTAGATGTAACAATTTTATTGTATTACAATCTTCTTAATATTGACTTAGATGTAACAATTTTATTGATTACAATTTCCTTAATATTAACTTAAATGTAACAATTTTATTGTATTACAATCTTCTAAATATTAACTTAGATGTAACAATTTTATTGTATTACGATCTCGTTAATATTAACTTAGATGTAACAATTTTATTGTATTACAATCTCCTTAATATTAACTTAGATGTAACGTATTACAATCTTCTTAATATTAACTTAGATGTAACAATTTTATTGTATTACAATCTCCTTGATATTAACTTAGATGTAACAATTTTATTGTTTTACCATCTTCTTAATATTAACTTAGATGTAACAATTTTATTGTATTACAATCTCCTTAATATTAACTTAGATGTAACAATTTTATTGTATTGCAATCTTCTTATAATTAACTTAGACGTAACAACTTTATTGAATTACAATCTCCTTAATATTAACTTAGATGTAACAATTTTATTGTATTAAAATCTTCTACTCGTAATATTAACTTAGATGTAAAAATTTTATTGTATTACAATCTTCTTAATATTAACTTAGATCTGTCAATTTTATTGTATTACAATATTTTTAATATTAACTTGGATGTAACAATTTTATTGTATTACAATCTTCTTAATTTTAACATAGATGTAACCATTTTAGCAAACCCTTCACAAAAATCGTAATTTAAAAAAAAAACTACACTTGAATTGAAAAGGTCTCAAAGAACAAAAGTGTATTAAGGCGTTTCTAGGTTACAACCCCAGGAAACGAAATTATATAACAACTTTTTGTAACAAGATACGCACACACGCAGACAAGAAAATAAGCGCAAACACACATTTCCAATTGAACACTTCGTCTGTGTTTATTCTCGTATCTTTTCCAACCCACCCTCCTGTCTTCTGGGAACTGTTACTTCGCCTGTCCAAACAAACGCCAGAACAAAAGTGTAAACAATCGTTGACAGCAGTTATGGCATATCTCCAGGCTATAGCTATGCCATCTTCTTCTTCTGGTGATATTGAGACTCGAGGAATATTATGATTGTTTGTTGGAGAAAAGTTTCTATTCTTGTTTACTTCTTTTACTTGGAAACTTCGGACATGGAGGACATTTCGATATCTGGATATTGTTTGTGCGGTTTAAAGAAATCGTCAAATATAAAGATTTTTTTATTAAATTTAAATGTTTGTATTAAAACTTTCATGAATATCTTCTTTTGACAGTTAACCTAATACCGACAAATTTTGAAAGTTTATTAAACATTTAAACAGTTCATAGCATACTTTTCTTGTTATACGAGTATTTGCTCTAGATTCTATTCAGTAAGTCACAAAATGAGGTAAGTCGAAGGATCTTCTTCAGCCTTGATTCCCTTAAAGCGTTGCAAAGATTCCTACCAACTAAATCCAAAATTTTACTCGTACAATCTCTGCTCTTTCCGATTCTGGAATATGCGGACGTATGTTACTTGGATGTTACAGAGAAACAGCTGGACAAATTACACCGTCTTCAAAATGTGTGTCTAAGATTCATTTTCAACTTACGAAAGTACGATCATATAACTTCATACCAGAAGGCATTGAACTGGTTGAATGTTAGAAATAGACGCCAAATTCACATACTGTCTCTATTGTATAATATCCTTAACTGTCCCGCTGCCCCCTCTTATATCGCCGAAAATTTTCAGCGTCTTTCCAATCATGGATTAGCGCTACGCTCAAACAGAGATTGTTTATTGGCCTTTCCAGTTCACCGCTGCTCTTTTTTTACGTCATCCTTTACTGTCCATGCAATGAGACTCTGGAATCAGTTACAAACCAATATAAGACTCGCTCCGTCCTTGGCATGCTTTATGAATCGACTGTAACAACTCTTAATTTCTGGTCAGTAAAATAACGTGTTTCATTCCTGATTTTTCTTTTCCTTTCCTTTCCACCATCCCTTCCTTTCCTTATGATTGATTATATCTCACTGTATATGAAAAATAATGTTCGGATGATTGTCCGTCTTTGTGGAGTTCGTGGAAATGTGCTCACGTATATGTTGATGGATTTCGTGGGGATGGATAGTCATTTGAATGATTTATTCGACCACGTAACTTGCTTAATTTACTTTTGTCTGGTTGGTTGGAAGAGATTGCTGCCTGGCTATATGCCCGCCAGATAGTATTTGCAATAAAAGTGTTAAATAAATAAATAAACGTTACTCTCTATTCTTACGTACTTGTTAATTAATTAAACGTTACCTACTCTCCATTCTTCTGTGTAAATTTTAACGTTACTCTCTATTCTAATGTAGGTATGCTCCATACTTGTTCTTCCAAACCACATTTTTAAGGTATCTGAAGAAAGCAGCGCCCTTATTTACTTCACTTATTTTTACTGTTAAGATATCATATAACATAAGCTAAGAATAAGAATACTTGACTCGATTTAAATAAAATTTAATAAAAATATACAAAATAAAAACGCTAAATTTAACATCTTCAGACCTGGATTAACCGGTTAGGTGCCTTAAGCGAGTTTACTCCCTCTAGCCGGTCATACAAAATTAGCGAGTTAAATCGCTCAACTTTATGCCTGTCACTTGCCAATGTCTAGTACTAATTCGAATAATCTAAAATATGGAACATATAGAGACATCTATTGAGATGATGAATAAATACTGTAATATAACAGTTTACAGGTATTATCGAATTTACCTAAAAGCTTCGCATGACATTCGACGTGTGTCTCTAATACAGGGTTGTCAATTTTGCGTTTTACTTTTATGAAATTTGAAATGATTTTATAGTTACATTATTTACTTTCCGTGCGTTATTAAAATAATTAATATTTTCGCGTTACATATACTTTTAATTCTATCAAATATTTTTTTTAATGTATGTTTCCGTATTTTCTGTGATAAGCTGTGACAACCCTGATATTTTGTTAAAGTTTTAGTTATGTTTTTTTGAACGTTGTGAACCTTGTGAATGGTGGCACAAAAAACACATATGTGGTTTTACAAGTCTTCCTTATATCCTTTGAATATATATACAAAAAAGACAATTCTATTAGGTTTTATTTTTGTTAAAAAAATCACGGCCCTCCGGTATCAGCCATACTAATATATCACGGCCCTTAAAGGGTTAAATCTAAGGTTTAAAAAAAATATTCTTGCTTGTGAGTATATTATTTACACTAAATGCAACATTATTTCGTGTTTGTTTACATAGACGCCCTCTGTGGTTTAGTTGGTAAGACCGTGGTTTTAGTTACGGGTTCGATTCATGTTGGAACCCAGATTAAAACAAAAAAAAATTGGGTCTTATTTTCACTTAAGGCCTCTTTAAGATATGTGAATTTGGCGTCTATTTCATATATTCAATCAGTTCAATGCCTTCTGGTATGAAGTTATATGATCGTACTTTCGTAAGTTGAAAATGAATCTTAGACACACATTTTGAAAACGCTGTAATTTGTCCAGATGTTTCTCTGTAACATCCAAGTAACATACGTCCGCATTGTCCATAATTGGAAAGAGCAGAGATTGCACGAGTAAAATTTTATTTCGTTGAAAGACCGCCAGGTTTTATTGTATACAACGAAAGTGTAATGCAATAATACAATCGATGGCGCCCAAAACATTCAAAGTCGATATAAAAGTAGTCTACACTTAATTTGCTATTATTGGGAACACAAATATACCACTAAGTGGTTTACAAAGTGTGTATGAACTCTGTGTCCATTATAATGGACGGTCCAGTCCAGAATCCAGTCCAGAAGAAGTAAAATAAAAATAAATTCACTTGACGCATTTTTCTAGTTACGCTATTTTTTCTAGAGTCAGTTTATCGCGTAAAGCGAGGAACATTTCTATTTACAAAACATAAAAATGAGTATCTGATTCTCAATATATAGCATATCTTCAAAAAATCCGAATTGGTTATTCCCACATATTATTATTTAGTTATAGTAAAAGCATTCACACTGTGAAGATTTAAAGATATTGTAATTTTTTTAGCCATGCACTGTTTATTCCACTGTAGATAACGGTGTAACCCTACCGGTTCCAAGGTTTTTACCTCTTCATCAAGCAAGCACAATTGCTATTGTAACCTTAATGATAAGGTGAGCATTTTGAAAACGGTAGGATTATACCATTATATAAAATGAAGTTAAAAGCGTTTGACTAAACAAATTACAAATATTTTTATTTATTTATTTTATTTGAATGTAATGGATGGAGACACATTACCAAATTGTGACTCCTTTAAGTATCTTGGGTCACTCATCCATAGCGATGGAGGATGTGCAGCAGATGTAACACATAGAATTAGTGTGGGATGGATGAAGTTTAGATCAATGACGGGAGTTCTATGTGATCCGAAAATGCCAGTAAAGTTAAAAGGAAAAGTATACAAAATGATTGTCAGACCCGCACTCCTCTATGACTCCGAATGCTGGACGATGTATATCTCTTACTCCAGGCAACTAGAAACTGCTGAAATGCGCATGCTAAGATGGTCAGCTGGTGTGTCCATAAGAGACAAAATAAAAAGCTCACGCATTTGTGGAAGCCTAGGTGTTACAGACATCAACAGTAAGATGGAGGAGAGGCGATTGAGATGGTACGGGCACGTTGGACGCAGAGCACCCGATCACATTGTGAACCAGACAATCTCTATGGATCTTCCTCGAATAACAACCAGAGGAAGACCAAATAATTCATGGGTGGTGCAAAAAGATAACCTGATGCAGAGGCACGGCTTGGGGGACGTAGTCCGGGACAGAAGAGCATACAACCTGAGGACGAGGAGAGCTGACCCCAACAGTCTTCGCAGACAGTGAGTTGGGATGGAGCCAGGGAGAAGATTTATTTTATTTGAAAATTATTGAAAAATATAAACATAAAATGGGCTGGTCGTTTCCAATATGTCAGAATGATCGGCTCATATTAAGTTTTTATGTTAGTCTTAATCAAATGATTGCATTATATTTTGCTACATAAGCTTGGCAAGCAATGTATTGAATATAGTTTGACAATACTTTTGCAAATCGAAACAGGCCTGTCACTTTATTTTAATTTATTGTGTAGAATTTTTAACATTTAAGTTTTTTAAATACAATATAAAATATTATTGTAAATCAATTATGAATATTTAAAATGAGTTAACATTATCTCCGATTTTGATAGCAAGAAGTTAATGTGCTCTTGTTTCTAGTACATATTTTGTATTCTCAGTAAATGTAATCAACCCCTACATTGCTTTCCAGCTGGGAAAATACAATAAGTTTGATTATATTTTCAAACAATACTTAGAAGAACGTGAATATTATGGTTGGATCGAGTGATGCTATTTTGAAAGAAGGAAAAGTAAGAGAAATCGTGATACCTGTCGTTGTCGTTGCTGGGCCTCGTAGTCGAGTATTCCCTAACCATTCTGACGTCAATTCAGTTGGAAAGCGAAGCTGTGTCGATAAGTTTATTTTTTGAAGTAAGTGAGCCACTGCTAACCAGCAAACTCACCGACCACACCGCTGTACTGGATCCGATTGCACACCGAAGTGATACGATCGCAGCATACCGGAATGTTATTCCTTTTTTTTATGAATTTGTATGACCAAAACCATAGGTATCCCTTTTGCTCATGAATGCTAGGCGGAAAATATGCTTGTGTCATTCAAGGGGAGTAGCGCAGTGTAGGGTTTGAACCAATGACATTCCGCATGGTAGTCTAGTGCAGTGCTCCGCAACCGGTGTGCCGTGGCACACTGGTGTGCCGTGAGCCGGATACAGGTATGCCGCGGTCAAATTCAATGTATTTGACATTTAACAATTTTTCATTATATATTTAATACACAATGACAAATTATTTTTCATAATATTGTCTATTTTTTAAAATGTAGTATAGAATAATTATTATAACTAAATAATTTTTCAATGGTCCCCCAGAGCCTGTATCCATTCATTCAAAAAAAGGAAAAAAACTTGCCGGTGTTCTCCTATCCTCTCACTTCGGTGTGCCATCAGATCCAGTACAGTGGTGTAGCTGGTGAGTTTGCTGGTGTGCTACAGGTTACGCACTTAAAAAAATAAACTTTACGGCATAATTTCGCTTTCCAATTGAATTAACGTTGGAATGGCGAGGGGATCCTCGACTACGAGGCCCGGCAATGACGATGAAAAAGTATATAGATGTGGGAGATGTGAATTATGTGTGACTAGATTTGAAAGTCTGGCGCTCAGTCATTCCTTCCTACTCCAGCAAGTAAACGACTGGATGGTTTCTACGTACTAATTAGTGCCTTGTTATACAAACAATGTGTATACCTTAAGACAAAAAAATCAACCTTGCCCAAGGGCAGTTAGTCTACGATAGGGATCAGATAACCATTTTATGAAGAAATCAATTCTGAAAACGAAAAAAATAACAGAAACTTATAAACATATTTTTACTTTTCATACAGTCGAGTTTCAATTCATGGAGCATGTTTTTAATTTTCATATAGTCGAGGTTCAATTCATGGAGCATATTTTTAATTTTCATACAGTCGAGGTTCAATTCATGGAGCATATTTTTACTTTTCATATAGTCGAGGTTCAATTCATAGAGCACATTTTTATTTTTCATACAGTCGGGGTTCAATTCATAGAGGATATTTTTACTTTTCATTTTGTCGGGGTTCAATTCATGGAGCATATTTTTATTTTTCATACAGTCGGGGTTCAATTCATAGAGGATATTTTTACTTTTCATATAGTCGAGGTTCAATTCATAGAGCACATTTTTATTTTTCATACAGTCGGGGTTCAATTCATAGAGCATATTTTAACTTTTCATTTTGTCGGGGTTCAATTCATAGAGCATATTTTTACTTTTCATTTTGTCGGGGTTCAATTCATACAGCATATTTTTACTTTTCATACTGTCAAAGTTCAATTCACAGAGCTGTCTTTTATAAAAACAATCAATATTAAATGGTTTTATATATATTTTTTTTATTATACGCAATTCACCTAAACAAGGATGATTTGTGCTACCAATATCAAGTCACTATACAAAAATATGTGTTATTATTGGGTGTTAACATAAGTGTTGTGTCCGTTGTTTTCCAATTTAAAAATGAGCACCAAAAAGAAAACAAAATGGTAAATGTTATACGTCATTCAAAAGAAAATTTTCTGTTCTACAAGATATTGTGTTTGCTTTTACGTTACATATATTATTTTATTTGATTACAAGCCTTCAAAATGGAATGTCAAGTATACGAAAGTGAGCATTTACGACACCTCCTTCTGTTCGCGTTCAATCGAGGGAATAAAGCTGCCAAAGCTGCTCGCGATATTGTCAAAGTGTACGGTGAAGATGTTATAAATGAAAGGACAGCTCGTCGATGGTTTTTGCGTTTCAAAGCTTTGGCAGCTTTATTCCCTCGATTGAACGTGAACAGAATGAGGTGTCGAAAATGCTCGCTTTTGTCTACTTGACATTCCATTTTGAAGGCTTGTAATCAAATAAAATAATATATGTACCATTTTGGGTTACTGTTGGTGCTCATTTTTAAATTTGGAAAAAAACGGACACAACTTACTATACTATATGTTAACACCCAAAACTTTGTTGCATATTGAAAACCTTCATGATTAACTTGGATGAATAACCATCGTTGTGGAGCATAATAATTTTGAAGAGTTGAACGATTATCAGATGGAATCAAACCACATGTTTCCAATTCCTGCTCTTCGTAGTTTACATCAAGAACAGCAATGGGGAAGAAAGATTTCTTGTTAGAAATCACGAGAAAAAACATCCATTGAAACATGTTCCGAGAAATTCTGTTGTTATTTCGCTTCAAGCTGTTTATTAATTAAACATTAGATATATGTTCAAAGCTCCGAGAAATATTTTTTAATTTAACATTTTCTACAAAAATGAACCAACTCAGATGACTTTATATCAGAAGAACTTAAACTGGTTGAATGTAAGAAATAGACTAAATTCACATACTTTCCTTATTGTATAATATTCTTAACAGTCCTGTACTCTTAACCTTATCAAGCTGAAAATATTCAGTATCTTTCCGATCATATGAGTAGACTTGCGCTACACTCAAGCAGAAATTGTTTATTGGCTTTCCTAGGTTAATTGGCTTTCGTTATTTTACGCCATATTTTACTGGCCATGCAGTGAGACTCTAGAGTCAATTACGAACTAATGTTAGACTAACTCCGTTCCAGTTCTCCCAGTTTACTGTTCTTATTATTGTATTTTACGCCATCCTTTACTGGTCATGCAGTGAGACTCTAGAGCCAGTTACGAACTAATGTTAGACTCGCTCCGTTCCAGTTCTTTTAGTTCACTGCTTTTATTATTTTACGCAGTCCTTTACTGGCCATGCAGTGAGACTCTAGTCAGTTACGAACTAATGTTAGACTCGCTCTATTCCATTTCTCTCAGTTCATTGCTTTTATTATTTTACGCCGTCCTTTACTGGCCATACAGTGAGACTCTAGTCAATTACGAAATAACGTTAGACTCACTCCATTCTAGTTCTCCCAGTTCACTGCTCTTATTATTTTACACCGGACTTTACTGGCCATGCAGTGAGACTCTAGAGCCAGTTACTAACTAATGTTAGACTCACTCCGTTCCAGTTCTCCCAGTTCACTTCTCTTATTATTTTACGTCGGCCTTTACTGGCCATGCAGTGATACTCTTGAGCCAGTTACGAACTAATGCTAGACTCGATCCGTTTCAGTTTTCCCAGTTCACTGCTCTTATTATTTTACGCCGTCCTTTACTGGCCATGCAGTGAGACTCTAGAGCCAGTTACGAACTAATGTTAGACTCGCTCCGTTCCATTTCTCCCAGTTAGTTCACTGCTCTTATTATTTTACGCCGTCCTTTACTGATCATGCAATAAGACACTAGAACCAGTTACTTTAAAAAACACACAAAAAAGTGACTTATTAAAAATCATATACATATTTATCGACACCTATAATCATACCTATGAATGGAATAAAGCCATATTTATGTAAAGAATAACACACGACATGAAAAAAAAAATCAAGTAACTTTTAACACTCATTTCAACCGCTGAAAAATCCTATTTGACGGGAAAGGCAAAAATGGAATAATAAGCAACAGTGGTGTGTATGAACTTTTATGTGCTGACTGCGATAGTTTCTATGTAAAAGAAGACCAAAAGATCTTTTGAAAGGAAACTTCGTTAATACAAATCCGCCTCAACGAATCCTCTAATTTATTTTAAAACGGCTAATCATTGTCACTGATACAATCATTCATTTTATATCTATGATGTCAAATTCTTGCATATCAGTTGTAAATGAAATAAATTAGACAGATTAGAGATCCTAGAAATATCCAAATGCATTGGGATGAACAACTGGCAAATACATACATTTCCAAGATCTCATCGTAGCTTGATGAAGTTGTCTCCAGCATCCCTCCACCAGAGAAACATGTATGTCGGTACCAGTTCGAACATAATTTTGTCTTATCTGTGCTTCCCTGATGATGAGGCGAAAACCTTGAAACCGGTAGGGTTATACCATTATATAAAGTGGATTAAACAGTGTTTGATTAAATATATTACAAACTTATATGTATAAGTATTTATTCTCTTAATAATGGTGTTAGATCGCCCTTGAGGAGAGTCTGCACTCTTAACGGCGCTATATAAATAGCATTTTTATAATTATTACTATCGAATATGTTGAGGAGTATTCAATGAAAGAAGAATGACAAGACGAAGTAAGATGATGGGCTGATTATCGAATATGTTGAGGAGTATCCAATGAAAGGAGAATGGCAAGACGAATTAGGACGATGGATTGATTATCGAATATGTTGAGGATTATCAAATGAAAGTAGAATGGTAAGACGAATTAGAATGATGGGCTGATTATCGAATATGTTGAGGATTATCAAATGAAAGTAGAATGGCAAGACGAAGTAGGATGACGGGCTGATTATCGAATATGTTGAGGATTATCAAATGAAAGTAGAATGGCAAGACGAAGTAGGATGATGGGCTAATTATCGAATATGTTGAGGATTATCAAATGAAAGTAGAATGGCAAGACGAAGTAGGATGACGGGCTGATTATCGAATATGTTGAGGATTATCAAATGAAAGTAGACTGGCAAGACGAATAAGGATGAAGGGCTGATTATCGAATATGTTGAGGATTATCAAATGCAAGTAGAATGGCAAGACGAATTAGGATGAAGGGCTGATTATCGAATATGTTGAGGATTATCAAATGAAAGTAGAATGGAAAGACGAATTAGGATGATGGGCTGATTATCGAATATGTTGAGGATTATCAAATGAAAGTAGAATGGCAAGACGAATTAGGATGATGGGTTGATTATCGAATATGTTGAGGATTATCAAATGAAAGTAGAATGGCAAGACGAAGTAGGATGATAGGCTGATTAACTGAACTGAAAAACCACGAGAAAATTTTAAATATCCGGTAGCTCTTATTAGCAGCTAAAAGAGGTCTGGAGATATGGCGTGATTGTACGTGCATCAATTAATTAAGTAAATTTCTCAAACAAAGTAGATAAAACGACCGACGAATCGAAAAGGTTAATGAAACCTAATTTGATGAAGCGGTTAAACATAACAGTATTCCAATATAAAAGGGTAAACAGTGGCTGAACGAATGAAGTCATTGAATATAAAATAAGGGAAACCACTCTAGTACGAGTAACCATATAAAATCTTGAAAAAGACACCCTGAAATTGCAAATAAGAGAAATTACATAAAACGATCACGTAATTCTTCCTGTTGGGGTAGCAAGAGAGGACAGAGCGTCATATTTTCCTATCTCGACACACATCCTTCGTTTCTTCTACATCCATACGCTTTTTAACACATTTACAATTTCTCCGACATTTAACGTTTCCTTCTTTCCAAATATTATTTACTTTATCCAACGACAATTTTCTCGATCTTTCTCTACCACTTTCATTCACATTTGCAATACATATATATTTGTATTGTTAGTATTTCTTTATTCATTCGTTCTACATGCCTAAACCATCGCAAAGTCGTCTTTATTATCTATCTCAACACCTCCGTTTTCTGGGATAAATTCTCAACCCATGTATTTATCTCAGTGCACCCATTTTGTTGGCTCATATTAGTTTATTTAATGCCCACGTTTCACTCCCATACATCAAGATTGGTTCTTAAATATTTTTGCGCACTACCATTTCCATCTAAGCAGATTTTGATACTCGTCAATTTGAATATACATGTTTATCGGCCTCATTAACTTTATTTCTTATCTCCTACACGCCGCTAGACATCTATCTTAACTTTTTCATCATCGGAGGTTGTATCTGCCTACTTCTTAAGGAAAAGGTTGTGATAATACGTGTGTGTGTAGTAATTTGGTGATTTAAGATTGTATTCTAAATAAAGGTTTTTTTTATCATCCCCATTATACAGATTTCTCCTGTTACATGAATATGGAATGTGTATGTGTCATTCGATTGGTTAAATAATATGCAATGTGTCATTCGATTGGTTAAATATATCTAAACCGTGCAGCACTAAATGTTTGGCAAACACAATGACTGTGTATGTATGTACCATATATATAATTGAGCAGCAATTTTTAACCAGGGGGCAGAATTTTTTGGGGGCCTCATGGCACCCGGAGCGACTGCCTCGCTTGTTCCACCCTCGCGGCGTCCCTGTTGACAGGCACACGCATGCACGGAAATGTCAGTTCATGCTAGTCGTACTTGTGAAATTATTATACAGTTGTTGTTATTTTTCTAATTGGATTATGGTTTGTGTTTACTATTTGATTGAATTGTTTTTTTTTCACTCTTAACGTGTTCCTCGCGGGAAGCACAAACGCATGTGATCTGATCTGTAGCATTCCTTTGTGTATTTTACGTAATGTTTAGTTTATCTCATTTATTTAATGAGTCTCCTTAAGAGTAATGACTATAATTTATTATCAGAAAATTACTTGAATGTCATGTTTACTTGGTGGTGTAATCAAATATCAGTGATTTTAAACAAAATACGCGTTTAAACTTAGAAATTAAAAAACGCCGAAATTGTGCCGTGCACAGGATTCGTGCAGTTTGATTTTTAACACGGTGTACAGGTTAATAATACCGTCTAATTGAAATGAGCAAACAAGGAACATTATGGATTTTTTAAGTATAAATGCGTCAGGTAGTTAAAAAATAATAAGTAAACGCTGTGATAGGGATAATTCTACGGATCGTAAGAACATTTAAGTCTGATCTCCGTTTTCAAGAAGAAAAGTTTTGTCCAATTTCGGATACATATCCAGAGTAAATATCTCCATCTGTTGTGAAATAATGTAAAAGATTTCACACTCCTTTAATATTTTTTTCTCTACATTGATACTGTCGAATTCTTAGAAATATTTGTATAAAATGTTTTAATTAATTAATCAAAATTGAAATCTTTCCGTAAATACATCACACACACACACGTTTTATGTGGGTGGTTCGTAGTAAAGCAACATGATATAAGTTTTTCATAACAAACTGGAATTATTCCGCGTGTAGCGATGATTCATGTGGTATAATAAAGCAATTTACGTAAGAAATATATTTCAATTTTGTACCTCGTGTTAGCGAAATTGTGTAAACTCGTGTTAACCATCGCCAATCAAAATTTGCTGCCCTTTGTTTCTACTTACTTATGCGAAAAGAGATTTTCCACGATTGAAAATGTTAAAATGAAGCAACGAAATGGACTCCTGCATGCGAATGGCATTAAGTAGATAGATTGTTCTATCAACTTAGAAGTCGAACTAACCTGCCGGTAGGTAGAGCAATCACACTTTTTAACCTGTGTGTATCCTTACATAGACGTTGGTGAAGCGAACGCCACACCATCAGATGATGAAAAGGGAATTGGTACTCAGAGGTGTTGAAGGCGGGAGTCGGATGTATGGGCTGAGCTCCGCTGCTGTTCCAGGACTCTGGAGCTTCGTTCGGGCTGAAGAGGTCGGTCACGGTGGTCGAAAACTTATTTCCACTGGTTCGTTGTTGAAGAGTATTGCTTGCTATTTTCCCTCTTGATGTATTCGGTGTCATCCGGATGACGGTCTGTGCCCAACTGTGTTCGTCGACGCGACTCTGCTCGTCGCACCAAAATCGTTATAACTCGCGACAATACCATATTTTTAAACTTGCGAGAATACCACTAAATCGCGCGACAGGGCCGGTAGCGACAACAGAGCGGCCCAATATCGGAACGATATTTCACGTCACGCTTTGGCGTGAACAGACGTGTTTCATGCATTGCTCAGCTCTTTCAGGAAACATCTCTTGAATTTAGTATAATACTTGAAACAATTTTATTTAACACGCTACATTCTGTCATAATGTTTTAGTGTATATACGTTTTAACTATTGTTCTTATCAAATTAGTCAACATTTTGAATTGTTTAATACATGTTTTTTTTTTACTTGTTATGTTTGGTCCTTGTACAAATTATGAAAACCTGTAATGCGTAACGAACCTGAAAGATAAATAGATAAATGGAGTTTAAATAATACAATTGAAATAAGTATAGATAAATTATTGGAAAGTGTTCAGCGTGAACAGCAGAGGTCCCATTTGATACATTTATGTGAGTTAATATCAGTTGTTTTAAGTATATGGTGTTTTTTGGGTGTTGTACCGGACGGGGCACAAATAACTGTATCTAGGCACGTTGGTTGCCGCGTAGCGCTCAGAGAATCGACGTCGCGAATTCCGTAGTGAAGATCCAGTAGAAGAAGAAGAAGGTAGCAGGGAGAGATTCCTCTCAGGCAGTCGAAGTAGGGTAGCGGGTCTCAAGTAAAACGCAGTATAGTCGGTAGTACTGAGAATATAATTGGTAGGAAGGAAGTACGAGTATGTAAGTATATTTCGCAATCAGGGGGCCCTCTATATTAATGGTCAGTCGGCCATCCCAAGCGCTCATTACCCGAGAAATACAACAACTTTCGGGGTCCTGAGCGCCGCTTAGGCCGACCGGGCCCAGACCTACTCCGACGCATCTCTACGGAAGTCACATTTTCCATTGCGGTCGCGAACGCGATCGGAGTCAAACAAACATATATTTAACATAGTTAGCATTTCAATTTACATAGAACATATATCAGAGTTTACAATGACAAGTTCAATATCCAGATCTACACATCAAGGTCCTTTTCATTATACCACATACACACACACAAAGGTGACGGCACACGTCCGATAGAGGTGTGATAGGATTTGTTTTTGAAATAAAACACATATAAATTATTTAAATGGCCGTGTATTGAGGCAAATCTCCTGGCTCAGCAATATACGTGATTGGACTGGCATAAGGGGTGTTCTTTTTCGGGCTACCGGGGACCAAGATATCTACTCTCAGGTGATATTCAACGTTGGGGGGAACTGACATGACACTGAGAAGAAAAAGAAGTATTTGAATTCAGTTGATGGGTTGTTTAATGACAATTATTATTTGAAAATAATTTTATTAATATTTTGACTCTGGCTGGCTCTTATGTACCTTAACCGATCATACGATGGGTTTCCCATTAAGAACGATAGAACTTTAAAATAAAATAACAACTAATGAACCAAAAATGGGTCTGAAGGTTTAATTTGAAAGAATATTTCATGCCGTTTATGATTTAAACAAGACATCGTTCAAATGACTTTCAAGGCTTCTTTTGCACTGGCCAATTCGATCACGCCAATTTTCGATGACTCGGTGAAGCATTTCCGGCTGTATGGCGCCAATAATATGGCAAATGTTGGCCTCAAGTTGATCAAGAGTCTCGGGTTTGTTGATGCAAACCTGTAATTTAACATAACCCCAATGACAATAATCCAGAGGCGTTAAATCGCACGATCTTGGCGAACAATTCAAAATCTTATCACAACAAAAAAAAAAAACAACCTGTATGATCAGTAAACGAAAGCACTATTTAAAAATAAATTTTTAAAATTTAAATGTTAGTAAAAATTAGGGCGCCGCGATAATACTCGTATTTTAGGATATTTAGGGAGCAACGAGTGGTAGAAGGTACGGCACCACTGGAAGAAAGGAAGATTTCTGGCATGGTTGCCAGAAAACGCTCATGCGCTGTTATAAATGCCAGACGTTATTCGTTCTGCTCTGTTAGAATATTCCAAGTTTATTCAATATTTATTCGATTTTTGACTGTTTGGATAGTCCTGAACCTGTTTATTATATTATATTTAAAATATATTTATTGATTGGTTCTAGCTGATTATAGTATTTTTTTTTTATAATTTCAACGTGTTTATTTTGCTTTTACATGTATATTAATATTGCGTAATATTTAAAGAATTGACAATCTTTGTTTTTGTTTGTTTTCTTGAGTTATATTTTAATTAAACTGATTTGTTTTGTAATTTGTTTAGTCAAACACTGTTCATTCCACTTTATATAACGGTATACCTTTACCAGTTTCAAGGTTTAACCATCATCATCGGGGTAGCACAAAAAGTATCTTGATCATGAGATACCTTAAAACTGGTAGGGTTATAGCGTTATTTAAAGTGGAATAAATAGTGTTTGACTAAATTAATTACGATGTCTTTAAACCTCCACAGTGTTACTGCTGTGGCGGTCGTCGCACACTCGGAACACTTTGGGCATCCATACATACGGTCAATGACCGATGAAGTGACCTTTGCATTCCTCGACAAATTTAAATAAACAAGTCCAAAGTTCACACGCCGGCCATTCAACCCATAGCCCGGAGCGGACCGCATACCATACTAGAGCGAGAACGCACCACGCTGTCTCGCCAGTTCCGTATTTGAATTATACCTACATACAACATTAATCGTTTCGCTAATGCAGAAACGAGACGAAGGATATCTTGCTCGCATTCCCGCACACATGCGGAAATAGTATAAATACCTACGTTTACTAATAAAAACTCTTCTTCCGCATTGCGATCCAAAACGTGTTTTATTTATCAACAAATCATCATCATCTCTTCCCTCTAGGATACATCTCCTAAACTGCCTTAACTATAAATAATGATTTTTCATTGTTGTGATATGTCATGTTAAACCTAAATCAGATGGTTTAGAGCGCCCTTTAGTAGAGTATGTTATATGTTCTTTAAACGACAATATATAAATTATCAATGTATTATTATTATTATTACAGTTGTAACTATCAAAAACATTAAAATAAAGTGTATCTTACATTAAGAGACAGTTGAGCTTACATTGAAGATCTTTTAAATGTGCAGATATTATTATCAACTGCGGCCAAAAATACAACTACACAATATTAACAGCAGCAAAAATGACAGTACATAACAGTGTGTCGGTGTCAGCAGAAGAGGGATAAGAAAAATATGAATGGTGTAGATATGTGCGCACTAAAGAAAATTTGTCTAGTGTCAACGTTTGAAAGAAGGCGGAATGAAGACAGAAATTAATGCATGTATAAGATGGATGTGTGGCGGTCGCACACTCAGTCGCACACTCGGTCAATGACCGGCGATGCGACCTTTGCACTCCTTGACAATTCAAAACAAACAAGTGCGAAGTTCACACGCCCGTCATTCAACCCATATGCTGGAGCAAGAACGCACCACGTCTGTCGCGCCAGTTCCGTAAATAAATTATCACCTACATACGACATTAATCGTTTTTAGTAAGATGAAGAAAGGATTTTAAGATGGTTTGTACATATAGAGAGAAGGGAAGAATGATTAGGCAAATATACTAGTCAGAAGTGCAAGGTGTGCATGAAAGAGGTAGACTGAGGAAAACGTGGCTGGATCAAACGGACCCGGATATGAAAGACGGTTAAGTGAGAAGCATGAATAATAAAATATTGAACATGATGAGATGTGTGAATCTAGAAGAGACAAAAATTGTGTGCTTGGAGAAAAAAACTTAGAGATATGTTTTCTCTACCTACTCCGTAAGGGACACACAGTGATGAAATGTATGTATGTGAACCAAGAATAATGTGGCACAATAAAACTATAGAAAATGTATTCAGAGTTATTCTTCCAAAATAGTTGAATCTCTGGCAAGTATAGAGCTGTTTGTGACTGAACTAAACTTGTCTTAGAAGACGAAGAAGTTGTGAAAGAAAGTTCAGGGTTCGTACCTTCCCCGGGGTGGGTGAAATTGTTTGTTGTACGTTCCTATGTTAGCTGCAACTCCATCTTTGGGAATGGGGGCATGGAGGCAATAAGACAAAACTGCATAACGCTTTTAAGGGACGGACTTCCAGTTCGAACAAAATTTTACTCTGACTGTTCAGCGGTTTTGATTTTTTTCATTTAGAATATATATAATCTATTAAAAACGATTTATGCAGTTTTATGGTGGGATGTAATAGGCATAATTTACCACGAAGTCCTTTCTTACGGTAAAACAATTACTGTGCCCAACTCGAAAATTAAGGCTAAAGAGATCTGTTTTTTATCAATCGACATTCAATTTTATTGCAGCACGACAACGCCCGACCCCATACATCAGAGATGACTGAAAATAAAATAAAGGAGCTTGGATGAAAAACTATTCTTCATCAACCATATAGTCCCGATTTGACTCCTTCAGATTATCATTTATTAAGATCCATGCAGCACTATTTAGGTGAAAAAAAATCGCACTTTACAAGAAGTGACAAAAGGCATCGAGGAATATTTTACATCCAAATCTACAAAATTGTATTCTGACGATATTAAAAATTTGTAAAATAGATGTAAGAAGGTTGTGTCTACCGAAGGAGAATACGAGGATATTGTATCGATCTAATAAGAAAATATTTTTTTTTTTAGATCTATCTCTATCATTTAAAAAATTACATTTTCGTCCATTACAATATAACATACAATTATAATTTAAATATTGATACAAATATAATATACACAGTTTCAATTAGAATTTCTACATTCTTGTCGATGTTTAATAATGAACTAAAGAACTATTATTGATCTCAAGATTCTCTTAGTTCTTTACTTTAAGCATTATCTCTTTTTTCCTTGATATTTATATTTTATTTTATTTTTGTAAGTCTATATTGTTTTCAAACGCTACGTTAAAGATACGGTCATGGATACCAGAAATAATTTTGAAATAAAAGCTGGTTGATTGGAGGAAATTACTTTAAAGCAATAAACCCGCCAAACGAATACGTAAAAGTGTTAAATTAATCAATATAGTTACCAGAAATACTTAATAATACATTTATTTAGTGAGAACAATACATTCATTAATTTTTTTAAATCCCTGAGATGGGAGTTTCTCGTTAAATAATAAATTATATTTTTGATGAAATAATCCATCAGAAAAACCACCTGTTCTGAATGGGAAACTCATGGCCAAAGACTAGAAAAAAAATTGTGTTTACACATTTCTTTTTTTTTTCCTGTATTCATCTCACACAACAGGTCGACACCTGTCGGCGAGGATTAAAAGCATATCCACCCGTGGGCCGGCGAGGTCGACTTTTTGCCCGAATTCCAACAGGTCAATCCGGCCCTGTCTACCTGTAAAACTTTGCCGTGACAAAATGTTCGGTACACAGGGGTGACAAACAGGGTCGGTGGGTTTTTTTTCGGATATTTGCACCCAGCACACGAGTTATAAATTTACAGAATCAATTTTTTTTTAAAGACGTAAAAAAATGTTTTGTTACACTAATGTTGCAAAAATACAACCTTTTAGACATATTTTTGTATTTCAATTGTTGAAATGAATCAGAAATATATTTAAAAAACTCTTCTTCTTATTATTATTTTAGGCCTGTTGGCCTGTTATGGTCCTGCATCATTGTTTGCCTCTTGTGACGTCAACTACCAGCTGTCTTTCCATCTTTTGGGAGGTCGTCCTGGAGGTCTGCTTGCTTGAGGAATACTGTCCCTGGCCATTCTTACAGCTCTTGATTCCGCCATTCTGGATACATGTTCGTTCCAGAACCTTCTTCTCTGTCGTCCCCGTCTGACAATATCTTCAACTTCGCACATCCTTCGGATTTCTGTGTTTCGTACTCTATCACGAAGGGTTTTGCCAGCGATACTCCTTAGTGCCATCATTTCGCTGGTTCGAAGGAGATTTTAGAAGAAGGAGATAAAAAATACTGAATATGAAAAAAAGGTTTTATCATCATCGGAAATTAAACCTGGAATTCCAGATCAGAGATTAACATTATACTATTATGCTACACAGGTTATCAATGCGTGACCGGTGGCTGTACTTAAAAAAATTGAAATAAGATATATTTATGTTTGATTTGTAAATATTGAAATTTGGTATGATTATTAAGTTATATGTGGATTCTAGCGAGATTCTAGCGAGTAAGCCGCAGTACTTTGCGGACACCACTGGTCAGTTCAGAGTCACATAGAAAGTAATCAGCCCCTGGTCCACTGATATCTGGAACTTTTCACCTTTGGATCTAAATAGCTGTCAGTTCACAGACAGTAGCCACCCCTCGGAAACTGTGTGCACCCGCAGGCTAAACTTTATGTAGAGGCACAAAGACTAGTCACTTTTCCTTCTACACAGGGTGTCGCAAAAAATGTTTCCACACTTTAATAGCTGGTGACTTGCTGATTTTTTGTTTGTTTTAGATTTAACCTTTGAGAAACAATAGCTGAAATGCGACAAGTCTTGAATAAATAAAGTTTATTTTGAAGTGCTATTGGAAGTACAAAAACGTAGTAGAAGTGGTACTGAAAGTACGAAAACACGGTAGAAATGCTACTGGAAGTACGAAAACGTCGTAGAAGTGCTACAGAAAGTACAAAAATGTGGTAAAAGTGGTACTGAAAGTACACAAACACGGTAGAAATGCTACTGGGAGTACAAAAACATCATAGAAGTGCTACTGGAAATACAAAAATGTGGTAGAAGTGGTACGGAAAGTACGAAAACACGATAGAAATGCTACTGGAAGTACGAAAACGAAGTAGAAGTGCTACTGAAAGTACGAAAACGTCGTAGAAGTGCTACTGGAAATACAAAAATGTAGTAGAAGTGCTTCTGGAAGTACGAAAACGCGGCAGAAGTGCTATTGAAAGTACGAAAATATGATAAAAGTGCTACTGAAAGCACGAAAACGCGATATAAATGCTACTGGAAGTACGACAACGCGGCAGAAGTGTTACTGGAAGTACGAAAATGCGGTGGTAGATTTTTTGTTTTGGGGATTTCTCTAAAATAGAGTTATGTAGTTTATTGTGAACTTTGAAAGAGAACTGTACGGTAATAAATACAGACTGTATAATCATTAAAATTGTCGATACATTTTTATGCGACACCCTGTATCTTCCCTACTCTCTCTCTTAATCCTTCTTATGCCTATTCACATTAAACATTTTAACAACACTTCTACACCACTTAACACCCCCAAGTGCACATTTTCTCTGGTACCTAGTACTGCACCCTAAAATACTGTGTGTTGGCAGTAAGGCTCACAGTTTGTATACAACATGTATATAATTCCTATAAAATCTACTGCGGTGCGGAAGGTAATAGGAAACCACTGCACTTTAATTGAGATGTAGTAAAGTAATAATATCATATCATTTACCAATTTTGTTGTATTTGGACATAATTTTCTCCTATTTCTACTAAGAAATTATATTTTCCAATCCAAAGTAATGGTGATATTTTCCAATCCAAAGCAATGTAGGATTGGAGCAAGTTGGGGAATTGTGCTAGTTAGGTAGTATTATGTTGTTTATAGTTAAGGCATTAACGTTGTGGAGGTTTAAAGACATTGTAATTTATTTTTAACAAACACTGTTTATTCCACTTTTTTATGACGGTATAACCCTACCGGTTTCAAGGCTTTCACCTCATCTTCAGGCTTTCACCTCATCTTGTTTGCGCTCCCCTGAAGATGAGGTGAAAGCCTTGAAACCGGTAGGGTTATACCGTCATAAAAAAGTGGAATAAACAGTGTTTGTTAAAAATAAATTACAATTAGGTAGTATTATATTTTCTCAGATTATTTATTTATTTATATATGACAATAAGTTTTATAAAAACATAGTTTGTAAAAAAAGACAACAGGTAATTAAATGTGGACACAATTTTTATAGATCTGGGTTTGTTGCCTTTCATTTGACGTATCCACAGTAACTAGGCGAATGTCTGTATCTTATTGAGGATAAGAATGAGTAAATGAAACAGGGATATTGACAGTTGTGTAGTGATAGGAAACAAAGTCAATGAGGCACTGAAACATATATACTCCAAACGGGTAGAATTAAAATCTGATAAGACGATACTCCATAATAGTATTTTGGAGCCAAAGTTTATGTATGGGAAGTGAAACATGGAAAATGACTGAGCCCAATAAATATTGTACAGATGCGTATATTTAGAAGCACACCCATATAGGGCAACTTTGTATGACAGAATGCAGAATAGAAATGATTGGGGATGAGTGTAAGCTTAAGGCTATTGTGTTGAGCAAGATGCAGAAGATCACTCTGAGATGGTCTGGGCGTGTGGAAAGAATGAATTAAGAAAGACTAACAGACCACATATACCGTGCATATATGATTGGAAAGCGTGATAGAGGAGATTATGGCTGTATCAAGTGTGCGATATTTTGCAAGAAGAAAACGTAAAAAGTCAGAGGAATCGTAGGAGATATATAAAAAAGTTATGGATGTAGAAAGAGTGAAATGTGTAAGTCGCGATAGGAAAGTCTGGCACTATCTTCTGTCTGCCTATCCCGATAGGAAGGCGGCGCGATGGCATGTTGCTATCAATAAACCAATTATTGATTAAATTACCGATTCTATTAAACTATTTCATTATTTTAACAAAAGAAGGGTAACTCATTCCTTTGGTACGTCTCTGTTTGAGAAAGTAGAAAAGGGAGAGGCGGTAGAAAGGGAGAGACAGTAGAAAAGAAGAGATAATGTGAGAATAAGAAAAAGAAGACCGAGGTTGAGCGGACAAATTTCATGCAGCACGGATTATTTGCTGAAAACTTTCAGAAATGTGCTCTGTGTAGCGGATTGCCTGCAAAGCTCGGGACAATTTGTCTTGTATCTTGGGCAATTCAATTTTATAGGACTTAATCTGTCTTTCACATAGCAACAGTGGAAGAGAAAAATGCGGAATTCTTTTTGTCACTGCTAGCAAAAATATTCCCAAAGCTAGGTTTATAAAAAACACTAAGCTCATACCGATCAGCAGAGAACCTTTTCTACATACATACACCTTATCAAACAACTCATATGATTTTTTACTTTATACGTTTCCATATTTCAAAACATGATTCAACCATATTTTCCTCGGTCTATCGCGTATTTCAATCACATTGACACTTTATATTTATATATTATTCATAGTTAAGGCACTAACATTGTGGAGTTTTAAAGACATTGTAATTTCTTTTATCAAACACTGTTTATTCCACTGTTTGTGACGGTATAACCCTACTAGTTTCAAGGCTTTCACCTAATCATCAGGGTAGCACAAACAAAACTGAATTTCGTTCGAACTGGCAACGACATACACACTTCTAACGGTAAACATTCGGGTTGGGTTGGAGGGAGGAGACAACATCACCGAGCAGCGGCGAAATTCTAGGAATATGTGTTTGCCAGATCTTGTCTCCTCCCTACCTCCACTCACAGTCCCCAACCCGAATGTAATAAAACAAATTACACTTTATATTTATTTTGTTAATCTTTTTCTATACATTCGTTCAACCATAACAGAGTGCTGAATCTTATTCAACACATATCATTTATTGTAATTTGTTTTATCAAACACTGTTTATTCCGCTTTTTGTAACGGTATAACCCTACCGGTTTCAAGGCTTTCACATAATCATCAGGGGCATTCAAGGATTTCACCTCATCATCATTTACCTCATCACAGTCTTGTATGTGTTCCCCTGATGATGAGGCCCTATAAATTTCTAAGTCAGTGCATCGAGGTGAACATCTGGCAAACACATATATTCCAAGAATCTCGCTGAGGTTGCCTCATCTCCCCTCCACCCACAGTCCCCAGCCCGAATGTTTAGAAGCGTGTATGTCGGTACCAGTTCGACAGAATTTACTCTTGTTTGTGCTCCCTTGATGATGAGGAGAAAGCCTTGAAACCGGTAGGGTTATACCGTTACAAAAACTGGAATAAACAGTGTTTGATAAAAATAAATTACGATATCTTTAAACCTACACAATGTTCATGCCTTAATTATAAAAAATAAATATCATTTATGATACTTGATCCAATCAAACATTCCTTGATCTTGTAATTTATTTTTATCAAACACTGTTTATTCCACTTTTTTGTGACGGTATAACCCTACCGGTTTTAAGGCTTTCACCTTATCTTCAGGGGAGTGCAAACAAGACTAAATGCTGTTCGAACTGGTACCGATATACACGCTTCAACGGCTGGGGGCTGAGGGATGAGGGAGGCATGGGACGATTTCGGCCAAGAGCGGATAGATTTTTGGGAAATAACTGTTCAACAGATGTTCGGATCGGTGTACTGACTTAGAATTTTCTAGGGCCTCTAATTATTTTGAATTCCCTCTAATTTAGAGGCCCTAAAAATTTCTAAGTCAGTACACCGATCCGAACATCTGTTGAACAGTTATTTCCCAAAAATCTCTCCGCTCTTGGCCGAAATTGTCCCATGCCTCCCTCATCCCTCAGCCCTCAACCGTTGAAGCGTGTATATCGGTACCAGTTCGAACAGCATTTAGTCTTGTTTGCGCTCCCCTGAAGATGATGTGAAAGCCTTGAAACCAGTAGGGTTATACCGTCACAAAAAAGTGATATAAACAGTGTTTGTTAAAAATAAATGACAATGTCTTTAAACCTCCACAACGTTAATGCCTTAACTATAAACAACATCCCTTGATCTTTCTGTACCAATCCCCTCCATTCACATTTCACATTTGCCTCGTTAGTTTTTCTTTATTAAGTCGTTCTAAATGTCCAAAACATATCGGATGCTTTTCTTTGTATTATTTAAGTTTACATTAACACCTAACCACTTTATTCTGTATTCTGTCAAAAGACACTATCACACCATGAGTTCTTCTAAGTGCACGCATTTCTACAGCATTTATATATCTCCTTTCAGACTTTTACACGTCTACGTTGCATTCCTATATATCTAAATTAGTAATAAAAGACTGTTGTTTACTTTCAACTTAACATATTCTGATACTCTCCGGTTCAACAATATATATAGTACATGTGTTAACTATCAACTTAACATATTCTGATACTCTCCGGTTTAACAATATATATAGTACATGTGTTTATTATCAACTTAACATATTCTGATACTCTCCGGTTCAACAATATATATAGTACATGTGTTAACTATCAACTTAACATATTCTGATACTCTCCGGTTTAACAATAAATATAGTACATGTGTTTATTATCAACTTAACATATTCTGATACTCTCCGGTTCAACAATATATATAGTACATGTGTTAACTATCAACTTAACATATTCTGATACTCTCCGGTTCAACAATATATATAGTACATGTGTTTATTATCAACTTAACATATTCTGATACTCTCCGGTTCAACAATATATATAGTACATGTGTTTATTATCAACTTAACATATTCTGATACTCTCCGGTTCAACAATATATATAGTACATGTGTTTATTATCAACTTAACATATTCTGATACTCTCCGGTTCAACAATATATATAGTACATGTGTTTATTATCAACTTAACATATTCTGATACTCTCCGGTTCAACAATATAAACATGTGTTTTAGTGCTCAATTTTCTTTATTTAGTATCGCTACAGAAATATTACCACGAATATCAAATAACACTACAGCGAAAAGCCGACCCTCGGTAAAAGAAGCCTCACAAAACCGTACAAGTCTTCTCGATAAAATTCCCGTATTTGCCTTAGCCAGGAATAAAATGATGTCTGATTATTAAAATAAATAAGGGATGAGGAGATAGAGGAGCTACTGACTATTTATTTTCAGCGTTTGACTTAAGCTGGACTCTTCATACTTGCAGTCGCTGCTACTGACTATTTATTTTCAGCGTTTGACTTAAGTTCGACTCTTCATACTTTCAGTCGCTGCTACTGACTATTTATTTTCAGCGTTTGACTTAAGCTGGACTCTTCATACTTGCAGTCGCTGCTACTGACTATTTATTTTCAGCGTTTGACTTAATTTGGACTCTTCATACTTTCAGTCGCTGCTACTGACTATTTATTTTCAGCGTTTGACTTAAGCTGGACTCTTCATACTTGCAGTCGCTGCTACTGACTATTTATTTTCAGCGTTTGACTTAAGTTCGACTCTTCATACTTTCAGTCGCTGCTACTGACTATATATTTTAAGCGTTTGACTTAAGCTGGACTCTTCATACTTGCAGTCGCTGCTACTGACTATTTATTTTCAGCGTTTGACTTAATTTGGACTCTTCATACTTTCAGTCGCTGCTACTGACTATTTATTTTCAGCGTTTGACTTAAGTTGGACTCTTTATACTTTCAGTCGCTGCTACTGACTATTTATTTTCAGCGTTTGACTTAAGCTGGACTCTTCATACTTTCAGTCGCTGCTACTGACTATTTAAATTTACCTTTATCAATACTATGAAAACGACCTCCATGGCCTAGTTGGTAAGAGGTTTGTCTCCCAACTCAGGAGTTGCGGGTCAATTCCCAATGGAAACCAGATTTAATAAAAAAGGATTCCAGTTAGTTTTTCACTTAAGACTTCTTGAACATCTCTCTGGTTGATTGAAATAGATTGTAACATGGCAATAAGTCCGCCACGTTGTACTGTGCACAATTTAAATGTAATTCAATTCAATATAAGATCTTTCACAAACAGTCATGCATCAAAAGGATGTTTTTCTATCTCTCTAATGTTTGTGTACATTACAAAGATGAAAAAAAATAGACATTTGAAAGAAGAACTTTGGTGAAAACACACCCTTATCGGGGATTTGTTGAGACCCTTAAACGTCTTCAAGTGGCTTTTACCGTGAATGCGTTATTATACCACGACTGTTTTCTGAAGAAAAAAATAAAAGAAATACAAAAGGCTTCACTTTGACATTTAAAAAATAAAAATGTTTACATATCCAATATCAACGTCCAAGTTTGGAAACAACGAAATAGTTTTCCATAAAAACGGCGTAGGGATATCGTTTTACAAAAAAACACTTTGAAAAAAAAAAACGAAGATGATAACCCATAACATCGGCTGTACCCTTATCCCGACACAAAGTGTAAGAAATATTGAATGCCAAATGGTATAATTCGCGTATTTCCATATTTTCGCAAATACAAAGAAAATATTATCGTATTTGCATATAAATTTTCGTATATTTTATTCGTCCACCGAAGCCCATGAAATCGGAAACGGTTCGCATTTTTTTTTGCATAATAATAAGAAAAACCTAATATAACAAAGTAACATGTTGGTTTTATGCATATTTTTTTGAATATAACATTATTTTGATAAAGGGATTGTGTTGACCCAATTTTAAATGTATTTATTAAAGGATTTTATCCTTTTTTTGTTTAATGTGAGACCACAGTGATTAGACATGAATTGAATTAAAATATCTGAACCCTTAATTTAACTACCGAAATATGATAAATGTCGATAGCGGATAACTCATTCAACATGGTCATTCCATGTGTGATAGTGATGCTCTTAACAGGTCAATACGGTACCAAAAACAATCTTCATTCACAAATGTTATATGCATAAAAATTTGCGTAGATCTGTTCTTACGCATAAGCAGTTATATTTACCCATTTAAATAAAACTCCTTATGCATAAGCGTAAAATGTAGAATAAAGTTATGTGTTAAATACATACGAGTATATACTCTTTGCAATAAAATTGTCCCAGAAATCTCTTTAAGACTCGCTCATTTATCAGTAAATAGTACATTCTTCTCGGATTCCAAATGATTGAGCCGCACTTTAATCTACTGCGAACCAGTGAATTATTCGAAGAACTTATAACAGAACTACCATCGAATGTTATTGCGACTTATCGTAAATCCTAGATAATGCAAACCATTACCATAAAATCGAAATAGAGGTTAACCGTTTAAAAAGGAGATTTATGTAATTGAAAAATAAATTAAAGGTAATTTACAAACTGTTTTTTAAATAAAAAAATAAACTACATGTGTAACCAAATGCTTAATAAATATTGTTTTTAAGAACTGGTTGTGTTACATGCTAAATTAATCTTATTTGTTTTTAAGTACCTGTTGTGGTACATGCTAAATTAATCTTATTTGTTTTTAAAGACCGGTTGTGGTGCATGTTAAATTAATCTTATTTGTTTTTACGAACCTGTTGTGGTACATGCCAAATAAATCTTATTTGTTTTTAAGAAACTGTTGTGGTACATGCTAAATTAATCTTCTTTGTTTTTAAGAACCTGTTGTGGTACGTGCTAAATTAATCTTATTTGTTTTTAAGAACCTGTTGTGGTACATGCTAAATTAATCTTATTTGTTTTTGAGAACCTGTTATACATGCAAAATAAATCTTATTTGTTTTTAAGAACCTGTTGTGGTACATGCTAAATTAATCAAATAGGTTTTTAAGAACCTGTTGTTGTATATGCTTAATTAATCTTATATGTTTTTAAGTGCCTGTTATTGTACATGCTAAATTAATCTTATTTGTGTTTAAGAACCTGTTGTGGTAAATACTAAATTAATCTTAATTGTTTTTAAGAACCTGTCGTGGCACATGCTAAATTAATCTTATATATTTTTAAGTACCTGTTGTGGTACATGCGTTATTAATCTTATTTGTTTTTAAGAATCTGTTGTTGTATGTGCTAAATTAATCGTATTTGTTTTTAAGAACCTTTTGTAGTACGTGCTAAATTAATGGTATTTGTTGTTAAGAACCTGTCGTGATACATGCTAAATTGATCTTATTTGTTTTTAAGAACCTCTTGTGGTACATGCTAAATTCGACGAAATCTTACATTCAACAAATATGTGATCGTACCACAAAAGGTACAAAATTCGTTTTAACAAAAGCATATATGAATAGAATGATAATAACCACGCAGGACACATACATCACATAGTCAGGCGATGTAGCAATTAACAACTTTAGATCTGGCGTTCATTATAATGGACACTGAGTTCATATGCACTTTATAAACATATTTGTGGTATATTTCTGTTCCCAATAATAATAAATTAAGTATAAGATTCTGTTTAATCGACTTGAAACATTTTGGACGCCAAATGTAGTTTATCAACTAATATTTACAGAAGACGTGTTGTTTTGTTATATTCTGATTCTGATTTTATCAAGGTTTCTTTCAAAATAAGGGAAAACCTGAAAAAAAATTAAACAACAACCCCGAAAAGAAGTCTATCATCTAACGAAGTAAGCCATGAGGGTCGTCATTGAACACAGAGTGTAGACAATAAATTGGAATATTGTAGAATAATATATCACCCTTACTTTGCCTATTGAATATCAAAATCGCTTTGAAGAAACTAGTTGTGTTTTTCACGTAAAAAACATAAAAACTGTACCGACGTGTTTTCTTTTTTTATTTATTTTCATAAGGATAAGATTCCCCACGTAGAAAATTTACAACTATATGTGATAGCGATAAAAGTATACAGTTGTAAAAACGTAATTTACAACTATACGTGATAGCGATATAAGTATACTGTTGTAAAAACGTAATTTACAACTATATGTGATAGCGATATAAGTATACTGTTGTAAAAACGTAATACAGTACGCTCTCAATTATCCGATGCTGTAGGAAAAAAATGAACTCGGATAACTTACGCAAAAAAATATTGGCTTTTATGTTTTTTCTTATTTCAACTTATTAAAATCGTGTAAAGTAAAGTTTTCAAACAATGAGAGACACGGTTTAAACATTATATCCATCCCTCCTATCGTGTTCATAATTTGAGAATATATTTATGAATGTACTTAATATGTTGCTATCATGGGTGGTGCAAAAAGATAACCTAATGCAGAGGCACTGCCTGGGGGACGTAGTCCGGGACAGAAGAGCATACAACCTGAGGACGAGGAGAGCTGACCCCAACAGTCTTGACTAAGCATTGTGACTTCCATGATAGCTTCTGAAGACTCATTTCCATCCCTCCTGCGCTTCGTGGCTCGAAGGGTAGTTGTAAAGGGTAGTCCAGTTGAATATCTTACTTGGTTAGTCCAACGCATTGGGATTCTTCCTCTTGTGTGTCATCATTACATGCCTTCAATAACCACAAACCTCTTCAAACTATCGACTTGGCCACGAATAATGTGCCTAAAGAATAGGAGGACTCGTCGAAGACATATTTTATCGACAATATGTCAATGATTCTCAGCTCCTCGGGAATGGAGGCGTTAGTTCATCCATGGAATTTGTAACATCATTTTCCAATATTATATTTCAAATGTATCTATTTTACGCCTATGGCTTGCTCTCAGAGTCTCAATCTCCGCGCCATACATAAATATTGTGAAGACGAGAGACCTAACCATACTAAAGAAAATGTAGGATGGACTCTGTGACGTTTGAAGTGCTATGTCTCAAAGGGATGAAGTAAAATAGTTTTTTTTTACAAATCGAATAGTTTTTTTAGAAATCGAATAATTGTTTTTCTCTTAACTGACAACATTTTTGGCGTGATGGTGATAATTCAGCTCTTCCATATATATTCCAGACATTTCTACCTTTTCACCTCATCCTCGCTGCATTCATGTTTGATTATACGAGTACTAGAGCCTTTTAGACCATAATTCACATTATTAGATGGCAGCATATAAAGCAGATTTATTAAAAATACGACAGTAAAGGAATTTGTTTTTTCGTTCTATTTAATTTTTCGGCAAATGGTGCGTAGCAGACTTCACAACATTCGCTTCAAACGGGGAGATGTTAAATTGGCACCACGACTCCAATACACACAACACAAGAGCACACAGCTGTGTGGTACGAAAATACAAAACTGAGGTTATAAAATACGAGTGAATAATAAATCAACCGCAATGCACACATAATTTAAATTTACAATTTGACATGATGTGCCCGCTCGCTTGCATCAAAAGTAAACACTAAATCTGAATGCGCCATAATAATAGTTCGTGATATCATCAATTAGGATTTCTGGTCGTTTTATCACCTGACACATATTTTCTATTTCGTCTGTTTAATTTTGAGTTACACTGTGTAGGTATTGTTTTATATTATGTAGGTAGTCGAACGAAATATTTTTACTCCTTTTTGAATAAGTTTAGATTTTTTATTGCTCCTGTTAATCCACAACCTGGCATCCCCAGGTAATCGAGAGTCTACTGTAATATGGAGAGGTCTTAAAAAAACCACAGGAAAGGTCCTGATTTTATTTAATATAGTACATGCAATCCTCAGTGGAGGGTATATATGTTATAAGTCCAGTAAAAGGAAAAATATTTTTATTAAAGCAAGTTGGACATATTTATAAGATCGTCATCAACATTTAGATACAATACCAATTGCAGCATTGTCAAGACAAAGCTGTATACATATACTCGTGAATGACTTTTCTACACTGGAATCATTTAATTATTTGCCCCACTGTCTAAGGATTTGAACTCACTGTAATTGGCATATTAACGTGTTCCTCGCGGGAAGCACAAACGCCTGTGATCTGATCTGTAGCATTCCTTTGTGTATTTTACGTAATGTTTAGTTTATCTCCTTTATTTAATGAGTCTCCTTAAGAGTAATGACTATTATTTATTATCAGAAAATTACTCGAATGTCATGATTACTTGGTGTTGTAATCAAATATCAGTGGTTCTAAACAAAATACGTGTTTAAACTTAGAAATTAAAAAACGCCGAAATTGTGCCGCGCACAGGATTCGTGGAATTTGATTTTTAACGCGGTGTACAGGTTAAAAACATTACTAACAAAATTTGTTGAGTTTAAAGATGTGAAAGTGATAGCTTTTTATTTTTAAGTTGATAGAGAGCTAGTGAGAAAACTTTCTAAGAAAGATGAACTATAGACAAACTTTTCTAAATATCCCTATATGCGACAGTAACACATTCAGGTTCATCGTTGGTGGACCTCGAAGTCAATAAGAAAGCTTAACTGTTCCATGGAGTTTTTTTTTTAAACGAGTGAGCCGTCACCCACCAGCAAACTCACTGGCCATACCGCTGTACTGGATTCGATGGAACAATAAAGTGAGACGATCGTAGCACACTAAAATGTTGTTTTCTTCTTTTTGAAATAATAGATATGACCGAAGTGATAGGTATTCATCATTAAACCCCCAGAACACAGGTTGAAAAAGTGTCTGCGTCATTCGAGGGGAAAAGCAGAGCGCGGGGTTCGAACCGACGACCTTCCGCAAGGAAGTCCAGTACATTACCGCGCAGCCATGCACCTGTTCTTACATACCATATATTTTATATATGACAGTTATATATTCGGCTTTAGGTGGAGTATAGTTTATGTGTGTTGTATTTATATATAATCATAAATATTAATACTGTCTATGTGTGAACGGAAAAATACTTATGGATGAGAATGAGAACTAAAGAGTGATGTGTTAAGATAGATGAGGTAAGTAATACACATCGGGCTTAAGAAAGAGACTGTCGGCCATAATCGGCTAACTTCGGATTTTGTAGAGCGTCGTCTCTGTCATTCATCCGCTTGACTCCATCAAGCGTAAGCGTGGCGCATCGTGCGACAGAGACGACGCTCTACAAAGTCGAAGTTACCAGATTATGACAGTCTGTTTCTTAAGCCCGATGTGTATTACTTACCGCCGGGTACTGTACACATAAAGCTGAATGTGTTACTGTTAATTTATCAGAGGAACTACAAAGCTTTCTTTGTAGTTCGTCGTCCTACGTGTGTTTAGCAAATATGTTTTTCTAAACATACGTATCATAAATGCGTAAAATTACCTTATTTTATAGCCGCAAACCTCTACTTTCTTTTACTGGCAATCAACTTTTATTTATTAAATAATGTTTTAAATCTGTCAATTATACTAGTAGTGTGTTTGAATCCCAAGTAAGAGCGCCGTTAAGGAGAATTTGCTCTCCAAACGGGGCTACATAAATGGTCCTTTTATTAAACCTTCCAAGAAGGATGGTCTTTGAGTTGTTCCTAAAACTGCACCCAAGGTCTGTCGGGTGTTAAAATTTATGGCCCTATCTATCTCTTCCAGTTTTTCAAGCGATAGTTTGGAAGTGCGGACTTCGTCTATTGCGAAAACGGGCATCAGCATTAAATGCGTAATTCAATAGGCAAAATATATAATTTCAAACCCTCTTGATTCTTCCATATTAATTTATTTTTGGTTTATATTCATGATATTTTTTTTTTAAATAAAGGGTGCGCTCAAAAAGATATTGTTTATGGGTCTTTCCAGTAGATCCTATTTTTTTACGTCGTTCTTTACTGTCTATGCAGTGAGACTCTGGAATCAATTACAAACCAATGTTAGATTCGCTCCGTCCTTGGCATGCTTGCAGAAAGCCGTAGAGATTGTGTTTACTCTACCTACCCCAAAAGTGACATAACATGATGGTATGTAACATAAATAGGTATAATAAACTTACGGTCACCATTTCAAGACAAGTACTTTCCTTTCAATATCACGAATATCGTATCTCAGATTGGAGAGTCTAATTTTGAAAAGTACAATGGACCTCAATAACATAATGGAGCCGTATATGAAATATTATGTGCTTATGAAAGTTTATCTTTCCAGTTCACTGCTCCTCTTTTTTACGTCGTCCTTTACTATCCATGCAGTGAGACTCTGGAATCAGTTACAAACCAATATAAGACTCGCTCCATCCTAGGTATGCTTTAGGAGCGATTGAAAAAACTCTTAATTTCTAGTCAGTAAAACAACGTGCTTCATTTCCAATTTTTCTTTTCCTTTCCTCTCCACCATCCCTTCGTTTTCTTTTGATTGATGATATCTCACTTTATATGAAAAATAATGTTCGGGTGATTGTCCGTCTTTGTGGGGTTCGTGAGCATGTTCTCACGTATATGTTTATGGATTTCGTGGGAATGGATAGTCATTTGAATGATTTATGCAACCATGTAACTTGCTTCATTTACTTTTGTCTGGTTGGTTCGAAGAGATTGCCACCTGGCAATAATCCTGCATAAATAAATAAATACTTTTTTAACACTATTAATATATCCTGAGTTCCTGTTTAAACGTGATAAACTGATTTGCGTTGAGTCCCTGTCGCGTATTGTCAGGTAATCGATACCCCTTTAAAAAAAACATATTACTGGCATCTAGGAAAGATTTTTGTAAATGATTCAATCTTTAAACAATAGTCTCCTGAGTTCTACTCGTAGCATGCATAATACCCTAGTTATTTTTAATGGGTATTCTGAAGTTGTTTCATCAATATCCAATGAAGGGTCAGATTTTGACATGTGGATCTGGAGATTAACCACAGCCTCCGGGTCAAAATTGAATAAGAAATTAACAGGATTCTCAAGAGTTGCGAAAGGTGACATGATTTTGATTGGGTCTTTAATTCGTTCTAGCAATATGCAAGAAGGTAATGAATGATTATTTTTCTGCATGTTGTTGAAATTTTTTAAGTAATTTCCAATTCTTGGATGACATATAAGTTAGCGCACCTTGCAGTCTATGGGACACGGAGCACCCACCTCCAACACCGCGTCTCGAAGACATAACACACCTGTCCCCGTGATCACATAACATATCCAGACTCATTTTTATTTCTAGCAAAATGCCCAACGCATGGAAGGATTCTTTTTCTACATGTTTTTGAAAGTATTTTGGTAATCACTGCTCGTTTAATTTCTCCCGTGGACATGGAGAGTTGAAAAAAGGAGGGAAAAATCTGCTGATGTGTCATTTTGTTGGAAAACAGGCACCTTTCTTAATCAAGTAAGCTCTCCTTTAGTCAGCAAAAAGCCAATTAAGCGCCAGAACTGGTCCTTTTTCCCATATTAGGGACGGGAGCAGTTAAGGCAGGTGTGGCCTTAGAAACTATCAAAAAGGCACCAGTGGCCTTAGAAACTATCAAAAAATATTTTTTTAATTAGAATATTTATTATAAAAAAATATTTTGTTATTTTATTTACTATTGATTATACAAAAAAATATATGTAGGAAAATAAGATAAAGTAAGCGCATAAACTATAATATATAAATAAGATTAGTTAAGTAAAAAATCTGTATTTAGGAATATGTGGAAAGAAAAATAAAGAAGATTTCGATCTTCTATTATAGATCGCGCTGGATGGGGACTTATTTTGTCCCTAACAACAGCGTTGGTAGAGCTGAAATCGAACTAAACTGTATTTCTCCCACATATCGTGTAATATGGTGTTCTTAAATAATCATCAGTTTTGATTAGAGCTTTCAAAAAGTGTTACCTTTAATTGCTTCCTTAAGTTGCACGCCCCACCCAGATCTTTATTTATTTATTTATTTAACACTTTTATTGAACAAATTCGCATAAATCATTCAAATGACTATCTATCCCCACGAAATCCATAAACATATACGTGAGAACATGGCCACGAACCCCACAAAGACGGACAATCACCCGAAAATTATTTTTCATATAGAGTGAGATATCATCAATCAAAAGGAAAGGAAAGGATTGTGGAGAGGAAAGGAAAAGAAAAATCAGGAATGAAACACGTTATTTTACTGACTAGAAATTAAGAGTTTTTTCAGTCGCTTCTTAAAGCATGTCAAGGACGGAGCGAGTCTTATATTGGTTTGTAACTGATTCCAGAGTCTCACTGCATGGACAGTAACGGACGACGTAAAGAAACAGGAGCGGTGAACTGGAAAGGCCAATAAACAATCTCTGTTTGAGCGTAGCGCTAATCCATGATTGGAAAGACGCTGAAAATTTTCGGCGAGATAAGAGGGTGTGGCGGGACAGTTAAGAATATTATATAATGGAGACAGTATGTAAATTTGGCGTCTATTTCTAACATTCAACCAGTTCAATGCCTTCTGGTATGAAGTTATATGATCGTACTTTCGTAGGTTAAAATAAATCTTTAATACTGAGTGGTAAACTATTCCACGCCACCGGACCGGCATCAACAATAGTCTTGTCGTAACACTTGAATGATTACCCTTGATAGTTTAAACTACAGTTATTTTCATTATTAAACCACGTTTATATCCTTCGTTTTATTGATTCTCAGCCCAACACCACATAATCTACATACATCACGTGTTTCCACCGCATTAAAGCGAGTAAATAAAACCACTCATTTGAAACATGTCGAACATTTGAATACCAAAATATTGAATCACTTCATTAATGTAACGCACTTCTGGTGACACGATTCAAAACCGCACATTAGATTTCTTGATTAAAATTCATAAACCGCAGATCGAACATCACTGGTTTAACCCATTTACTACCAAAGATCATTTCTCACATTTAATAACAACGTCTTGTCAATATTTCACAAAATGGCCCCATTTATTACCTTATGCGATAGTGTGTAGTATCTTTCTTTCTATCTTATGATATTTACGACCTATCATAACTCTCGCCTAATAAACGGATCGGTAGAGTATTGTATCACTCAATATTCAGTTATTTCTTAATTTCCGTCTGGTTTTCCGTCAAATACCTACAAACTGAATATTGATAACAATGAAATATTTCCAATATCTAACGATGATGGAAGGCTTCGAATTAATATTAAAAACGTTGATATTTTACACTTTACAATTTAGTTAGATTTTGTATATTGTTTTATCAAAAAAGTTTTCGTCCCTAACGGTATTTTTTTTTTTTAATTTAAATTTTCCTGATTTTTATCGAAACATTCTGAACAAATTTTATTAAGAATGATTGTATTGCTAACTGACAGTTAAATGGATTATACAGAGAAATTAATTTCTTCGATGGCTCTACAGCTCATATCAGGCCTTGGCCTCCATCAATCCTCACCTCCAACTTCTCCAGTCTTCCGCTGCGGCCTTCCAACCTGTCACTTGTAGTAGTTGGGCCGTGTCCTTTTTCACCTCATCCTCCCATCGCAGCCTATGTCTACCGACCTTTCTTCTCCCGCCCGGATGTCCCTCAAGGATCCCCTTAGGTACCCGTGATGACGGCATTCTCTGCACATGCCCAGCCCATCTCAGCCTACACAGTCTAGCATGTACAGAGAGCCTGGGAGCTTTATAGATGTTATACAGTTCTTCATTGTATCTTATTCTCCAGGTTTTGCCATCGTTCACGGGTCCCAGGATTTTACGTAACACTCTCCTCTCAAATGTGTCCAGCACCTCTGCGGATCTTGCTGTCATCGTCCACGCTTCGCACCCGTATGTCACAACTGTCCTAATTATGGTCTTGTATAGGGTGATTTTTATTTTTCTGTGGATACTTCTTGATTTAAGCACTGGGAAAAGAGAGAATGTTCTGTTTCCTGTCGGAATTCTTCGTTTGATCTCTATGTGTTCTTCATTTTCCTTAGTTATGGTGGATCTCAAGTAGGTTAAGTAATCAACTACCTCACAGAGAAATTAACACAAACAAATATTTTTTAACAAAATATGACACACTTGGCCCAACCATGCTTTCCTTCACATTTGCACTAGATATATATTTGTTTTGTTGACCCTTCCTTATTAATTTGTTTCACATGCACTTCGTTATCTAACTAAACATACTACCCTTAAGTTCACATTCATCCCTAACCGAGGTAAATAGAAACTAGAATTCATACAAAAATGAAACGCACTGTTTAGTTCTGGTTGGTTTGCTTGTGATACTAAACATATCTGAAGTTGAGAGTTTGTTTCCTTTATTTTAAAACAATTAATTATTTATATTTATAATTTTACGTGTTTCCATTATTTTGACATTATCATTATGTATGGGTCTCTACCTCTTGCGTCAAAAGTTAATCAATATGTAACAAGATAAACTTTTTGATGCATTATAAAGTATGTTTTGAGGCTTTCGTGGTTCTTCGTATCTCTTGGATAAAGTTTTTTGCCATCTTTTTGCCGTTTTAGAGTGCCATCTATCAAAACAAAGTTTTAGAGTGCCATCTACCAAGAAGAAGTTTTAGTGCCATCTAACAAGACGAAGTTTTAAAATACCATCTACTATGACGAAGTTTTAGAGTGCCATCAACCATGACGAAGTTTAAGAGTGCCATCTACCAAGACGAAGTTTTAGAGTGAAAATTACAACTTTTTTGGGTTTCCTAAAACACTCCGAAAAACTTCGTCTAGCCTGTATGAAATTATTTGTATTCTAATGAATATTTTCGTTTATCAAGTTATTTGATTTTAAACAAATATATTGTTTTTTTGTCAACAAGAAATAATATTTATTCAATTAAGAAATCTCTTAACAATTCTTAGATAGAGATAATATAATTTTTATGAAATATTGTAGATGATAAATATTGTGATTATAGCATTAAAAACTCTTAAACGTTATGCATAAATACTCGTAAACATTTGAAAATCTTAAGTATCATGCATGAATATAGTACAACATTGGAGAAAATTTATTGCTAATTAATGAATCTAACATTTGAAAAACTTTATTTTCATGCTTGACTAAAACATTTGAGAAACTTTATTGCTAATTAATGAATCCAACATTTGGAAATCTTTATTATCTCTTTGAACACGTTTTTAGTGAATTATATATCAAACTTCTTGTTATGTATTACATAAATGAATAAATTAGTAGTAAAAAAACTAATACAGAAGATAGTAAAAAAAATACAAAGGAATACGCGTAAATTGAGTGTCTGCTTTAAATGACATTTAATTCTCTTTTAATCATCTCGAGTCATAATCTAGCATAATTCGAGGGATCGTTCTCATACTCAGCCAGAAAATGCAGAAATAAGTAGCTCCTGGCCCTTGAAAGAGCGGGTGAATAGTTGAGCCTTTAGAAATGTTCTGAAATGTTACCTTTTAAATATTTAGGGATTTGTTTGTTGTAATTTGGACTCTTCTTTGTTTTTTTTTTCTCTTTTCGCTGGCGGTGAATCGAGGGTTATGTGTGCGTTTTCCTCTCATTAATTTTTACATTACTGTTTATTTATTTTCATTTTACGTATTGTGGTTTATATTTATGAACATAATTTCCTATTTTTGGTTTAATTTTAATAAAATTTGGACTCCTGTCAGTTTTTCTCAATTTTCGCTGACAGTTAATCTGAGGTTTCTCGAATAGAGGTTAATCTGAGGTTTCTCGAATAGAGGTTAATCTGAGGTTTCTTGAATAACAACCAGAGAAAGACCAAAGAATTCATGGGTAGTGCAAAAAAATAACCTGATGCAGAGGCACGGCCTGAGGGACGTAGTCCGGGACAGAAGAGCATGCAGCCTGAGGACGAGGAGAGCTGACCCCAACAGTCTTCGCAGGCAGTGAGTTGGGATGGAGCCAGGGAGAAGAAGTTAATCTGAGATTCGTTGGTTTACTTTTTTTATTTTTTCTGTCATTTATAAATTTTCAGTTTTTTTTTCTTTTCTGAATCTACATTTACAAGAGTGGGCAGAAAAAAAAACATTTAATGTCCTCGCAGCCGAGATCGCCTTATATTGACGGTGTGTATATCGAGCGGGGGATATTGTGAGATGAGCCCAGACCTTTTTATAACTTCTTATTTAAATGTGTTTTCTGCTATTTGGTTTAAAATAAAATATACGTGCGATTTTGGAATGTTTTTATACAGGATGTTGCACGAAAAACGTATCCACAATTAAATTGCAGGTAGAGCGCATTTCTTATTTTTATTTTACATTTAACCGTTGAAAAATAATGACTGAAATCAGACTAAGTTTTTTAACATAGTAAGTTTATTTTGAAGGGCTACTGGAAGTAGATAAACGCGGTAGTAGACTTTCACACGAGTAACCCTTGAAAGATAATGTGCCCAAATACCAAATTAAATCATTCTCGATGTTTGTGATTCCGTTGCTTCGCGTTGTCAGCTATGTCTAGATCAGAATGTTCATCAGTTGAATACCAGACGCTAGGTATAAAAATATATTAATGTAGTTTATTGTGAACGTTGAAAGGGAACTGTATACTAATAAATATGTACATACATTATAATCATTAAAATTGTGGATAATTTTTTTGCGACAACCTGTATATGTTTATACTTTGTTGTTATTATTACATTTTATTAATTTATTATTTGTTGTTTTTTTCATAAATTGCATATTAATACAATAACTAGTCATGTAAATAAATAATTTTTATTATTAAATCAACTTTTGATGGATCTTGCATCAAAACAATCGACCAATATTTAAAACAATCGACCAATATTCAAAACAATCGACCAATATTCAAAACAATCGACCAATATTCAAAACAATCGACTACTATTAAAAAACTACGAAGAAATAATAAAAGGGGGATTCGTTTAACCGATTGTTTTGACTGAATATAACACGTTTGACTCAAAGGCGAAAAATAACTTAAGTTGATTGAAGACTAGGGATAATCATTTTGCTACCTCTCCGCTCCCTCAGTTTGACCCAATTTTAGATCTTCATGTTTATATGAGGGTAGTTTGAAAAGTTTGGTAAATTTCCACGAGACGGTGCTTTTTCGTAAAGTGACATCACTTCTGGCAAATATCGTTTTTCAAGTGACATTTGCTAAAATTTCGGACATAGACGAGGCGTAGTTAACGTTTGACAGCGATTTGAATCAATCAAACAATGAAAAAAAACGAGTTATTTGCCGTCACAAAACATTTTTATTTGGAGATGTTAACAGCCGCGTAGATCAAAGCTGAAGTGGATTAAGTTTACGAGGACTCTAAACCTGTGTTAAAGACTATTTTTTTTTTCGATAAATGAGCTTCCACGTGGCAGTATTTCCACCAAAGATGTATCGTACACTGGACGTCCAATTGCGTCTACCACGGTTAAACCTTTGAAAAATCCACGGTCCCGTAATGGAAACCCGCCAAGTGCATATGCGCGAGATTGCTAAATCTGTGGTAATTTCAAGTAAACAGGTGCACAATATGTTACACGAAAAATTGATTATAAAAAAGCCATCTGTCTGCGCAATGGATGCCGCGATTGTTGACTGTCGATCAAAAGCGCATTCGAAAGGACATTTGGCGATGTTTAATCTCCATCCAAAGGACTTATTGCATCGATTCGTAACTATTGACAAAATTGAAATCCACTACTTAACACAAAAGTCCAAACAGCTGTAAAATAATTGACAACAACTAGTGAAATTACGCCAAATCTGGTGAATACGGTTTTGTCGGCTGGGAAGGAGATGACCACGTTTTTTTGGGATTCCCTCATAATCGACTACTCGAAAAACGACAAGACAATAACGGGAGTACATTGTGCGGTATTAATGAATAATTTGAAAGACGAATTGAAGGAAAAATGGCCAACGTTAGAGTACTTTAAAGTACATTTACACCAGGACAACGCTCTCCTCCAAAAAATGACCATCGCAATAGTAAAATTGGTTGAATTGGTATTCGAATTGGTTTCTCATCCACCATATTCATCGAACTTGGCCCCATGTGATTTCTTCCTGTTCTTGCTGCCTTGATGGAAAGAAATTTATGTTGAATTAGGGTATCGTCGTCGAGTTAAACAAAACTATTTGGTGGAACAAACGCCACACCATCAGACGATGATAAGGAAATGGTTACTCACAGGTGGTAGATGTGCAGGAGTCACACAATCTGCTGAAGTCTGCTGATGCACCAGGATGGTGAAGGGCTTCGTTCGGGCTGAAGAGGTCGGTCACGGCGAACGAAAACTTATTGTCACTGGTTCGTTGTTGAAGAGTATTGGTTGCTAGTTATCCTTTTGATCTGCTCGATGTCATCCATCCGGATGACGGTCTGTGCCCAACTGTGTTCGTCGATGCGATTTTGTTCCTTGCACTAAAATCTTTTTAACTCGCGACAATACCATATTTTTAACTCGCGACAATAACACGCGCGACAGGGCCGGGAGCAACGACAGAGCAGCTCACGAGCGGAACAGTAATTTACGTCACGTTTTGGCGTGAACACCATTTTTTTCATATGGGACAAAATAATTGGAAAACTGCTGAACCAAATGTAACCTTCTTAACCTTCGAATGAGACTGAAATAAAATGTTATTTTCCAAAAAAATACATGTTTTTTTTATCAAACTTTTCAAACAACCCTCGTAAATGTGCTGAAAAATACAGCGTATCCATCATACTCCTAATTCCTTGTTTTCGAGGCAGATAATCTAATATTTCCCTTTTTCTTTATAATATTGTGGAAACAAAAAAAAAAACAAACAGCAAGTACAGGAAAAAGGAAAAAAAAACGCAGAATGAGAAAATATATACATTTTAACGTAATCTTACCTAATGAGCGAATTGCATGTTGTGTGTTGGTCTTCAATGGGTTAAACTTTGTATTCTGAAGTTTCTCAAACTGTTCGATAGTTTTCATTTTCACTATCGTTGATATAATTAAAAAAAAAAAACTATGTATGACAGAACAAGGAATGGGCCATTACGAAAAAATACAGATTGAAAAAAATATGACACTTTAATGATTCGGACACGTAGAAAGAATTAATGATAAAAGATTCTAAAAAATAGTCGAAACGAGTAGTATAAAAGGTATGACAAGTTTGAGAAGACTAGAAAAATGTGGGATGATCAAATTAATCAAATTCTGAAAGAGAAAAGAGTGAATATTCCTCAAAATTGAAAAATATGCATGATGAGGTATATAGACGAGGGGTTAACAAAATATGCATGGCAGAATTCACAATGTTGATGGTTTTTGCTCGGAGTATCGGTCCGATTTAAGGACACTTTACTCCTTCATCAAATGTTGTAAACGGTCTTGGGATATTTTGGTTTGGCTAGCAGGATTTAATTAATTGGATATGTGTTTTCTCTGCCTGCCTATATAAGCAATAACATGAGTTACTTACTTACTCCAGTGGTGCTTAAACAATGACTCGATTGCTGAAGACGATTACTATATTGTACCAATCTGATTGAACAGTTCGCCTGGTAACAATACCCGTACGCGCTAGACGTGAGCGACTATTATTGCCTTAAAGCGCGATAATATTTTCAACATGTGCTATATTTCCTTTCAATAACTTTTTGACTACCAACGATTGTCAGACCCGCACTCCTCTATGGCTCCGAATGCTGGACGATGTATAACTCTTACTCTAGGCAACTAGAAACTGCTGAAATGAGCATGCTAAGATGGTCAGCAGGTGTGTCCCTAAGAGACAAAATAAGAAGCTCACGCATTCGTGGAAGCCTGGGTGTTACATACATCAACAGCAAGATGGAGGAGAGGCGATTGAGATGGTATGGGCACGTTGGACGCAGAGCACCCGATCACATTGTGAACGAGGCAATCTCCATGGATCTTCCTCGAATAACAACCAGAGGAAGACCAAAGAATTCATGGGTGGTGCAAAAAGATAACCTGATGCAGAGGCACGGCCTGGGGGACGTAGTCCGGGACAGAAGAGCATACAACCTAAAGACGAGGAGAGCTGACCCCAACAGTCTTCGCAGACAATGAGTTGGGATGAAGCCAGGGAGAGAGAGAGAGAGAGAATAACTTTATGACTACCCTATCTAATTTCACAAATGTTAACTACGGGGTTTTAATGTAAATACTCAATTTATGCATAAACACCGATTCGCATATACCCCTCAATATATCTGAATTGATAGTGTAGAAATTTTGAAGAATGTAGCTGGAATATATATTTTTTTTGGACTCCAGTAATCGAGTTTTCTGGTTAAGGACTACTAAAGTAGGTAAGTAACAATCAGTTCGACATCACACGTGGATATGTTCGGTACCCGGAGGTAAATAATACACATCGTTTGTAGAGCGTCGTCTCTGTCATTCATACACGTGTTCCGTCGCGATTTGTCAGTCGTTACCGGACCGGACTGTTATCGCATCGTGCGACAGAGACGACACTCTACAAACGATGTGTATTACTTACCGCCGGGTACTGTAACAATACTGCATGACTTTCACGTATTATAACTAGACTGGTACCCTTTATATACTTTTTTCTCTTTGGGCACCATCGAGAATCGAACCAGGAATCTTTGGCTGGAAAACCAACGTTTCATCAACTAGGCTACGAAGGTCGTCAATACACGGGAAATAAAAATATAAAGCGCAAATATAGAGCACATGATGTTAGACATGGTTTTGACGTGGTTGTTGAGATTATGATAGAAATAGAACTATGTGTGTGTGATAGCTTGAGGTATCAGTGTGTGTGAGGGTGTGAATGTTTTGATAAAATGTGGCAGTATTTAAGAATAATAAATGTAATATGCGATTAACGATTAAGTGCAAATGACTTGAAATTTAAAGTAAAATAAATTATGCTTTTATTACACCAAAACTGAATCTTAAAACTCCAGAATACAAGTACGAGTATATTACCAACTTTACCTCTGAGATCGGTGTGTACGAGAATAGTTTATAAACAATCAAGTAATTTAAGAATCCAATATATGTGTCGACGCTTTTCAAATTCAGGTATGTCCACGCAAGTTCAAACCGAGCAAAACGGTATTTGTCCCTGATCACTGAAAACTATATATAACATATAAAAATTATGTGTGTTTTTGAGAATTGCTTTATAGATGATATTGTATTTTTTTTTAAATCCTAGTAATTAATTTCAGTAGAAAAAAATAAAGCATATTTCAATTTGGACATACCCACTTTTGAAAAACGACAACTGAAAATGCGTGTTTTTGATACAACACCGCATGGACATACCCGAGTTTGATTGTTGTTGACAGTACGACTACGCTACGACTGATCGGCCATCTTGAATGATGGCGCTGTCCGATTGGTATAAATATACATGTCTGACTTTGATAAAAACAACCTCGTGGACATATCTGAGTTTGAAAAAAACTCTTATTTCAGATTTCTTATTTTGAAAAATGCAGATTTATCCAGGACTACATAAGCTACATTTTGGTATATTTATATCAAAAATGTCACAATGTGGGCATACCTGGATTTGAAAAATATCGACACATATGTATATACTTCAAACATTTTACATAACAGTAAAACCCCTTCTTTTTACACTGCTCCACCTGAGAAGGTATAAAACAAGTGTCGCTATTGTTTCCGAACATATTATATTATATACCAGAATACTTACTGATTTTATTGAGGAATTCCGTTGATTGTTGGATAGGAAAATGAGGCTTTATTGAAAAAAAGGCTTACCTGAAACAAAAGAAAAGAGGTTATTAATATTTTTCAGTAGGTAGATTACAATGAATAAAAAAATGAACGTACATTTTGGGATTTTACACAACTATTTATTAAAAAACGTAAGTATACGATACTTATGTGTCTTTTACGAACCATAATAAATTGTTTATAGTTAAGGCATTAACGTTGTGGAGGTTTAAAGATATTGTAATTTATTTTTATCAAACACTGTTTATTCCACTTTTTTGTGACGGTATAACCCTTTTGTGACCGTATAACAAGACTTGTTTGCACTCCCCTGAAGATGAGGTGAAAGCCTTGAAACCGGTAGGGTTATATCGTCACAAAAAAGTGGAATAAACAGTGTTTGATAAAAATAAATTACAACTATAATAACCTTTGTATATTTAATAAATTAATATATTATTTTAAGTCGCCTTGACACAACACAGAAACAATCCAAAATTTAAAAAAAACTTAACGATACCTTCTTCTTCTTCCCAGTGTCATGTTAGGTCCCCCCAACCTTGAATATCACATGAGAGTAGACATCTTTCATTTTCCATTTTTCATCTTTAATTTTTCATCTTCCATTGCTAAGGAAGAAGTGTCGAAAAGCATAAACTCCCTGCAAACCGACAAAGCAATCGGACCAGATGGGCTATCAGCCGACATTTTCAAAGTCTGTACGAAATACGTGTGTGATCCCATCTGCTACATATTTAACTTGAGCATAAATACTAATACATTTCCCGTAAGCTGGAAGACAGCCAGGGTCTGCCATATCTTCAAATCGGGAGACCCGTTAGACTCTCAAAATTACAGACCTGTAGCTGTTCTTTCTTTGCTTCCAAAATGTTTCGAAACTGTACTGTGCAACCAATTGACCCACCAAGTATCAACAAGACTTATTGGAAACCAGCATGGATTTTTGCCAAAACGATCGACTGTCACTAGCCTTTTCACTCTCACACAACAGATTGCGTCAAACTTAGACGAACTTTCACAAACGGACGTAATATATACAGACTTCCAGAAAGCTTTCGACAAAGTTGATCACGATATATTACTTAAGAAAATGCATCAACTTGGCTTCACCTATAATCTAATTGGATTACTTGCATCATACCTAAAAGAAAGATCTCAATACGTAAGAATCCGTAACAAGTCTTCTGTGGAATTTATCGCAAGATCTGGTATACTACAAGGATCTAATTTAGGTCCCCTGCTATTCCTCATTTTAATAGACGACATTCAAAATTCCATAAGTCACTCGACATGTTAATTGTTCGCTGACGACCTGAAATTTTTCAAAAAGATCAATTCACCTCCCGACTGTTTCAGTTACAACAGGACCAAGACTCCCTAGTCTCCTGGAGTGATACATGTTCAACATTAATACATGTGTTTGTGTATCTTATAGTCGATCGTTTTCACCAATCCACCATCAGTATACTATACAGAGAGTGGCATTAAACAGAGTTTCTGAATTCAACGATTTGGGCTTAACCTTTGATGTCGGACTCACGTTCGTTAACCGTGTCTCACGTTTGATATCGGACTGTTACAAACTACTCGGTTTTATAATGAGAATATCAAGAGAATTTAACAGCACCGATATCCTCCGAAACTTATATAATTATCTAGTTAGAACCAATTTTAAAGTTAGGTTTTAACAAATAAGCTAACGCTAGAAACAGGCCCACTTTGTGTAACAGGAGAAATCCGTGCAAAGTGGATAATATTTTTTTTTGTCCCCGGCCGCGGTAGCCTGAAAAAGATCTCCAACGCCCCTTACGCAAGTCCAATTACGTATATTGTGGAGCCAAGAGATTTACTTTTTGCCAACACCTCTTCGGTCTTCTATTTTGCCTTGGATGATCAGGTGCAGTAATTTGTACTTTGCTCCTCTAAGTACATGACCCAAGTAGGACACTTTTCGAATTTTAATATTAGTCAGTAACTCTCTATCAACTTTGGCTCTTTGAAGAACCCTTGTGTTGCTGACCATATCCGTCCAGGGTATCCGTAGCATTGTCCGGTGCATCCACATTTCGAATGCTTCCAGTCGGTTCATACTACTTACTTTGACGGTCCATGATTTCACTCCGTGCAATAACACTGACCAAACGTAGCATTTGACTAACTTAACGATACCAACAATAAAAAACTAAATATTTAAGATAAGCCTATTTTTCAACATTATGTATTGTTCTTGTCGCTGGGCCTCGTAGTCGAGGATCCCCTCGCCATGCCAACGTCAATTCAACTGGAAAGCGAAGCTATGCCGTGGAATTTTGTTTTTTTCTTCTTTTGTCTTCTTTAAGTTAGTGAGCCGTTGAACACCAGAAAAATCACCGACCACACCACTGTACTGAATCAAATAGCACATCCGAGCACACCGGCATGTCCACCCCCCCCCCCCCTTTTTTTCAATGATAGATATGACTGAAGTCATAGGCATCATTATACCCCCGCATACTGTGTGGATAGATAAATGGCTGTGTTATTCGAAGGGAGTAACACAACACGGAGTTTGAACCGACGACCTTCCGCATGGAAGACCAGTACGTTACCGCGCAGCCATGCACCTCAACACCTTCTCATACAGTTCCTACGCTTCCTCTGACTTTTTATATTTATTTTTTCAAAATTACTTTTTCGGTTTCTTTAACGTAAGTGAGCCGCTGCATACCAGAAAACTTCCCGGCCAAAGCGCTGTACTAAATCCAATAGCACACCGAGTACACTAGCATGTTTTTACCATTTTTTTTATTCCATATATGACCGAGGTCATAGACATCCTTGTACCCACGAATACTAGGCTGAAAATAATACTATATATGTGTCATTCTAGGGGAGTGGCAAAGCGCGGGGTTCTAACCGGTAACCTTTCGCACGGAAGTTCAGTACGTTACAGCGAAGCTATGCACGTGTATAAAATAAAATACTAATGTTAAGTACAAATACGGAATGTAAAAATATATTTAATATCAATCAATTTTATAGGGTTGTAAAGGGCCTTTTAAATTGAGCGGTTTTTTAAATTCTTGGATAAAACACAGATGGCGTCGCGAACTTGCCTGGGTCTTGTGACATTTGAGAAGTGTAATGACATTTATAAAAATGGAGCCGCATACAATACAACAACGCGTTCAATTTGTTCAATTATTTTATGTATTGTAATCTCCGGAAACGGTGATGTTAATTGACCACCAAGATCATGTGATCTGACACCGTTGGACTATTTTCTCTGGGGTTACGTGAAAAACCAGGTCTATAAGAATGACCCCCAATCAATTCCTGAGATGAAGGACAAAATTATTCGCGTTACTGGTGAGCTAGAACTGCAATTATGCCAAAATGTCATCGAAAATTTTGACAAAAGAGTAAACATCTGTGAAGCTGTAAGAGGTGGACATTTAGCGGATATGGTTTTTTGTGGTTCAATGTCATACTTCAATGCCCAATAAAAAGTTTTTTTATATCAAAGCAAATTGTGTGTTTTATACAAGAATTTTAAAAATTAGAATTTTCAAAACCACTGAATTTGAAAGACCTTTTATAAGGTCTTTTGAAGTGTTATACTGCGTGGTTTGGCTTTCAAATGTGTCAAAAACGTTGAAATTTGCATATATAGTCTCAAATAAGACACATTGTCAGATATGTGGGTTAATAATAGTGGGTTCAATTCCCGAGCTGGAACTTCTTTGACGAGAATTCGTACTCTTAACGGCGCTTTATAAATTTACCTTTAATTATTATTATGAACAATTCTATGGCGTTTTGGTAAAGAGGTACAAGTCATCAATTACTTATTTGTCAGTTTGAAGTTTTGCAACACTTGTATTCCTGAAATACAGACCTCAGGTAAATTTTAAAGGTAAACTTTGAATACATAAATTATTTATGTATTCAAAGTTTACCTTTAAAATTTACCTGAGGTCTGTATTTCAGGAATACAAGTGTTGCAAAACTTCAAACTGACAAATAAGTAATTGATGATTTGTACCTCTTTACCAAAAAGCAATAGAATTGATTTCGAACAAAATCAATTTCGATAAACTTAAAGGTGATTTTGCCACCCTGAAAAGTCGAAAAATTAAGTTATAAATGATTGAATTTTTAATATTCATTCGTAGATTTATATTCTGTAAAATCTACATCCTCAATTATCAAAATAGTGTGGGGGTGATCTTTTAGAAAATAAAATAATAAAAATAAAAATAATAGAAATCTTAAAATAAAAGAAAAACATAACGTTAGATTTATCCGTTCCTGAAAGCGTTTAGATAATAATGTAATTTTATTGCAAGTGCGCGCTTCCGAATGGGTGTTCCAGGCATCAAAATACGTCGTCCGAACTATACTATGATTTCGGACTTATTCTCGCTAGTCAATCTATTAAAAGTTCTATTTATTGGTCAAGTGAACTCCTGAAGTCATAAGATCGTATCGATAAATAAATCAAAATATTATTATTTCCTTGAACGTTATTTTTTAAATGAATTTGATTGTATGCGCTTTAGACTAGATGAAAACATAACAAAAACCCAGTTTTCGCAATATCTCCGCTCATTTAAATGAAACGACCATATTATTATTCCCAAATTCAAAAACAGATGTCTCTGACACGCGTATGAAAATTCGAGTGAAATCCAACGGAGCGATGCTTCGAACCAACTTTCATTTCAGTATCAGACAATTCATTAAGGTCGTTTTCGGCTTACCCGCATTGAATTTAGTTTCCTGCTTACGTAGCAAGTGTAATGCAACCGAAATTACGCCTTATAGAATATCGTTTTGATCAACTTTTGAATATTGGCCGCCGTTTTGTGTTGAAAAGGGATGAAAAGCGTGAAAATTCATAGGGACGAGAAAGAGAGAGAGAAGGAGATGTGCTCACGTGGCGTAAACTTACCCCGAAATGGGCGTAAAGTTTATATTTCTTTTATATACACAATAAAATGGCCTACTATTTGGACATGGTTCTGCTATGAATGGTAAGGACATTTTGTGTATTGTAGTCAAACGTGGTTAGTGACAAGACAAAGGAAGTTATACAAAAGAACGCGCGGATAGGAAATTTATTCGTTTGACACTTGCATCAAGGTAAAAGGGAAATCGGTGGGTTTATATTGCTGTAAGGTAATTTATTTCACCCAGAAAGATAATATTTACAGAATTTTAACGAACTTATTTGTGGAAGGTAACATTTTTTTGTCACAAACAAACGGACATATATGACCACAAGTATTTTTTTAAATAGAAAAAAAATTACAAAATTAAACATCGAAAAACAAAATGAAATATATTTAAGAGTGTGACCGGGAGACATAATCGATAGATAATATTTATAGAATTTTAACGAACTTATTTGTGGAAGGTAACATTTTTTTTGTCACAAACAAACGGACAGATATGACCACAAATATTTTTTTAAATAGAAAAAAAATTACAAAATTAAAAATCGAAAAACAAAATGAAATATATTTAAGAGTGTGACCGGGAGACATAATCGTCTTTGGATTTTCGTCGTTGTTGTTACTGGGCCTCGTAGTCGAACATACATCATCATTTCAATGTCAATTAAGCTGGAAAACAAAGCTGTGACGCGGATTTTTTATTTTTCTTAAGTAAGTGAGCTTATGCACACCAGCAAACTCACCAGCCCCACCACTGTGCTGGAACCGATGGCACATGAAAGGGAGATCTTTTTTGGGACTTTGGCGCATGAAACAGAGACCTGTTTTTTACCTTTTTTTATGTTTTCATCGGTTTTCGACTGCCACTGCGTTCGTCATCCTCGACCGACTCACGACCACTTCTGAAGCATTCGTGCCACCGTAAAATACTTCTCCAACATTTCCAAGGTCTGCGGATCGTTAAATCCGTTTTTCACACAAAATTTAATACAAACTCGTTGATGCACAGTTGATGCCATTTTCAAACTTGTAAAAAGTCGAAAACACGCACAAAGGTAGATGTACTCAGTACAACGTAACTTTTACAAATGTCAAGCTATGACGCTGAAATTTAGAGGGAAGTGTCAATGATAGATGTGGTAACCTAACAAAATAAAAAGAATTGCAATCGGATGACTGACAGCGCCACACGGTGGCCGGTCCTAAAACTTTTGGATCAAGGAAGTATGTACATTGAAAATCCTGGATATACACATATAACATATATTGAGATAGTATCTACATTGAAAAAACAAAATATGTACATTTATTCAGACATGTAGAATGTACATTGAAAATTCATAACATTTTTATTTAGAACTTATGTTAAATATATTGATAATACTCTAAAGCAGTGGTCCCCAACCCCCGGTCCGCGGCCCGGTACCGGGCCGTGGACCAAATGGTACTGGGCCGCGCAAGGGCCTGCTTAAAAATCAAAATTACTTTTGAAAAATCGAACTTACCCAATAAAACTTAATTATAGCTTAAAATAATTATTCCGTTGAAAACCCCTTCACGTTAAGTTACCACCGACCTTCCGACAATACCTGTTCGAGACAACAACTCTGCCGGTGTTCTGGATTAGAGTCATGGCGGAATACCCTGAGATTGCCACCACAGCACTAAAATCCCTATTGCCATTTCCGACATTCTATCTATGTGAAGCGGGGTTTTCTGCAGTGACAGCAACCAAAACAAAACAAAGAAATAAACTGGGCATAAGCAAGACACTTCGGGTGTTACAATCTCCTATTACCCCCAGATGGAACCATCTCGTTTCAATGAAGCAAGCTCAGGATTCTCATTGATTTAGCATTAAGTTAAAATATTAAATCTGTTTTTATTCATTTTTAAGGGGTAACTGTATTTTATTTTGAAGGCATGTTTAAACACGATTCAATTAAAAATATTAAATCAAAACACATAAAACTTCAACATCAAAATTTTTAAAGAAAATAGATAAATAACTTTCAAGTTAATATATCTGCAAGGTATCAGAATAACATTAAAATCCCGATATTAAACCCTAAGCATTCTCAAAATTATTTTCTCTATCTTGGAAAAAAATACTTTCCACCTTCCGTTGAACTTTAAAAATATTGAAAATACCCATGAATCCAAAAGAAAATTTAAAAAATTATCTGAAACTTAATAATCCTTTATTGTTATTATACATTTTTTCTTCATTTTTCCCACAAACCTTGTGTTTTCTCTACTATTATTTGTCACTATCACTTATGTACCACAGTTGTAAATTTTATTATTATATAGTGTACAAATATATTGTTATTAAATTTAAAAAAAAAACTACATTCAATGTGTCCCCTCTCCCCCCCCCCCCCCAGTGGGCCGCGGTAAAATTATGAAACGTTGACCGGTCCGCTGCGACAAAAAGGTTGGGGACCACTGCTCTAAAGTACATTGGGGAATCAGAGTATGTACATTGAGAATAAAGAATATGTACATTGATTAAACAGAATATGTATGTTCAGAATACAGATTATGTACAATGAGAATACAGATTTTGCATATTGGGAATATACAATAGAATACGTACATTGGAGAATACATAATATATTCCAATAGCACACACACACACAGCCAGCTCTCGCTCTGTGAAATTTTGAAACAATACCACGTTTATCAAATGAGAATAATAAATACATAATTTTATTCCATTAGAAACTATAAACTCCGTGCAAACGGAGGGAGACATGTTGGTAATGAGCGGTTTCATATCGGTTGACATAAGATTAGTTGGAAAAGTAAATCATATGAATAAATTAGCACGAAATAGCATATAAAATTGATGTAAACTAAATTTATTTTATTCATTTATTCTTAAACTTTTATACAAATAAATTTAAATAAATCGATATTTATAACCCTTCCTTCCCTGTAATGTGTGATTAGTACACATTGCTTCTAAAAAATGTAATATCTCTATAAATATAATAAATACTGGGTTCAGATTTTAGGTATTCCTCCGTAATACATTAACGCATTGAATAAAAAAATAATATTTATAATAATTAGCACTTATCGGCCACATAAAAAATATTTTGTGAAAATCGGGAATAAATTCACTAATACAAACAAACGTGTGCCAGTGTGTGACGTAGGTATATTCATTCTAAAAAATTGCTATGGGTGAGGTAGCGACGCTATTCACGCCTCACTCTACTTCGGCATATGGGAACGCAAGAAATAGAATCTCAGTTTGTTCACTTCAACAGCTTTCGGGCATCCATTTGAGGTGGTCGTTTCGCCGTTTTGTGAACGTCGGCCGATGTTTTCAGTAATTAAATTTCAATTATTATCTTTTTTGACTTCAAATTTAATTAATTTAAGCGATTGGCTATGAATGTTCTTATTTTTCCAATTTTAAATCGCTCATTTTTATATGTGTATTGATGAGTATTGAATACACAGCACCGGAACGCGCGATTTTTTTTTAGCACAGGAAGGGAAAGGTTAAAATACTTTAAAAACTGAAAATATTTTTAACAACCAAATATCACATTAATCACTAATTGCGTTACACTTTTTTATGCACGATATAATCTGGCGGGTTTATTGCAATAAATCTAATGGTCGCAGCCATCATCTTCCTATCATTCACTCACACTTGAAGTGTATATTTGTTTTGTTATTTTTTCTTCATTACTTCGTTCCACATGCTTAAACCATCTCAGAGTAAATCTTCATCTTACTTAATACATTAGCCTTAAGTTACATTTATCCCTAATCACTTATTCCCGTATCCTATAATACATTGTCATCCCACGTATTCTTCTTAGTGCATGCAACTCTATTGCAAGTATTTGATTCTTTCCAGTATTTTTTGACGTCCACGTTTTACCCTTATATCATAACATAATATTGATATCTAAGGTAACACTTCTTTGAATGTTGATACTCGTACATCAAAGTTTGTGCTAAAATACTGTTGTGGACTATCATATTTACAGATATTGATGACATCGATTACATATATTTAAGTACCCCATTGACTTTATTTCCTATCGCTACACGTCAAACGATATCTTTCTTAATTCCTCTGTCATCTGAAAAAATACTACCTAAATAGCAAAATTCTTCAACTTCCTCTTAATTTATATGAGTATTTACTCATAGGAAAATAAAAGTAATTAATTAAAAAAAACATTCTTGGGACTCAAAAGTTTTATTTTTTCTAATATAAAAAAAAATTATATAACAATGCATCAGTTAAAAAAAACATTTGAGAAACACTGTCCTTACTTGTGGAAAGTTCATTGTCTGGGATTAAAGCTAAATAACGTTTGCTTCAACGGTTATAACAAAAGCCAGACTCTCTCAAACCCCTCTCTCCAACTTTCCGCTAAGATTTGCGAACTGTTTTGACATTACGAATTTCCCAATCTTTAGTGAGGGAGATAGGGTTAAGTGTAGGCCTAACATTTACACTAAATTATTTATGAAAACTTAGAACATCGGTTCATGAATAAGACTTAAAGATTTCAATCTTAAAACAAAGTATTTTTCGAAAACTTGAAAGCTTTAAGCTATAGTTCTTTATCTATTGACATTTTGTTTATTTTATTAGAAATAATCTATACAACGTGTATTATACTCGTATTAACACTTTTGTTAACGTATTAACACCATTCCAAAGTCAATTCAGTTGGAAAGAGAAACTGTGCTTTGTAGTTTTTTTTAGTACGTGAGCCGTTGCACACCAGCACATCAACGTGAGACGATCGGAGCACACCGGAATGTTTTTTTTTTAAGAATAAATATGACCGAAGTTATAGGTATCCTAATACCGCCGAATTCAAAGTGGAAAATATACCTGTCTCCTTCAAGGGATGTAGCACAATGTGGGATTTGAACCAGCAACCTTCCGCGCAGAAGTCCAATGCGTTATCGCACGGCCATGCACCTCAACGATTTTTAACATTAAATTAATAGATACTAGAATTTTAATGGGAATCAATAAAAAATACAAGATGTGACGAAATATAAACATTCAAACGTATTTCATTATTGAAGTTTTAATTCACATTGTTATGAGGATTGTTGTGTTATTTAATAAATTGAATGAATGAATTATGCGAGACATTTTTGTTTCTTTGTTTTTGTTAACGACTTTTTTTAGTGTGCACATGTGTTGTTTTTTGAAAATATTTCTATACGTGGGATACAGCCCCTGAGCCTTGGCCTGCTGTATGCTTACCTATCTAACATATATGGTGGTATAAGTATGCTTCTTTTGATTGTATTTTTTTATAAATCATGCTTAAGTTTTTATGTTAATAAATTATTTTTTAATAAAGAACATATAGCACAAACATTTTCTTAAAGCTATACCTAAAGGGTCTTTCAAATTGAGCGGTTTTTTTCAATTCTTGGATAAAACATAGATGGCGTCGCGAACTTGCCTGGGTCTTGTAATATTTGAGAAGTCTAATGTATGACATTTATAAAAATGGAGTCGTATACAATACAACAACGCGTTCAAATTGAGAATTATTTTATGTATTGTACTCGTAATCTCCGGAAACGGTGATGTTAATTGGCCACCGAGATTATGTGATCTGACACCGTTGGACTATTTTCTCTGGGGTTACGTGAAAAACAAGGTCTATAAGAATGACCCCCGATCAATTCCTGAGCTGAAAGATGAAATTATTCGCGTTATTGGTGAGGTAGAACCGCAATTATGCCAAAATGTCATCGAAAATTTTGACAAAAGAATGAACCTCTGTGGAACTGCAAGATATGGACATTTGGCGGGTATTGTTTTTTTGTGTTTAAATGTCTTACTTCAATGACCAACCTTTCAACTATCTAACCATGATCAACTAGACAACTATCCACCCATGATAAACTCTGCACTCATACACCCATGATCAACTCTACAATTATCTACCCATGATCAACTCTATAATTATCTACACATGATCAACTCTACAATTATCTACCCATGATCAACTCTACAATTATCTACCCATGATCAATAATACTAACCAATAACTTACAAATATTATTCAACATACAATCTCCATTAAATAACATATATCATTCAACTCGCATACAAAATATAGCATAACTTTTAAAAGTGTTTCGTGCTAATATTTTTTTTAGCTATTTGAAATATTTCTTATAACATATTATCAAGAAGATTTTTGTTATAAAGGGTCTTTCAAATTGAGCAGTTGTTTTAATTCTTGGATAAACCACAGATGGCATCGCGAACTTACCTGGGTCTTGTGACATTTGAGAAGTGTAATGTATGACATTTATAAAAATGGAGTCGTATACAATACAACAACGCGTTCAAATTGTTGAATTATTTTATGTATTGTAATCTCCGGAAACGGTGATGTTAATTGGCTACCAAGATCATGTGATCGGACACCGTTGGACTATTTTCTCGATCAATTCCTGAGCTGAATGACGAAATTATTCGCGTTATTGGTGAGTTAGAACCGCAATTATGCCAAAATGTCATCGGAAATTTTGACGAAAGAATGAACCTCTGTGGAACTGCAAGATATGGACATTTGGCGGGTATTGTTTTTTTGTGTTTAAATGTCATACTTCAATGACCAATAAAAAGTTTTTTGAAATCAAAGCAAATTAATTATGTGTTTTATTGAAGAATAAAAAAAATTTGAAAGACTTTATATACAAATATACATCTTAAGAACTAGTCTAATTATAACATATTATTACTATGATCTGATTTAATTTTAATTTCCTACACTTCATTTTATTTTTTAATAGTTTTAATATATAATATAACTTCTTAGAAATAATCCCTCAAAGTTGGTAGTATTAACCGACTGGAAGCAATCGAAATATTGATGCACCGGAGAATGCTACGAATACCCTGGACGGATATGGTCAGCAACATAAGGGTTCTTCAAAGAGCCAAAGTTGATAGAGAGAGAGAGTTGCTGACCAATATTAAAATCCGAAAGGTGTCCTACTTGAGTCATGTACTTAGAGGAGCAAAGTACAAATTACTGCACCTGATCATCCAAGGCAAAATAGAAGGCCGTAGAGGTGCTGGCAGGAGGAAAATCTCTTGGCTCCGCAATATACGTGATTGGACTTGCATAAGGGGCGTTGGAGATCTTTTTCGGGTTGCCGGGGACAAAGATGTCTACTCTCGGGTGATATTCAACGTTGGGAGGACCTGACATGACACTGGGAAGAAGAAGAAGAAGAAAAAGTTAACACCTACATCTTATAACTAGATAACAATTCTTACAACTAATAAGTCCACTCGTACAGGTTACTTGCTTTCCATCTCATTCACTTAGACCTTGATTCTCCCAAATAATACATTTATGTTTATGCATTGTTTTTTGTATTGATATATAATATAATGAAAATTTTAAATGTGTTTCTAAATGGACGACATCGGCCACACATTGTTAGAAAATAAAATAAAATAATATTTTTCTTATTATTGTTATAACCTGTTAGAAATAACGTAATTTCTAATATTTGGCTAACTTAATTTTGCAAAAAAAAAGCATCCAATATACCCTTATTACAACGAATTAAGGTTTGCTATATTAACAGTAAGTGACTTTATAGCCTAGAGTTAAATGTAATTCCATTTCTGTGCTCGAGACAGGTGGATTAACTGATATTTTAACTAGAAACTAGAATACTGACATTGATTTACTTCTATTGTTAAACTTATTTAACTCATTTAGAGACTCGCAGACTTGGCATGTAATTAATGTCATTCTATAACAGCCGTAATATAACTACATAGATCTCCTTTTAATTGAATGGTTCACATATTGATATTTCACATTTCAAAATGTAAATTATGTCATTAAAGCCAAATGTTGGTTTGTTTTTTTTTATTTTTTCTACCATTATTTAATTTTCTGTTTTTTTCTTAATCAACACGTACGAGGGTGTGCACTGAAAAACATGTGATGTTCTCACGACTGAGCTTGTCCAATATTGGTGAGGTGTATCTCGACCGGAAGGATGTTAAGAAATGACCTCAGAACTTTTGAAAGCTTCTCTCTTAAATGTTTTTTTTCTGCTATTTATCTTGAGATATTTATGAGATAACATACTGTATTTACGAGTATATATACAATACATACTATACTGTGTAACTATCAATTAACCCATATTTATTTATTTATTAATGTGTATCTGTCACATATAGGAAGATCAACATCGGTTTCTTTGCGGTTTTTAGACAAAATATTTTTCTAAACATATGCAGACTACTTCAGTGGTCTAGTTACTTAGATGCTTGTCTCCAGCCCGGAAGTTGCGGGTTCGATTCCCGTTGGAACCCAGATTTTCTAAAAAAATATTCCAGACTGGTTTTTACTTAAGACCTCTTTGACATCTTCGTTGGCTGGAAGATATTGCCAAATGGATATAAGCCTTCCAGGTTGCACTGTATACAACGAAAATGTAATACAATACAGATTTGAAGAAGTATTAAATCCAATTGGCGCAGCCACTACCTTCTTATTCGTGTACTTGATTTACATATCTTTATTTTTGACATTTTTAACCTCTCAATGATATTAGGTTGAAATTCTAAGCTAGAGTGCCCTTGAGAAGATTCTGCTACCTAAACGGCGCAATAAACTTTTTATTCTAAAATATTAAAATTAGATTCTTTGGAAAGCAATTTCGTATTTTTAGGTCCAAATCAAACGCTCAATAGCATCGAATACTCGAAGACAGTGGTTTTCAACATTTTCTGTATTTCAGTGATCTCTCGTGTCGTGGAACGCTGATTATTCTTGATTTATTTATCAGGGGTAATCAACCTTCCAAGGCAGACACCATCTACGAGTGTCGTATCACCATTATGGAATTTCGCTACCACGTTTGACACATAATCACTCACTGCGTTATCATCATACAATATATACTTACCTCTTTTTTATTCATGTCGCATTTTTTCTCTTTTGCAGGAGTAAAAAAAGCATCTAATTCCGATTTTTTTTATTAGTTCTATCTTCAAAATGACACCATAAACTTGCCCAAAGAATTTAGATAAACGTACAAATATATCATATTCATACATATATGTATACCATTACGTCATTTCCCTAGTGGGGCTCGAACCGGTGACCTTCCGTACGGAAGTCTTATGCGTTACCGCACGACCATGCACCTCATGTAACTACATTATAATGTATTTCACGTTCAATATTTAAAAACTCCCTCAACGTTGCTCAAAATTATGTGTATTCACGTTCAGCTCAGATGCTTTTCATCCCTGTTATGTCTCTAATCTGTGATTTGTGGTAGCTGGAAAAGTTGTTTTCTACAATTTATTAGATTATCACGTCACTTGGATAATCGCGGTGTTTGGCCACGTTTAAGAAGACAACTAGTGAATCAATAACAAAGCTCCGACAATCAAAGCTCATCCTATTGAACTCAACTTTCAAAATCGGTAAAATCTTGTGTGGGCACTGAGTTACGAAGAAGAGAAGATAAGAAAAAGGGAGAGTACGTGAAAAAAAAACACCCCCGACTCTCAATATTCTATTTCAGGGCTTGTAAACCTATGGTCTTGTTATCACATTTGCACTTTATATCTGTTTTGTTAATCTTTCTTCATTCATTCGTTTCATATGCTCAAACCATCTCAGGGTTCTCTGCTTCATCTAACTTAACACATCAGCCTTAAGTTCACACTCATCCCTAATAACTTCAATCGTTATCCTGTCAAACATTGTCACTCCATTAATTATTCTAGATGCACGCATTTTTACAGCATTTATTTTGTTCCTCTAACTCTTTTTCCATATCCAAATTTAACTCCCATACGTCAAAGTTGGCACGTTCGATTTACCACATCCGAATTTCACTCCAATACATCTACTTTACTATACCCCCTAAGTCATGTACTTAGAGGAGCAAAATACAAATTACTGTACCTGATCATCCAAGGCAAAATAGAGGGTCGAAGAGATGTTAGAGATACGTGATTGGACTGGTATAAGGAGCGTCGGGGATCTTTTTCGGACGGCCTGGGACAGAGATGTTTACTCTCAGGTGATATTCAACGTTGGGGGGACCTGACATGACACTGGGAAGAAGAAGTATATTATGCAAAACAAGTGATTTTTACACTTGAAAAATTAAATTAAACTCCGCAGTCAGGTAACATGTTCTTGTGGAAACAATACTCCCTAACGGCGAGTTTAAACTCGGAGGCTCGATGAATGGGGTTGAAAACAATGTTGTCTCACGACAACGCTCTTAATTATGTTCGAATCACTTGATTCGGATGTTTTGAAGGTACGATAAATAAATTTAAAAATCTTGGCTTTTTTCAAGATAGTGTCTGCTTATAATGGCCTCGTAGTCGTCTATAGTTTTTTTTTTTTCAAGAATAAGTGTAACCGTATCCTTAAACCATCTTATGGTAGGCGGAAAAAAATATTTAATTATTCGAGAGGAGTATTACTGCACGAGTTCGAACCGAGACTTTCCACACAGAAGGCTAACGCGTTACCACGTCACCTTAGTTACTTAATACTTATGTATCCCGATCAAGTGTTTTCACGTGATTGATTAATTTTCCAAAAAGGATACATTACATCTAGTAATTATTTTTGTAAACTCCTTATTTTTGACAAGGGAAATACTATAGACAGTGAAAAGATGCACGAATTCTGACGTCACAGTATCAATGTATAGAAAAGTGTTAAATCTTGAAAATTTTGACGTATGAACCTGGAGATCAACTATATAGTCAACGGGTCCAAATAGAATAAAGAATTTGCGGGATTATCCAAGCTGATAATGAGGGAACGTGTCTAAACATATGTTGTATTCCATCAAATAACAAAAAAACCTGTAGAGCTACCAAAGTATATCGATCGTCCAGTTCATTACTCAGACAACTCCAAATAACCTGTTTTGAGATAATGAGAAAAGCAATATTATAATCGTTACCACAAATCAAATACTATTCATTTTTGCCCGAGTTTTATATATTTTATCAATAGATTTTATCAACATCTATTGATAAAATATTTAAAACTCGGACAAAAAAAAATAGTATTTGATTTATGGTGACGATTATAATATTGCTTTTCTCATTATCGCAAAACAGGTTATTTGGAGTTGTCTGAGTAATGAACTGGAAGATCGATATGCTAAGCATAAAAAGAAATGTGAAACCAGGTACATGTGGAAGGAGTTTGATGTAGCTCTCCACAAAGGAAAGGTTTGGCAGAATTATCATGTTTACAAAATTATTAAAAAATTTTAAATGAATAAACAGAGCTTCATTACAATATTTTTTGTATTTACTTAGATATGACAATTTAAGTAAATCTTCTTCTTCTTCAACTTTCTGTAGACTCAAGAGTCTGTTATTACGGGATTATCCTCTTGTGATGATGAGCTCCAGCTATCTCTCCATCGTTTCGGGGGTCTCCCTGGTGGATGCCGTCCATCCGGTACCCCATGCAGAGCTATGTATGGAATTCTTGTAGAGTTCATTCTCTGTACATGTTGGTACCAGTATCGTCAACACTATCGTCCCCATCTGACCACATCTTGGACCTCATAGACCTCTCGGATTGTGATGTTCCTTACACTATCACGCAAAGTCTTCCCAGCAATAGCACATAGAGTTCTCATTTGTGTTGTCCTTAGCATACTTTTGGTCCTGACAGTGTCCGCCCTCGCTTCGATGCCATATGTGAGGATAGGTCGCACACGGGTCTTATAAATGCGTATCGTGCTATCCGTTCTCATATCTTTATTCCTCCATATGACATCTCTCAGGCAGCCCGCCACAACTGCAGATTTATCTACCTGAGACCTTACTTCTCTGAGGAGGTCATGAGAGCTGAACAGTTCGCTCCCAAAATATCTGAACTGGGTTTAAGTAAATCTATCACGAAAATCAGAATTCTTCAAAAACAATCCGGGAACTGGAAAATGTATTGATTTCGATCGAGTGTTAAATTTCAATATAATTTAACGTTGTACTCGTATTGTTCTATAGATGATGGACTCACCATGTAATATTTTTTCAGCATTCAATTATAACAGCTATCAGTTATAATTAATGACACATTGTTATGTAAAGAACACTTACGTGTCATTAATTATAACAGCTATCAGTTATAATTAATGACACGTAAGTGTTCTTTACATAACAATTATTTACTAACACAATAAACAATACTTCAGAGTCCTTGAAAATCAAAAGATACTAAGTATATCGGAAAGAAATATTAATTTATTTTTTCATGATATATGTCCTCAGTGAGATACAGGAAAAATCCTTGTTTACTGGACACACGACAAATGAAAGGCAACAAACCCAGATCCATTAAAATTGTGTGTCCGAATTAAATTACCTGTTGTTTTTTTCGCCAATTATGTTTATTTCTTGTCATGGATAAAATAAAATAAAATATCTACGTCCTTTATAATGAAATTATTTATGATGCATGTATATTTTTCAAGATATAAAGCTTAAACATACAAATGTACAACAAAATTAATCATGAATACGAGACATTCAATATATTTATTAAAAATCCAAAAAAATATATAATTCAACCTCTTTATAGGGGATTTTATAGGACAATTTACAAATAAAAATATATGTTTAGGTTAAAAAATAATATAATAACAGCCCCCCAATCAAGACCTTAGATTGAGGAAATACTGAAGAAGGACCCTTCTAAACTCTACAACACCTACGTCGAAAATATTCATTAAACCAGACATGAAGACACCCTATAGATGTTTTCTCATGATTGATAAATTTCAACGTGTAACTATAGTTAAAAAATTACTATTGAGATATTTGAATTGTATAATAAAAGGTTTATCCGCATGTTTCTAGCAGGAGTGTGGAAACCAATTTTGGGCTAATCTCATAATATCCCCTTAAGGACATGAAATGTTTTTTAGCCCACACTCAAGTACACGGTAATTTAAAAAATGATTATATATAAGCAGTCAATACAATAAATTCAGTTAGTATTAGATTCACTGATATAAAAAATCAGGTTCACCGATATAAACATTAGGTTCATCGATATAAAAAATTTGGTTCACCGATATAAAAATTAGGTTGACCGATATAAAAAAATAGGTTCACCGATATAAAAATTAGATTCATCGATATAAAAAATTAGGTTCACCGATGTAAAAATTAGGTTGACCGATATAAAAAAATATGTTCACCGATATAAAAATTAGGTTCACCGATATAAAAATTAGGTTCACCGATATAAAATTAGTTTCACCGATATAAAAAATTAGGTTCACCGATATAAAAAATTTGGTTCACGGATATAAAAATTAGATTCACCGATATAAAAAATTAGGTTCAGCGATATAAAAAGTAGTGCAAACATGCTCGTATATCCCGCATTAACACACATGCTAAAGCAAAGAAAAATAAAACAAATTTAGGAGAGAAGCCACCAAAAAATCCGAGCTTATCCCATAACATCCTTCTAGCCGAGATACACCCACACCATTTGGAGGGCGAGCTCGGCTGCAAACATACTAGACATTTTTTTAAATTATATTTTTTAGAAAAAAATATTTTTTACTATAGCTTTATGTAGAAACAAAATCGAATATAATATTTCGTTGAGATAATTTTATAGTTATGCTTGCGTTACAAATTGTTTTGCAACAAAAGTATTCAGATCTCTGAACCATATAAAAAATGGAAAAGCGAGGGTTATGACCAACCTATTCTTGGTTTCTCTAAAGATTTCTCGATCAAAAGAATTATTATTTCGTTTATTTTTTTCCATTACGGTAGTTCCACAATTTGTTTAAAAATTTAATTTAAAAAAACACAAAAAACTGAATACCCCTGATCAACCCCAGCCGATTGGCCCCTTCTCATTTTACGAAACTTCGACTTTTTCTTTTCACTTTTCCATATTCAATTCTTGCCAGCAGACTTCACCGATTTTATGTGGGTATCCCTGGATTTAATCATATGCATAGAACTTGGAATTGGAGAGAAAAAACCGGCCAGACTTTTATGTAGACTCCTCCGATATTCGACCGTATTGGGAGGGTGCGTATTTGATTTCGTTTGGATAATATGTCAGGTGAATACGTACAAAACCACCCAACTCCTCAAAAAAACATATAAAATCCTACTTTCAAAATATATATACTCGTATATTGAATTGAGTGGCGTTTACACTTGTTGAAAAATATTTATATTTTTATTTTCGGCATATCTTTGGGTTTCTGGCACAAATTGCCAACTAAAGTTTTACTGTTTCTGAGATTTTTAAATTTAAAATATGAAACTGATATATTTTTCGACCTTGATATATTTTTCGGTTTTGTGTTTGTGTATTTAACCTGTCCCTTCCTGTGCTAAAAAAAATATTCTTGCTTGTGAGTATATTATTTACACTAAATGCAACATTACGTCGAATGAGTTTAACCTTTCCCTTCCTGTGCTAAAAAAGTCAGCGAGTTCCGATGCTGTGTATTCAATACACAGCAATACACATGTAAAAATGAGCGATTTAAAATCGGAAAAATAAGAATATTCATAGCCAATCGCTTTAATTCATTAAATTTGAAGTCCAAAGTGATAATAATTGAAATTTAATTGCTGAAAACATGAAAAAAACATCAGCCAACGTTAAAAAAACGGGCGATGCGACCACCTCAAATAGATGCCCGAAAGTTACTAAAGCGAGCGAACTGAGATTCTATTTCTTGCATTCCCATATACCGAAGTAGAGTGAGACGTGAATAGCGTCGCTTCCTAAACCATAGCGGTTTTTTAGAATAAATATTCCTACGTCACACACTGGCACACATTTAATTGTATTGGTGAATTTATTCCCGATTTTCACAAAATATCTCTGATGTGGCCGATAAGTGCTAATTGTTATTAATATTATTTTTTCATTCAATGCGTAAATGTTATTACGGAGGAATACTTCAAATCTGAAACCAGTTTTGATTATATTTATAGAGATATTAAAGTTTTAGAAGCAATGTATACTAGTTACACATCACAGGGAAGGAAGGGTTAAATATCAATTTCAATGAATTAACTAGTATACACTCAAAATAACCAAAATCCGTCTTGTTCATTCTCTAGTATTCTTCACAGCACTAGATGGAAGATGAGAAAAAAAGAAACAAACATAACATAGATAGATGTCTTCGATATATGTTATTGTAGGGAGATACTTTGTAGCCCATGGACCGCAAGGCGTACCAATCTCTCTATCAATCAAGAGATAACAAAAAATGAAAAGGCTTTCAACAACATACAGGAAAGGAATTCTAGCACACTTAGGGCATGTTGCCAGAAAAAAATAATAAACGTAATAATGGAAGACGAGCAAGAGGAAGGTATCTTGTAGATGGACGAATAAAATAAAGGACTTCACAGGATTCTTTGTAAACACTGCATTCAATATACACCAGGATCGTGAAGGATAGAGACAGAGGGTGCACCAAGTTTCAGGCATAACAAAGGACTACAAAGCTCAGCGTTGAACATACATATGACAAACAAGAACATAATATCTAAAAAAAATCAGGATATGTACAGTGATCACGGATATACGAGGTTCGTCCAGAAACTAAGGTTACAAGGGCTCCTGAGGCCGGGGGAAATTTTTGTTTCAAAGTTCGTGCATCTGGTGTGTAGGGGGAATCCTAACGGACAGTTTGTTTGGTCCCGCGTGTTTGTCAGCCATTTTGTTCAGTCACAGTAAATTCTTCGGATGGAGAGGTCGTCGCGCACTCCCGTTAACTCTCGTCCATGCGAGACCCGCGCGGTCATCAGTTTTTTGACTTTGCAGAACAATACTGCCGCGAATATCCATCGAAAACTCGTGAAAGTTTATGTTAGTGATGTGATGAGTCGACAACATTTCACGAAGTGGGTTAGGTTGTTCAGAGAAGGCCGTACTGATACTCACGACGAGGCAAGGCAGTGATTTCTGACGAATTTGTGCCGAAAAATTGAAGATCCAGTGCAAAATGACCGCTGTGTGACGCTTGATGACCTTCACAAAGAATTTCCTGACATTTCTCGAAGTCTTCTTGGTAATATTGTGTCGGAATAGCTTGGTTACAAGATGTTGTGTGCGAGATGTGTGACCAGAATGATCACACCGGAGCACCGTCAAAATCGCGTGACCGCCGCGCGTGAATTTTTCGATCATTTTGCACAGGAGGGAGAAGCTTTTCTGGACTCTATCGTGACAAGGGATGAGACGTGAGTGTTTCACTACACCCCAACAATTTTCTAACGATCAGAAGGTCGAGGAAGCTGTGAAGAAGTGGCTGAAAGAGCTGGCGGCGGAGGTCTATGACACTGGCATACAAAAACTGGTGCCCCGACTACAGAAATGTCTTGATCTCGACGGTGATTACGTTGAAAAATATTATAGTTTAATATATTTTTGAAGTATCCTGTGAATTTCAATTAAATACAAGGATTTTTCGATCCTACATAAATGTTGTAACCTTACTTTCTGGATGACCCTCGTAATTAACAAAAAACTGATTTTTCGAAATTGTCCACTTACCAATTTGGGCCAGAACTTCAACAATATATTTATTATTTTAACACGTTATTATTATTTATAAAAAAATCGACTCAGTTTTATTATTTGCAATATATTCGTATATTAATATTCGTACTTTACTATAATTAAAAGCTTTTTGTTTATTTTATTTATCTTTCATATATTGTACATGCAAAACCCAGTTTACATAATATTTGCAATATTGCTTTTAATTTTCGCATTGTTGATATTGATTTTCATTCTTTACAATAAATTTGTACTGTTGACAATCTATTCACATTGTTGACAATATATTTGTACTATTGATAATATTTTTTTAAATTTTCATTGTTAATCATTTATTTAAAATGTTCTGAATGTATTAAGTTCATTGCTAAGTAATAATTTTGCAGACAGTATTTTTTTTATTTAAAAACCTTCAGTTGACTATATCCAATGTTATATATATATTTGAAGTCATCATTGTGAATCGACATCTCAATAAATCAAGCGTTATGTTAAAAAAAGTATGAAGGTAAGTTTTTGTTGTGTTTTTATTAAGCTTGAAACAAAAAAAAACTTTTAAGAGAAATGTGTTCAAATGTTTAGGGGAAGAAACTTTAGAGTTTCTAAACTAGCCACATTTTAATATACAGTATAACCTGGCAAGTTTATTGCCACGTGGCAATATCTTCTAATCTAAAAGAAAATATAATTGAAAACCATCAAGATTTTTTTTAAATAAATGGGTACTGGCGGGAATCGAACTCACGACCCCCGAGGTGTCTTTCCTACTTAACCAAGGAGGCTGTCTTAGTTATACTTAAGAGTATATGGGTTTAGACTATTTAATTAAAAAAACTACTTAATTTTGCATTTTATTGTAAGAAGCATGCCAGAAAGATAACACGTTAAAGAGATTTTTGTGATAATCCAAACTGCCGCTGGGAATCGAATTTGAAACCACCTGCTTGAAAGCCAAACATTATTTTTAGAAATGTTGTCATAAATTTACGTAATATGATAAAATATTTAAAAAATACAGTACTTAATTCAGATTCGATTAAATAGAAAAACGCGTGTTATATAAAACAAAGAATCATAAAAAGAGATTTGAAAGATAGCGTTATGAGAGAGATAGAAAATCCCCTCATTTGCACACATTCGCACACTGTCAATTTATTGGGAAACTTTCAAAGGTTCATCGGGTGGAAAATTTACGACGTCAATTCCAGAAAACAAAAAAAAACATATAATCGATTTAGTCAGTTTTGCCGGTAGACAGTCGAAACTTTTCAGAGGCGTACTCACCCCTTACCACAGAAAGCCATAACCAGACCTTTTGTGAATGGGTGAAATATGTAAGTGAGCACCGCCGGTGTCCAAAACTGGGATGCTTCCCCCCTGAGGGATTGGAGAGCTTTGATATTTGAAAATTTGATATTTAAGTGCTTTTTCCATACATTAACGGGCACAAAGTGAATATGGATACAGGAAAATAGATTTTATAGGTACTCTAATGGACAGACTTGAAGAGATCCTCATAACTCATACAAATTGTGTCGTAAGACTTAAAAATATAATTATTTTTTCTCAAATTACGTCAACTAGTAAATAAAAAAAACGAATACATATGAAATAACTTAAACAAAAGAGCCAACAAAAGAATCTTTAGTAATGCTCCTTCACATCTAAACCAACCTGACCATCTGAAAAAAATGAGTTCTAAATAACTATGCAAACTATATACAAATTCTCATTTTTAACCCCCAAACAAGCCGAGAAAGCTATCGAATTAATTGAGTCGAATACAACTAGCCGGACTCGACCTCTTTATTGGTGGGGGTGTATCTCAATTAGGTGGATATTATGAGATTAGCCCAGAACGTTTGATAGTTTTTCTTTCAAATATATTTTATTTTCGAATGCCTTAATATGTCCGTATGATTTCAGGATATTATTTTGCAAGCAATAAATGTTTAATTTATTTTATAGTAATATTAAAAGGACAATTTATATATCACAGTTTAGAGAACAAAGTCTCTTCAAGAATGCAACAATAAGAATGGTATACCACAAGGGTCTGTATTAGGGCCGTTACATTTTGTTCATCAGTGATCTCATTGGCACGGAGGGTTTTGAGTACCAGGTTAATGCGGATGATACTTTGCTTTTTAGATTCTGTGGTCCAAGTGGAAAAAAATATTTTGAATCAGGATACTTCTAACTCCATAATTTTATATATTTTACTCTTAGTCAAAGAACGGATGTTACAGGTAGAATTAAGAAACTAATCTTAAGCTATACTTTTAGCTATAGTTATTGTGCTGGTGCTCATTTTGATATACGAAGGCCAATGACGCAAATCCAAATGGAATGATGAAGTGAAGCCCAGGTTTGCGAAGAATACGAAATATCCATATTTAATAGGAGATATAACGTCACCAATGAAAATTCAAATGGCATAAAAATTATGCAATGGAAAATTATTTCCTGTGCAAAGTTCCATATCATCTGATGTCTGTAGATTTATGAGTGCCTTTTATATCTGCAATATGTAAATGGCCCTTTGTAGATTGAAAATTTCTGAGTTAAATATTCATTCTTGGTAGGGGATGATGTAAATATAGTGGAATTTAATATGTCTTCTGTGTAAGTTTGATATTTCTTCTAATGAAGGTTTTATATCTTGACAACAGTATGATGTTATAGCAATGTTGTATTTTTAATTATTTAAACAGAATATATACTCGTAAGACATGCGTCCGCCCTATCATGATATATGGGATAGAAGTGGGAGCCGATACCAACAGGACAAAAAACCCTCTCAGAGTGGCAGAAATGAGAACCCTACGCTCCATTGCAGGCAGATCGGATCAGAAATGAGACGATAAGGTCTGTCTGTGGTGTTGAAGACATAGTGAGGTGGAGAAAAAGCAGAAGGCGCTTCTGGATGGATCATGTGGACCGCATAGAGGATATAAGACTGGCAAAAATCACTATGACTGAAAACCCTAACAGCAGGAGATTACCAAGAAGGCGCCGAAAAGATGGAAGAACAGCTGTACGTCATCATCCCAGGACAGCCTACCGTCACAAACAGGTAATACGACCTAAACCAATAGGAATAAGAAGAAATATTTTTAATTGCTATTTAGTTTTTTTTTCAAAATTAAAAGTTTTAATAAGAAAATACTTCGAACAGTATCATAATCTCAACAACCACATCAACATAATGTTCAACAACTTCTCATCACACGCGGTATATTCGTATAAGTCATCTATTGATATGTCTAGAAGTAGTCCGAAAGTTCCTAACTCCTCTTTTAGTATCATAATTTAGACAGTTCAGCATCTACTCTCAGACACAGATTTGAACATTTTTAGACACAGATTCAAAAAATACAATGGAGACATCTCATTAAGGTACTTGAATACAAAAAAACAAAAATTGAAATAAGGCTCTTTCAAATTGAGAGGCTTTTTTATTATTTTTTTTTTAATTCTTAAATAAAATACACAATTGGCTTTGATTTCAAAAAACTTTTTATTGGTCATTGAAGTATAGTGTATGCCATTTCAAAATAAAAAAACTTTATCCGCCAAATGTCCACCTCTTGCAGCTCCAAAGACGTTCCTTCTTTTGTCAAAATTTTTGATGACATTTTGGCATAATTACGATTCCAACACTCACCAATAACGCCAAAAATTTCGTCCTTCAGCTCAGGAATTGATTGGGGGTCATTTTTACAGACATAAATTTTCACGTAATCCCAGAGAAAATAATCCAACGGTGTCAGATCACATGATTTTGGTTGCCAATTAACATCACCGTTTCCGGAGATTACAATTCATAAAATAATTCTCAATTTGAACGTGTTGTATTGTATAGGACTCCGTTTTTATAAATGTCATACATTACACTTCTCAAATGTCACAAGACCCAGGCAAGTTTGCAACGCCATCTGTGTTTTATCCAAGAATTAAAAAAACTACTTAATTTGGAAGACCCTCTAAATCCATTCGTGACACTTGAACCAGTGTAGACTTTTAGAAGCGGACCAATATGACAATATTTACAATTGAAAACAGGTGGAGTCTAAAAATTTGCAAATTAAGCAGACCAGAATATATTGCATTACAAAAATCTAGACGTCGTATAGCAAATTCATAAATAGTTTTTATTTACCTAGTTGGAAGACATCACCGTACAAATTTTAACTCTCTAAGATTACAAATATATAGTATATGCTTGAGGAAACTGTTGTATTTATTTGTTTATCAAAGAAAACGCTTACTATCAAGAGAGGTGCTTAAAAATTTGATGCATTTTTTGGAAAAATACTAACCCCCATGACTGATAACGCATCCCCATAAAGAAAATATCTTCGCAGTGAAGTGACCCAGAGGAATTGCGTTTTATTTGGATATAATTCAACTACTTCTGAGTGCACGTCACATTATCCACAAATTTTACGTATTTATCCAAATACTTTTCCCATCACAAACGTATGACAACGCAAAAATATAGAGTTTTTCGCTATATCATATTTATTTAAAAAGAATATTGTATTTTTAGAAAACTTTGAAAAGAAATCTAAAACATGTTTGCAAAGTACATTTCCAATCCGAAAAAAATGATATTGCAAAATTATTACTTATAAAAACAATTCCGAGATACGATTGAATCCTTCAAAAAGTGAGTGCGTCTGACAATTTTATTTCTTTGGAGAATTGTCGATACTGTGGACCGGAATACGAGTCCTTGTGAAACTTAAAAAAAGGGTTGAAGATAGATAGAAAATTGAAACTTCTTAAATTGAATACTTCGGCTGAAATTCAGTACGCTCCGAATTTTTTTTCATGAATTTTCTTTAGTATCTTTAAATGTGGCAGAATAATAACTTAAATTTGAATCGTTTATTTTTTTTATTTAAATACACAGTTTTTCATTCAGAAATGATTTGGGCATGTATAATGAATTTATTTATTTACTTTTTTTATTTTATTTACCCATGACAAAAAATATACATAATTTGCGAAAAAACAACAGGTTATTTAATTTGGACATACAATTTTAACGGATCTGGGTTTTTTGCCTTTCATTTGCCGTGTCCCCAGTAAACTGAGGATATTTAGCATGAAAAAATAAATCGATACTTTTTCCGATTTTTGATTAAACAAAACCCCGTTGCACATTATCTTTAACCTGACAAACAGTGACACTCAAATACAACTGGAAACATCATGCGAAATCAAACTCCTCACACATCATCACTTCAGAAATACCAAAAACGTTCATCCCACAATATACCGCACCAATCATAAAAATATACAAATATAAAACAAAAAAACCCACACTCAAGAGCCGACACAAACCTTTTTCACACGTCATTCATCTTGCAAGCCCAAGTACTCAAACTCTTGTCGATATAACAACCACGCACCATAAGAATAAAAATTAAAAATAAAAACAAAAATATACGGAAACACAAATACAAAAACAACAAAAAAAAACACTTCGGTGTGCCATCAGATCCAGTACATCGGTGTGGCCGGTGAGTTTGCTGGTGTGCAACGGCTCCCTCAGTTACAGGAAAAAAGAAACAAAAAAAAACTCCACGGCATAGCTTCGCTTTCCAACTGAATTGATGTCGGAATGGCGAGGGTATCCTCGACTACGAGGCCCAGCAATGAAGATGACGGGCTGGTAATTGTTTTAACCAAGTAGGCACCACTTGTACAGCCTTTTTTCTTTTCTTGTGTGAAGGGAGTGAGAAGTAAAATAGTAAAATAAACGATTTATGGAAAGCTCATCTACGTAGTTTTAACGGTCTATGAAAAGTCTGAGTGAAATTTAGCATGGCTTAATATATCACAACTGTCGACATTTTTTTTCTCTTTATTGATGTCGGTTAGACCAACTGAACACGATCAAATTTGAAAGCAAAAAAAAGCTTTGGTTTAAAGTAGGTGATGGGTGGAACAGAAATAAAATCCTTTTATTCAGACACATTATATGAATTTTATTATAATAGACTTTTTGGTAAGATGCTTGACGTGTACTTGAGGATTTTTGGTAAGACGCTTGACGTGTGCTTGAGGGATTTGGGTTCAAGTGCTGAAAGTGAAATGTTACATTCCTCACAGTACATATATATTTCTTACGATGACTTGCTCGGATAGGCACCCTCCCCCGAAGATCCAAATAAGAGAGCATTTTACTTCCGAATGACAATTTAGTTCAATTTAAACGATCCATCTTTGATTTTCCGGCTGCGTACAATTGATTAAGTTGGACCAGTCACGCTCTCAATCCGATCTGGGCTACACCTCTATGATGGTCATCCGGTGGCACAGAAAAACTGAGACAACAAGGTCATCCACAAAGTTTGACCTGCGCTGGAAGAAGTCATTTTATTATTTTTTAAGTGGAAATATGTTGGATGTCACCAAGAGATAAACTGTCGATACTCGGTAGTCAGGGCTTTATCAGTGCACTGGCAAGTGCACCACCTGGATATAAGGTTGATTTTCAGGCTGATGGGATGGTAGTGCAGCCCCTTACATCCATGATACTGTAGCGACTATACGTGCGGTCACTGAACCCACGAGACGACCTTTGCCCCACCTTCACAATGCGAGACAAACAACGGACAAAGTCCACACGGTCGGTCATTCAACTATCTACTAGCGGAGATCGCATTCCATGAGGAAAGGAGAGAGCAACATATCTTCCGCGCTGTCTCTCAAAGACGAGACAGCGATATATCTCGTGCGCATTCCCGCACACGTCCAAAATATTATAAATACCGACGTTTATCAATACAATTCCTCTTTGCATATTCCGATTTCGACAAGTTTTATTTATTAACAATCATCCTCATCATCTCTCCTTTAAGGAACAACCGTTCCTAAAATATCAAAACAAAAAAGGCCCAAATTTGGTAGTTTTTGTAATGTAAAAAAATTGTAAACGTAACAACTCTCGATGGATCTTTTGCGAGACAGATTTGATTTACTAAAAGCCATATCTTTACCGCGTCAAATAAATCTTGCGTTCCTTCTTTCTTCCTGGAATGTTTCCACTTATAGATCGATCGTTACATTTTTGAAGGTTAATCAGTTGAAACATAAAATTCTCTAGAATTGTCATTTTTCAAATTGGTTTTATTATATTGCTTCCTATTCACATACTGCAGTATATAGGCATCTCCAAGTTGTTTCCAAGAAATCATGTTCTTTGCGCATTGCTGCCACGTGATCGTTGCATGTTTACGTATTTCGTCCACGCAGCGTGCCTTCGGTCTTGTTACATGCCTAGTTCTTCCTACATTCACTGGATTACTTCATACGTCCTACAATGATCTGTTGTTTGATCTGGCGATGGGCCCAGCCCACTTCCACTTGAGTATTTTTACGACCTCTATAACATCGTCAACTTTTGTTTAGGCGCGTATCCACTCGTTCGTTGCGTTTGCAATATCTTTTGGTATGACCTAGCATGCACCTCTCCATGCTGCGTTGTGTTATCTGGAGCTTTTGTTTCATTCGCACAAAAAACATCCATATCATCATTATCATGATGATGATGATACTGACTCGTATAATTGCGTAATAACTTTTTGGTGGCACAAATTATCCTAGTTTAGGTAGCATAAATCATGGCATAAATCAACCTGGGTGGATTACCTATTATTAAAAAAAATAAGGTGAAATTTGGCAGCCATATATGTTCTTGCAAACGCATACATATTTGAACTTAAAATCTCACGTTATCGGTTGTGGTTCTTTTTTTTACGTTATTTGACCATTTTTAAATTTTTACTGAAAAGTGTGTAAATTAATTAATGAAATATGACCGAAAGTATTTTTTTAATAAATAGTGGGTATTTTATAATTTTAATTATATCTATCCTGTTTATCAAATATATTTTGTCCCTTAATAATACATTTTTGCGTTCTTTCAAAATGTTTTACGAAAAACGTTATCAATATAAACATTTTTAAAAATAATTTAATCCCGCATTCATTGAACTAACCATGTCAAGGGCACAAAACACTCTTACCAAGGTGAATAGCGTTAACCAAAAAAATATTATCTATAGATGAAATATTAAAAGAATACAGAATCAAAAGGAAGAAATAAGCGTACTTAGGACATAATAGACTGTAATAGTTATAACATAATGCGGGGAGAAAAGAAATGATATCCTTTAATGATATTTGTTCCTTTCTTTTCGTTGAATTTGTTTTTTTCTAATATTTCGAGATCTCTTGGAAAGTCAGAGAAATTGTATGAAAAGGTATGTGGATGAAAAAAAAGCGAAGAATATGTGGCGAGATATAAGAGTGGCACTCTGTCTTCTAGTTCTATGGTGACAAGGAAAACGCTCGATGGTTTGTTTGTATGTAGCTTCTTAGATTGTCAACAATATGCCTTCGACGAGTCCTCTAATTCTTTGGACACATCGCTCGTGACCAGGGAGACAATTTGGAGAGAGTTGTGGTCACTGGAAACGTGAAAGGACAATGCACAAGAGGAAGAGTTTCAATGGACTGATCAAGTGAGAGATGCAACTGGACTACTCTTAACAACTGCTCTTTGAACCGCAGAGTGCAGATATGGATTCAAAAGAGTCGTCAGAGACTATCATGGGAGTCACGATGCTCATTCATGAGCTACACGACAGAATGGAAGTTGTCAGACTATATCTGTTACTGCAGCTTAAGTTTATGTTATTATTCTTCCCTTATCAGTTTATTATGTATTCTGTCATATATTGTCACTCCTTGTATCCTAAACAAATTAACATAATTTGACTTATACTCAAATACCATTAACACCTGTCTACCACAAAAGGGGAATGGTGGGAGTGTACGTATGTAGTAAAATTAACGATTTTCTAAATGAAAAATTCAGCGTTATTTTCATGAATTTAAACTTGACATCTAAGGCTCTACATCTGTCAGTTTTTTTTTCTTTCAAAATGAGTAAATATTATAAGAAAAATCTAAAGTGAACGAACCGTATAAAATAAAATCTAAAGTGAACGAACCGCATAAAATAAAATCTAAAGTGAACGAACCGCATAAAATAAAATCTTAAAAATCAAGAGATGAGAAAATCCAGAAACTCGTGTTTTCTTTGTTTGTTTTTTTTTACCATTGGTCAGAAATATCGATCAGAGATACTCAAAATGAGATATTGTTTTTTTAATAAAATATTAAAACTTTTACGATAAACTGTTTTGTTACTCCACTGATTACATTTATCTCCACAACACGTGTTTCTAACTCATTTCACGACGCTCTCTTCAGACGGCTTCTGAGATAAGAGATATCGAACAAGGATTACTGTAATTAACTAATATTTTTTCTCGGCGATCCTTTTATATTTTCTCTTTGTTCCATATAAAGATATACGGTTTTTGTGACCTAGGTTTAAAAACAATTAATTTATATTGTATTTTGTTTAGCCCAACACTGTTTATTCTACTTTATATAACGGTATAACCCAACCGGTTTCAAAGGAAGGGAACGCACACAAGACAAGAAGTCTTATTTGTGCTCCGCTGATACTGAGTTTGTGCTCCGTTGATGAGGTGAAAACCTTGAATTCGGTTGGGTTATACCGTTATATAACCTGGAATAAACAATGTTGGACTAAACAAATTCAATGTCTTTAAACCTCCAGTGTTGATGCCTTACTATAATTAAATAATATAATATTTTTTAACACTTTTATTGCAAATACAATCTGGCGGACTTATTGTCAGACAGCAATCTCTTCCAACCAACCAGACAAAAATAAATGAAGCAAGTTACGTGGTCGCATAAATCATTCAAATTACTATCCATCCCCACGGTATCCATAAACACATTTGTAAGGCCACGGACCACACAAAGACGGACAATCACCAGAACATTATTTTTCATATAAAGTGAGATATCATCAATCAAAAGGAAAGGAAGGGATGGTGGAGAGGAAAGGAAAAGAAAAATCAGGAATGAAACACGTTATTTTACTGACTAGAAATTAAGAGTTTTTTCAGTCGCTTCTTAAAGCATGCCAAGGACGGAGCGAGTCTTATATTGGTTTGTAACTGATTCCAGAGTCTCACTGCATGGACAGTAAAGGACGACGTAAAAAAAGAAGAGCGGTGAACAGGAAAGGTCAATAGACGCTAATCCATGATTGGAAAGACGCTGAAAACTTTCGGCGAGATAAGTGGGGGTGGTGGGACAGTTAAGGATATTATACAATAGATACAGTATGTGAATTTAGCATCTATTTCTAACATTCAACTAGTTCAATGTCTTCTGGTATAAAGTTATATGATCGTACTTTCGTAGGTTGAAAATAAACCTAAGACAAACATTTTGAAGACGCTGTAATTTGTCCAGCTGTTCCTCTGTAACATCCAAGTAAGAGACGTAATATTACATAATAATAACATAATAATATTATAAATAGATATATCATTAAAAAGAATAATGATGATAAAGTGTCATTTTAATTTAAAGAGCAATCTCTCCTCAAGGATCAATCGAAACCTTTGATAAAATATTCATTTAATTTCAATAAACGGTTCATTATATTGTATTATACGTCAGTTATGTACAGTATAAGTTGGCGGGTTTATGGGCTTGCGGCAATCTCTTCTAAAGAACCAGAATAAAGATGCCTTTCATTAAAACCAGGCTGGAACCCTTTTTTTTTTTTAATGTGGGTACCAACGGAATTCGAATCCCCGGGCTGAAACACACTCGTCTTATTAATAAGGCCAAGAAAGAAGTTAAAATAATTTTGTACGAAATAACAATTTATTTTTTAAAATACGTTTTACGTAATATTTTGAACATTTTATACTCAAATTCGAATAATTCGAAAAAAGCTATATATAAATACAAAACGAGGTATCTTATATAAAAAATATACATACCATCACACAATTTCCATGTCTTTATAGGCAGAGAGGATAGAGTGCCAGAGTTTGTTATCTCAACAAACATCATCCTTAACCTCTTCCATAATCCAACAATACTTTCCTTGATCTTTCTATATCACGCTTTTCATTATATCTGCTCTATATATTTATTTTGTTATAATTTCTTTATTCGTTTCTTCTCTTTGTCCAACCCATCTCAGAGTGCTCTTCTTTATCTTACGCATTCATCCCTTATCATTTCATGTTGTAATATCTTATACATTATTACTCCGTGTATTTTTTCAATGCGCGCATTTCTACAGCATTTTTTTCGGATTTTATTAATATTTTTTTATGTCCAAGTTTATCTCCCATTCATCAAAGTTGGCTCCAAAATACTGTTGACTTTATTATCTTAGCTGATTTAAATATTGTCCATTTTAAGTATACATGTTAGTGCCCCGTTGTCTTCATTTCCTGTCGCTACACACCATTCGACATATCTCTTAACTTTTCTAATATCTGATAAAATATTACCCTAATATCGAAATACTCAAATTGCAGCAACTTTAAATTTTTTGCCCATATATCGCATTTATTTCCTTTCACAATTTTCTGAATTTCGCAACGTTCATTCTTCGATCTTTCTCTTCGCTCATTGATACAATTTATCTATCAAACTCTACAATCCATCCTCACTCTCCGTCAACAACACCGTCGTATAATCTGCATACAGCAATGTATACATTCTAATTTGACATTTATATGCTACCTATTAACCTCTATAGAGGTGCATGATCGCGCGATAACGCACTGGACTTCCGTGCGGAAGGTTGCCGGTTCGAACTCCGCTCTGTTCTACTCCCCTTGAATGACACAGGTATTTTTTCCGCCTTGTATTCGGGGGTTGAAGAATACCTATGACTTTGATCATATATATTCTTTAAAAAAAAAAACATGCAAGTATGCTCTGATCGTCTCATTTCAGGTGTGCCATCGGATCCAGTACAGCGGTATCGTCGGTGAGTTTGCTAGTGTGCAACGGTTTACTCACTAAAAGCAAAAAAAGAATCAACGACGACGATCAACTTCTATAGTGTCTTCAGACACGAATCTATGTAAATATGAAATATAAAATAGTTTACTTAAAATGGTGGTTGTTTCTTACAAAAAGAAAAATATTTTATAAACCGCACCATACAAATAAAGGTGAGTTGCTACTGCTTATAAAGATAACATACTAGATGTAATTGATTCATAATGCTGTATCAGAAAATATCTTGTTACAATAACTCATGCATGCATACCGTAATCTATGATTTCGCGCAGAATTTGTATTTATTTTACTAATTTTTATTAATATATGTATCATGAATATCACATAGTCACGCGATCAGCCACCCGAATGTTTGTATTGTATTATACTAAACTTTTGTTGAAAAAGTGCAGCCTGGCGAACTTATTGCCATGTTTTAATATATTCCAACCAACCAAAAAGATGTTAAATAGGCTTTAAGTGAAAACCAGACTGAAATATTTCAAAAAAATCTGAGTTCCAACGGGAATCGAGCCCGCAACCTCCAGGTTGGGAGACCAGCGTCATACCATGTAGTCCACGGAGGTCGCAAGTGTTACAGCAACTGGCAACTGGTACCAGAGTCTAACGGCAAAGACAGTTGAAGATGGTGTATAATAATGAAAATACGTACACAAATCGACGACTTCTTGCATTCAACCAATTTTTATTTTTTAACGTTACAATGTGAAGTGATGATGTGGTCATATCACAAAAGGTCCAAAATTTCAAAGGTACCAATATCTACCAACCACAAAGATGTTAAAAAGGTTTAAGTGAAAACCAGACAGTTTCTTTTTTAAATTTATGTTCCAACTGGAATCGAAAACGTAACATCCAGGCTGTAAGACAAACTTCTTACCACCTAGGTCATGGAGGTCATCAATGCTAACAACTAACCAGTAGATCGTGACCCGACCGTTCGCCAACCTTTATTCGTTAACGGTTACGGGAAAAAAATGAGAACTTTTTTTTCTACCGCTTCAAAGTGGGGAAGAAAACTAATTAAAAATACATTTTTTGAAAATTGAGCATCTCTGTTCAGTGGGTGGTTGAAAAGGAGGAGAGAAATTGGAATCCCATTAAGTGGATTCAAGGCTAATGCTTGGGGGGGAATCGAGCGCCCCTTTTTTTAAAAGTATCGGATAAGTCAATAGCAATAAATGTCTGACATTTCGCTCTCCAGATACTCAATCACCCTGACGCCAGCTTTCCGAATACATTAATTAAAACATTTCACTTTACTTATTTTTACACTTTCTCTATTTTTCCCCTGAAGAAAGAAATTAGCTAGTCTGTTTTTGATGTTATGGTTTTTCTAGATTCCACAATCCATCCCTACAAAAAACGTGATCCATTTGGCATTTATTGGAGATGATTCTCAACATAATGACACAGTGTTTGACATGCTTACTTAGCACTCAGGTGTGAAGGGTTCGTTCTCCAGCGGTCTATGTGACCTTTTCTTATATGAGCTTTCGGCTGGATGCGGATATATTAATCGCCTAAGCATCCACGTGGATAGATCAAAAGAAAATCTCTTCAGATAGAACGTATGGTGACAATCAATTTCGCACCCGACGACTTGCCCACTGTGCCACGTTAGCGTCTCGGATGAAGATCTAAAAGAAGCTCCAATAGCATCATAGTTGCACCTTTTTCGCAATCTCATGCCTTGACTGAGAGGGTGGTTATTCCGTTTTACTTTTTTCGCAATATCATGCCTTGACTGAGAGGGTGGTTACTCCATTTTACTTTTTACGCAATCTCACGCCTTGACTGAGAGGGTAGTTATTCCATTTTACATTTTTTGTAATCTCATGGCTTGACTGAGAGGGTGGTTAATTCATTTTATATTCAACGCAATCTCAAGTCTTAACTGAGAAGGTGGTTATTCCATTTTACCTTTTTCGCAATCGCATGTCTTGACTGAGAGGGCGGTTATTCCATTTTACCTTTTTCGCAATCTCATGCCTTGACTGAGAGAGTGGTTACTCCATTTTACCTTTTACGCAATCTCATGCCTTGACTGAGAGAGTGGTTACTCCATTTTACCTTTAACGCAATCTCATGTCTTGACTGAGAGGGTAATTATTACATTTTACCTTTTTCGCAATCTCGTGCCTTGACTGAGAGGGTGGTTATTCCATTTTACCTTTTTGCAATCTTATGCCTCGACTGAAAGGGTGGTTATTCAATTTTACCTTTTTATATGCTCTTATAAAAATGTATCGTAAAAGCCTAGTTTTCTGGGGACACGACAAATGAAAGGCAGCAAGCCCAGATTCACGTAAATTCAGTGTACATTTGATATTACTTGTTGTTTTTACATAAATAATGTATAATAGTTTAAAATTTATTGTCATGTTTTAATAAATAATAAAATATTGCATATTAATTAAATTAATAAAATGCTTTGGTTCCTTTTGTGTTCACCACTGTTTTATATTATACGAGCTCACTACAGGTTTCAAAGACCTCCGTCTTCCTCATCCGTTGATTTCAAATTGCAGTAAAAACAGGAGAGAGGAGGGGTAGTGGCTAATAATGAGAGGGGAATAGGTAGACGTCAAAGACGTCAAAGCTTATGAAGGGGATACATATTAATCAGAAGACTATTATTGGAATTAGCTTGATTGTTTATAACATTTCGTTTTTAATTCTTTGTACATATATTTCTTCATTGAAAGGCGATGGAGAAATGCACATATACATTTTTCTACTTCACAAGTTTTCTCTAGTTAAATCCCATTTGCACTTTATAAAAAAAAATACATTTCCTTTATTAAGATTCTCTTTTAATATGCAGGCAACACTGTTCTCATTATATCTCACTGCATATTTCACGCGCATAATTTTGGCGCGAAACGGGTAATGTCGTATACGGTCGCCCCTGGCGGTAAATTGTTACAACGTGCCGGGCAAATTGCGCGGGAATTCCGGAAATGGCGGCCACTTGTACTCTGATGACGTGTACTTTGCTTTATATACGATAAAATGGAAATTTTCGCTGCAATATCTTGTTCTGTTTTGAGATGGTACTAACAATGCCCCAATGGACGAAGATGCGAGTTATTTAAAATAATGTTTTTAACCCTTTTTGTAGTGGGAGCGAGATGTTGTTGCGTAAATATGTATTATAGTATGCACACATTTGAAGCGATTTCGCATTGCGAGAATTTGGGCCCGTATTACTAAATTTTAAAATTTAATTTGAAAACTTTATTTTATTTAACACTTTCATGCAAATATATCTGACCAATTCATTGTTTTAACCTCTTCAGATCTGAAATAATTTAAAGGTTTTAAAAATATATTCTTACTTGTGAGTGTATGATATTATTTTAAATAAAATTAACATTATGTCGTATTAGTTTATAGAGATGGCGCTCAAAATGTTCAAAGTCGATAATACAGTGTCCTCGTCGTCATCGTTGCCGGGTCTCGTAGTCGAGGATCCCCTCGCCACTTCAACATCAATCTTGAATAGTTCTTCCACGTCGATCATGCGATCTTCTGTGAGAAAATAGCCCGATCCTAGATGCGCACTCCCTCCCGCAAATACCACAGACATATGGACCCTGCTGAGTCGCCTGACCATGCTGACGCATGTTCGCAGCACGCTGACTGTTTCTCATACGTCTAGCCGCTGAGACGCCGTCACCCCGAGAGCATACGCCTCTCCACCCCTCACGGTCTCGAGCCACTTGCTCCCAGGCTTCAGGCGCCCCGGTTGGAAAGCGAAACCGTGCCATGGAGTATGTGTTAAGTGAGTGAGCCGTTGCACACCAGCAAACTCACCGGCCATACCGCTGCACAGGATTCGATGGCACACCGAGGTGAGACGATCGGATCACACTGGCATGTTGGGTGACTTGGGCACACACAGTGTCATATACTTAATTTATTAACAGAAAAAAAATATATACCACAAAGATGTTTACAAAGTGCATATAAACTATGTGTTCATTATAATGGACACCAGGACTGAAGAGGAAAAAGTTTTTTTAAACATACAACTTTTGTTTAAAAATAATTATTTGTATATTTATTTATTTAACACTTTTATTGCAATACAATCTGGCGGGCTTATTGCTAGGTGGCAATCTCTTCCAACCAACCAACAAAAGTAAATGAAGCAAGTTACGTGGTCGCATAAATCATTCAAATGACTATCCATCCCCACGAAATCCATAAACATATACGTGAGCACACGCCCACGAACCCCACAAAAACGGACAATCACAGACGGAAATTTTATTGCTGAAAACATGAAAAAAAACATCGACCGACGTTCACAAAATGGGCGAAACGACCACCTCAAATGGATGCCTGAAAGCTGCTGAAGCGAGAGAAGCGAGCAAACTGAGAAACTGAGAGAAATTTATTGCGTTCCCGTATATCGAAGTAGAGCGAGAGTGAGACGTGAATAGCGTCGCTTCCTCATCCATAGCGATTTTTAGAATGAATATACTACGTCATACACTGGCACACGTTTGATTGTATTGGTGAATTTATTCCCGATTTTCACAAAATATCTCTGATGTAGCCAATAAGTGCTAATTATTATTAACTCTAGGGGACGTCCACGCCGAGAGTACCTGGAGGACCTGTTGGTGGACGTGCGCTGCTCAACATATACAGACTTAAAAAGAGCCACACAGGACAGGGGGGAATGGAGGAGAAGAGTTCAAATTGCTGCAAACCAGTCTTAGGACTGCAACCACGGAAGGATTATTAATATATTTTTTTAATTGAATGCGTAAATGTATTACGGAGGAAAACATAAAAAATTAACCCAGTATTTATTATATTTATAGAGATATTAAAGTTTTTAGAAGCAATGTGTACTAGTTACACATCACAGGGAAGGAAGGGTTTACTTTTCCATCATCTGGTAAAATACTACCCGAATAATAGAATTCCTTGCTCTGAAATTATTTTTTTCACTCATATGTCGCATTTACGTTTCCTCTTTTAATTTTTTTATCATAACTTTGGATTTTGCAGCATTCGTTTTGCATCTCTCATAAAATTAACTTATCAAACTCCAGAGTACAGTTTTGCAGCATTTGAAATTTTGTGAAAGTACTGGCAATTTACTATGCTATTTGAACTCCGGGTATTAGCAATGTCGTATTTACTTTTCATTTCACAGTTTTATCACTATGACGTAAAGTTCTGCAATATTCATTATCAGATAGTTCTCTTCGCTTTTCTCATACAGTAAATTTACTTATGAAACTCTCTATTTAGAGTAAGAAATTAGTATTTAGCATAAAAGACCAGACTACAAAATCGACCCTAAATCATGCTTAGTTTGACACATTTTTTAAATTCAAACTTTGATATAAGGGTTCTTTCAAATTGAGCGGTTTTATTAATTCTATTTTTTTAGATTCTTGAATAAAACACACAATTTGCTTTGATTTCAAAACACTTTTTATTGGTCATTGAAGTATAATGTATAACATTTAAACACAAAAAACAATATCCGCCACATGTTCACCTCTTGCAGCTCCACAGATGTTAACTCTTTTGTTAAAATTTTCGATGACATAATTGCGGCTTTAACTCGCCAATAATTTCGTCCTTCAGCTAAGTAATTGATTGGGGTCATTTTTATAGACCTGGTTGTTTACGTAACCCGAAAGAAAATAGTCCAACGGTGTCAGATCACATCATCTTGGTGGCCAATTAATATCACCGTTTCCGGAAATTACAATGCATATGTTAAAATAATTTTCAAGTTGAACGCGTTGTTGTATTGTATACGACTTCATTTTTATAAATATCATTATACTTCTCAAATGTCTTAAGACCCAGGCAAGTTCACGACGTCATCTGTGTTTTATCCAAGAATTTAAAAAAACGCTCAATTTGAAAGACCCTTTATAATTTTTTTCGTTTTTGTAAAAAAATGCGTGAAAATAAATTGTTATTCTTGACATTACATTCACGCGATTGAAACAGATTATGAAGAATTATTTTGTTTTTATCAGTTTGCTCTCATCAAAAAGGTCAGGATGGAGAAACAAAGAATTCTTGGATGAAGTTCAAAAAGTTGCTGATAAAAGAATTGTTCTCCTGAAAAGATATTACGAATTTATAGGATGAAAAAGAAAAAAAAAACACGAGAAGAAAAAAATATTTCCTTCTTGGTAAAAAAAAAAAACCTTTGCAGAGTTATTTTTCAGCTTCTCTGAAATTAACTCGCCTCAAGAAAAATGTTTGTGGCGTGAAAAGTTGTTGAATTGAAAAATATTTATACGTGTTTTCTTTTCGCACGAAAAAAAGAATTAATTGGATTTTCCAGGTTAAAAGTGAAAAATAAGCAAGGATTTGAGGAATTTCTCGAGTATTTTTTTTTGGTTTACTGACTCGAAACTGAGGAGCATATTCTCGGTGAACTGTACCGATTAAGTTATACGATTGCACCGGAATTGGTTTACTTCAAACAGTGCCTCAAAAAATATTACTTTTCAATGATATTTTTAAGGATTTATGTGAGCTCGTGAGTGTGGGTCTCTTCTTGTTGTTTTAATTTTGGATGTTTTTGTATTTGTGTTTCTGTGTGTTTTTATTTTTTTCTTCTTTTTTTTTTTGTTTTGAATTTGTTTTGATTTTTATTCTTATGATTGTGTGCGGTATATTGTGGCATGAATATTTTTGGTCTTTCTGGAGTGATAATGTGTAGGGAGTTGAGTTTCGCAAGATGTTTCCAGTTGTAGTTGAGTGTCACTGTTTGTCAGGTTGATGAGAGCGTGCAACGGGGTTTTTTTGTGTTATCAAAAATCGGAAAGAAGTATCGATTTATTTTTTCATGCTAAATATCCTCAGTGAGGTACAGGCAAAAGCCTAGTTTACTGGGGATATGACAAATGAAAGGCAACAAACCCAGATCCATTAAAATTATATGTCCAAATCAAATTACCTGTTGTTTTTTCTCAAATTGTGTATATTTCTTGTCATGTGTAATAATAAATAAAATAAAATAAATGACAAAATGTGGTTTCCTATAATTCCTGTTTTCTTGTCCTTTGCCAGTTTTAATTTTTTTGTGATATTTTCAAATATTTTCTAATAAATAAATACATATCGGGTTATTGCGAGCATCACAGTATAAATACAATACCCGGCAGTAAGTAATACACATCTTCTCTGTGATTCATACACGTGTTAGTCAGTCTTTCTATCTTACAGCTCTTTCTAGATACCGGACTGTCAGCGCATCATTAGCGCAAAGAGCTGTTAGGTAGAAATACTGACAAATCACGACGGAACACGTGTGTGAATTACAGAGACGATGTGTATTACTTACCGCCGGTTACTGCACATACATACACACTTGCCATAATTCCATCTCCCTTAAGCAAAAAAAACTTTTTTTGATATAAAATTATATACATACATACACCGTCATGCCATTTTTCTGTCAAATCTGTCTTTCTCTTACACGCCTTCTTCGCACATTTGCATTATACATATATTTTGTTAGTCTTTCTTGATTCATAAAAAATAGCAAGTGGAACTAGTAGGAGTTGTATGAAAAGTCAAAGAAACTTGTCAAAGACAAAAATGAATCTTCGTTCGAATTTCCTTTTTGAGTATTAAATGATGATGTTTTGAGTATTAAATGATAAAGTTTTGAGCATTAAGTGATCAAGTTTTGAGTATTAAATGATAAAGTTTTGAGCATTAAGTGATCAAGTTTTGAGTATTAAATGATAAAGTTTTGAGCATTAAGTGATGAAGTTTTGAGTATAAAATGATAAAGTTTTGAGCATTAAATGATGAAGTATAAAATGAAGAAAACGAAACAATCGCCTCCAACACTAAAACTCAAAAACATCTATTATTTTTTTTCTTTTCCACACAGTACTATAGAGACTTAACCGGAATCTTTAGTCCCAAAAGTTCCCAAAGTGGTCAATATCGACTTCCTGGGATCGATTTGATTTTTCTAGGGGTCGATAGTTTCAATAAAACTATTTGGGGGTCGACGACAGCAAAAATAGACCACCCTTACTACTGCTATCTGTTTGTCACTTCAAAATATCTATGATTCTAATAGGTACCTAATTAAGAAGTAAAATGATTAAAAAAAACAATTTTTTGATAAAAACACATTACATACCAAACTTGGGAACAAAAAGGTAAAATGTGTCATTAAAAGAGTCTATTTTTTGCTTTAGTTTTCATCAGCGCAAATTTCAATATTAAATGTTGCACAAGATAATGCAATACATAATCCGTAATCCTTTTCAATCCTTAATTACAAGTGATTAAAATGGAAAGTTTGATATTTAGTGAAATATTTAATATCCAGTACTGTACAAACATTTTAATTTGAGTAAGTAAAGTAAATGACGGTTTTACGTTTGACGGTTTTAGAAGTTTTTGGTAAAGGAGTCTGCGGCCGAAAAAAGTTTGGTTCATATAAAAACACTCATACATATTTAAAAAAAAGTGTTACAACCGGAATCAAACCCGCAATATCTAGGGTAGAAGACAAGTGTCTTACTGACTAAGTCAAATGGTCGGGTTTAGTTTTTTACCCAGGTGTAATATAAAGCTCACTTTATTAAACGTATACCTAGAGAAACACATTTAGGGTCTAGTCAAGCGATAATCCTTCTGCAATGTCTGAGACCGTTCTAAGGCTTTGTCGCACCTCATATATGGTGTTGCGGTGGGCAGAAGTTGGATATTAAGTTTTCATGAGATTCAGGCAGGGGAGCTGAACATTTTCATACTGTCTTGATATTTTTCTTTTCTTTATTTAAATTCACTTGAAAAGTAACTGTTTTAGTGTTAAAATGCTGAATTATCAGTATTTAAATAAATACAGGTTTATTTATAGCAACATAGTGCGTACACACGAATATTTATATACATCCTGAAATTAAATATATATCTCAGGATAATGTCGAAGAAAATACATTTAAGAGAGAATCTATCAAAAGGTCTTAGCTCATCTCATAACATACATCCCCACCAATTGAGGGCGAGTCTGGCCGCGAGACGTCAGATATTTTTCAACCAACACCCTTGTACATATAAATAAATTCTAAAAAATAAATTAATGACAATAAATAAGCAGTCAAAACTATCAATTCAGTTAATTCAAAAATAGGTTCACTGATAATAGTATGCAAAATATAATGTACACATATACCCTGCAATCATACACACATTCTTAGGCAAAGTAAATGAAAACACATTCATGAGAAAAGCCACTTAAAGGTCCGAACTCATCCCACAACACCCTTCCAGCCGAAACATACCCCGACCATTTGGAGGGTGATCGTAACTGCAAGGACACCAGACATTTATTTTGTAGATCATATATCAATTTGAGTGGGGTTATTGTTTGTGTAATCATGCTACAGTTGTTTTTTTTTTTCGTTCCTGGAACTATAAAAGTGCAAATCTCACCCATATCTAGTTTATGTTCTTTTGAGTGATGAGTGTATTTAATTGACACATGTGATAAGCTGGTTGACTTAAAACAGGAGTTCCTAGTTAGTCAGCCAGCTACGCTAAGGCTACGCTATCTGTACACAGTTATTAAGCTTGATGGGGGGAGGAGAATGTGTTACTTTATTGAAATGTATGCCTTTAAACTCCTGTTATGTCGTATTTGTGTATGTTCTTGTAATTTTCAACAAAAAAATAAATAATAAAACCCGTGGACAAAAGATATGCTTCACCATATGAGGTTTTTTAATCTCTTGAATAAATGACCAAGCCTAGATGGTAAAACTTTGTTGATAAGAATGTACACGACATACAGCAATTCCAAACCACTAGTGAATTTAACAGTACCGATATCCTTCGAAACTTTTAAAATTATCTAATTAGAGCCAAATTAGAATATGCATCTACAGTTTGGGCTCCTCATCAGCTCAAATATGAAAACAATATAGAACAAATACAAAAAAATCCTCAGATATCTATGGTCCAGAACAAAAGGTGATTACCCAAAATAAGCTCACCATGTTGAACTTCTCACTGTGTTTAACTGTAGAAGCCTCGAAACAAGAAGGCAAGAATCCATTGCGATATTCTTACTTAAGGTTTTTCCAGGTTGCTTTAACTGTCCCGCGATTTTAGAAGCACTAAATTCATATGTACCTAATAAATATAGCCTTGCAAGGAATCACCCTCTGTTCTACATACTAACGTACTAACGCGTGGTATAGAGACATTGAACCAACTGAATGACACTGTTGATATATTCTCGGTACCGCCTAGCAGTATGAGAAGAATCTTGGAAGATATTCTTCCTATATTCAATTTAAATCTTAGTCAAATTAATGACGGCTGTCTGCCGTGGTTTCGTGATGAATGTGGAACTAAGCAGATGATCCCTTCCATTTCCGAATCATGATGACTGCAGTACTAAATTAACAGCCTGTCATTTTCGTGATTTTGTCTAACCACTTTTCTGGAGATCATCCTCTTTCTTCTCGATGTTCCTCAACACTTCTAGTAACTACCAGCTTCTCCAAACTATAAACCCGAAGTATCTTCCTGCAACACGTTGGTCTGTAGATCCTAGTGGCTAGACTTAAGTCTTTGACCTGTAGATCTTGGAGGCTAGACACATTCATACGCCTTGCAGTTACATCTTTGACTTGGCCTATCCACCTTGTTGAAAAGCGTTTTCTATCTCGCCGCGCCTCAACAATTGCAATCTCTACCATTTTTATTAAACTTTCGTCACCTCTTATAGCGACATGTCTGAAGTATGACAGTTTTATCTTCCTGCATGCCGTTGACAATGCTTCTTTGATCTGTGGATCCTGCTGGATGGATACATTGGTGCATCTTGCAATCAACTTTGTTAGAAACCGTCCTCTTGTTTGCTGGAGAGAACACTATCATACTTCGAACATATCACTGGAAGATATGAAGACAGGAAAAATTCTAGCAAAGTAGATAGATCAAAGCAATGATTACACGGTCCATATTGTCCATCTTGCAGAATCTACAGATTAAAGGAAAACTGTCAACGGTATGCAGAAACAGAATACTGTCATATCAAGGACATGTCGCTAGAAGACATAAAACATTTTGAAAAAGCTGGAAGTGACTGAAAGTGTTGAGGGACAGCGAACAAGACGATGGTCTTCAGCAAAGTGGATAAATCAAATCAAAGAGATAACTGCAAGCTGCATCAATGTATCCGAAGTAAGACAGTATTCTTTCCCTCCATGTCATTGACAGCTTTTCTTTAATATGTGGATCCTAGAAGGAAGACACATTAGTGCACCTTGCAGCCATTTCTTTGATTTGGTCCATTCACCTTTCTGCAGACCGTCTTCTTAGTCGCCTCTCTTCAACACTTCCAGTAACTACCAGCTTCTCCAAACTTCAGTATTCTTTACCTGCATTTAAAATAAAATATTATAATTAAAGTTACCGTTACGTCTTTCAAGAACATCCTTTTTACTTTATCACGTTTTATAATAAAAATATTTTAGTCTGTTGACATTAAAGTTTTTTAGATTCTTGTCCCGTAATAAAAAGTCACGTATTTTTTTACGCAGGCGCAAATTTTAAAGTTAATAAACGTTGTTAAAATGGCTTTTAAAATAAAACAAAAGAAAACAAAAGCAAGTTGGTTTATTGTAATGAATACAGTTGTTCCCTCGTTATCCGTGGTTTCGTTTTCCGTAGGTTCAGTTACCCGCGTTCAACCGCGGTTCCAAAATATTACAAGAAAAACTCCAAATTATCGTCATAAGGTTAAAATTATTTAAGTGGTTACGTCATTTACCTCACTTAATATATGACAAGATCACAAGAAAAAGGATAAATAATGTACAATAAGATATTTTGAAAGAGAAAAATGGAGAGAGACTACAATCCTCACTAACTTTTATAACAGTATTATACTTTTAGTGTAACCATATACACTACAACCTCGCAGGCTTAATGCCATGTGGCAATCTTCTCCAATCAACGAGAAATATGTAAAAGACGTTTTAAGTGAAAATCAGACTGATATTCTTATTTGAAAAATTAAAAAAAAAGTTTTCAACGGAAATCGAATCGGTGACCCCCGGATTAGATGGCAAGCTTCATACCAACTAGGTTACGATGATTGTCTTTGCATTACGATTGTTTTAATTAATTATTATCATTTTATGTCACATGGCCAATTGGATAAAAACATAACAAATAAATAATACAATCGAAAAAAAAAAACTTGTATAAAACGAACAACATAAAGCAAAAAATATATTCAATTCAATAAATACAGCCTGCCAAGAACAAATTCTTCGCTCTAATCTACAATAGTAAGTAGTCAAAGTCACAGTAAAATCCATACAATACCCATATTGATTTCCCAATATGTGCTGTATTACTATCCAAGAGTTGCGCAAATTATTAGTGGTGCAAATAATTAGTTGCAACCATTTCACTGTGTTAATATGTTACTATAAATTCGTCGTGCCTAGAACAACTTGTTAAATCGACTCTAGTAAGAAGTCAAGTCACATGAAAACCCATACAATACCCATATTGATTTCCCATTCTGTGCTGTATTGCTATCCAAGAGTGATGCCAATAATTAAGTGCAACCATTTCGCAGTGTTAATCTGTTACTATAAATTCGTCGTGCCAAGAACAATGTCTTGACTCTACTCTAGTAAATAATCAAAGTCATATGAAAATCCATACAATTCCCATATTTATTGCCCAATCCGTGCTATCCGAGGGTTGTGCTAATAATAAGTTGTAACCATTTCACTGTGTTAATTTGTTACTTTGCCTAATTTGTTAATTAAACATAATCATGGGTATGTTTGAGTAGGAAAAAAACATGGTTTCTATAGGGTTTAGTATTATCCGCGGTTTAAGCAATCCATTGGGGTTAGTTCGGCGTTAGCAAAACTGGAAAGAAAAGGATAAAAGGGATGTTACTCACGGCTGGTAAAGTTCGATGATGGCGCGGATGACGGGATTCGGAGGTCTCGGCTGATGTTTAGAACTTCTGGAGAGTGGTCGCGGCTGGTAACAGGTAACTCGTCAGGTTTCTTCTGATGAAGCGTATTGGTCGCTAGCCGAGAACTCAACCGCATTGTGGTCGTTGATGGGATGTCGTCGGTTCGAGATGTCTCCCCGCTCGTGGTCTATATGCAAGTGGCCGAGCGGGCTACGCTTTGCCGTCACGGTAATATCGATAGTTGGTGACAATAATACAATCCAAAGTAGGTGAGAATAACACCACACCGCGCGACGGGGCCAGCCGCGTGGTCAGGGCGGCCCAACATGACGGGGCCATACTTCGCGTCATGCATCGGCGTAAACAGGGGTTTTTGGAACGTATTCCAGTAGATAAGGGGTGACTACTTGACTTAAGTTAAAAAAAATCTAACAGGAAAATTTAGTTTAATTTAGAATTCCACAATGAAACCGATTTTTAACAAAAAAGTGAATGTCGGTCGGTAAAACAGTAAAACATAAAAAGGGACTGCTAGTACATTATGTCGGAAAAGATAAACTGTACTGAGTATAAAAATGAAGCATAAAAAAGTGACCCCACGATCAACGGAGGTTGGTGACCCCTGTCAGGCACGAGGGCCGGGCGCAGGAAGATTTAGCCCGTGGCATAGAGATAGGGTATTACATGCCTTGCGGGACACAAATCCTGCCCGAGAGCCGCTATGGGATACCCCTGTTATAGGCACTGTTGGGGTGACTAGTTTTCCAGGTTTGATGTTGAAGTTTTAAGTGGAAGAAAAAGTTATAATCGTGTTGTTATATTTGAGACAATCTTGCGCTTTCTTTGATGTTCCTGAACAAAACCCTGAATAGAGCCAATAACATAATATATATTTTATCGCAATTTTTTTTTTCGTTCTGTGAACTGCTTTTGTATTAAACCAGCGCTTCGTATTTTTGATGTCCCTAGCCCGAGACCTGAACAGACCCAGCAATATGTCATACATTACATAGCATGTTTTTGATCATTCTGTGAACTACTTTCATGTTAAACCAGCGCTATATGTTATGTTTTTGACACCCCTAAGCAGAGGTTTGAACAGTCAACAATATAACAAACATTACATTGCAAGTTTTTTATTGTTCTGTGAACTGCTTTCATGTTATACCAGTTTTTTGTGTCTTCGATATCACTAAGCAGAAGCCTGTATAGATTCAGCAATAGAATATATTAGGTGTTAACGTCAGTTGTGTCCATTTTTTTTCCCAATTTAAAATGAGTACAAAAAGTAAAACAAAATGGTTAAGGTTATACGTCATTCGAAATAAAATTTTCAGCTCTACAAGATGGCCTAAAGGTCTATAAAATGGCCTACCGCGTGGCCAAAAACTAAGGTTCCTTTACCGCATCATTACTGGTGATGAAAAATGGTTTGAAAATGGTGATGAAAAATGTTTGAAGGGGATCGTCATGAATAATATGGTTTAAGCGGTCCTCATCGAAGTCCATCGGTCGTCCGGAACGCTCCATGTCTATCAGGTCGAAATTACCGTCTTTGAAACGCAAAAACCATCGATGAGCTGTCATTTAATTCATAGTATCTTCACCGTACACTTTGCAAATATCGCGAGCAGCTTTGGCAGCTTTATTCCCTCGATTGAACGCGAACAGAAGGAGGTGTCGAAAATGCTCACTTTCGTCTACTTGACATTCAATTTTGAAGGCATGTAATCAAATAAAATAATATATGTAACGTAAAAGCAAACACAATATCTTATAGAGCATAAAATTTTCTTTCGAATGACGTATAACCTTTACCAATTTGATTTACTTTTGTTGCTCATTTTTAAATTGAAAAAAAAAACGGGCACAACTTATGTTAACACCCAATACATTCCAAAACCACTTTTTGATCATTCTGTGAACTACTTTCATGTTTAACCAGTGCTTTCTGTATTTTATGTTCTTAAACACAGGCATATTAAGAGACAGCAATAAAATATACATTACAATGCTACTTTTTGATCATTCTGAGAACTGTTTTCACGTTAAACCACCGCCATTCGTCTTTGATATCCCTAAGCAAAGGTTTGAACAGTCAGAAATATATCAAACATCGCAAGTTTTTTATTGTCATTGAATTGCTTTAATGTTAAGCCAGTGCTTTCTGTATTTTATGTTACTGAATACAGGCCTAAACAAGGACAGCGATAAAACATTTTATCGTTAGTTCTTAGTCATTCTGTAAATTGCTTTCACGTTAAACTATTGCTTTCTGGATTTAATATTAGTTCTTGATCATTCTGTAAATTGATTTCACGTTAAACTATCGCTTTCTGGATGTGATATTAGTTCTCGATTATTCTGTAAACTGTTTTCACGTTAAACTATCGCTTTCTGGATTTAATATTAGTTCTTGATTATTCTGTAAACTGATTTAACGTTAAACCATCGCTTTCTGGATGTGAAATTAGCTCTTGATCGTTCTGTAAACTGTTTTCACGTTAAACTATTGCTTTCTGGATTTGATATTAGTTCTTGATTATTCTGTAAACTGGTTTCACGTTAAACTATCGCTTTCTGAATGTAATATTAGTTCTTGATCATTCTGTAAACTGTTTTCACGTTAAACTATCGCTTTCTTGATTTGATATTAGTTCTTGATCATTCTGTAAACTGCTTTAACGTAAAACTATTGCTTTCTGGATTTGATATTAGTTCTTGATCATTATGTAAACTGCTTTCATGTTAAAGTATCGCTTTCAGTATTTGATGTTCCTTAATCCGAAGCTGGTATAAATCCATCGATAGGCTATCCATTGTTAACGACTATTATTGTCAACCATCATGCAGAGGGTTGAGACCTGTGCGTATATTGGTATATTTAGTGCAAACTGTTGCGCTTCACCAAATATACATTCCTGACAGATAGAACCCTTAGTTTCAATGGCAAGGAGATTTAATTTCCAAATGGATCGGCAGGTTTACTCTGCTGCAGCTTTCCGTTAGGCAGTTTTAAACAGCGCAATTTTTGTGTTGCTTAATAGCACTATAAAGGTTTATGATAAGCAGCATATAAACTACAGAAAACCACAAATTCAGGCGTTAAGTGTTCTAAGAATAAAACCAGTCCGGAATTGAATTTGCCAGGAATCGAACTTGATGCGTCCGCTTGCTAAGCATGAATGCTTACTTGCTTAGCGGGAGGGGGTGCGCATCTAGAATTACAAGTATCCGGCGGTAAAAAATACACATCGTTTTTAGAGCGTCGTCTCTGTCACACGATGCGGTATCAGTCCGGTATCATAGTCACGATGCGGTTAGCGCTTCGTGCGACAGAGACGACGCTCTACAAACGATGTGTATTACTTACTGCAGGGTACTGTACGTTGTTTTTTCACAGAATATCACATAATCGACGTGGAAGAGCAGCTTAAGATTGACTAAAGAGAGGCAAAGCCCAGCAACGACGACGATTGTATATAACGATACGAATAAATGAATAACCTTGTATGTTTAAAAAATAACACACAAAAAATCATAAATATTGTATGGTCACCCTTTCTGTATCCTCACATCGTAGACCGGAAACAACCTTGTGTGTAACAATAATTGACAAAGCGCATTTATCAGTGTCAGGCAACGGTGGTCATAAAAAACGTAGCAAGCAAATAAATTAGTTGTTCAACATCGAGTAGGATGGTGGAAACACTGTGGCAGAAAGAAGTGAACCGGGGAAAATGTAAAAGGACATTGAAAAAAAGGAAACATTGAAAATTAAAAAAAAAACGGATTTTTAAACTCCGAAAATAAAGTGGCAAATGAGAGAAAAACTACCAGGGATGTGTTTTATAATTAGTTTTTTAAAAACATATATAATTGTACATTGCAAATGTGAGTGTAAGGTTTAGTAGAGGAAAACCAATGAAAGTATGGTTGGATCGTGAGAAAGTTATTTTGATAGCTGGAAACTTAAAAAGTCAAAGGAATCCTAGAGGTTGTACGAGAAGGAATAACAAAGGAGAGGAATGTATGTAAAAGAGACAAAGGCGCTCTTTCCTCTCTGCCTGCCCCGCTAGGGAAACAGCGTGGTGTATTTTATAATCCCACCAGAAGATCGGCATAATATCAAATAGGCTACAGTCTATGTTATAAAAGAAAAATAAAGTGAATAATTATCAATGACTATTAATAGGCAACAGTTTAATAAGCAAGCGGGCGTCTGATAACTTGAATTTGTTTGATGAAAATATGGTTAAGGAAACCATCTAGAAGAATATATAGAAAGAAAAGTAATATTTTGGAAGATCGAAGATTCTCGTATCTACCCTTGGATGAGGATGCGCCTAAACTCCTTTTAAGTGGTACCTGACCACAGGACCTCCCAATTCCTCACAGGTCACAGTGGTTTCAAAGAACGTTTTTCCCTTTAATCGAGTCCCTATACCCAGTTGCAATTTCCACTGGTCAGATCAATCCACTGACCACGTTTTGTAAGACTATGAAGAAAATACAATATCTATAAATATGAAGGAACTCCATGCAGCTATACGTAGCACTACCTTCAACCCGATTGGATACTCTGGCCTTGTGACGACCAGGGATAGTTTCATGATCATAATAAATAAAGGTCGACCTCCGTGGCCTTTTTGATAAGATGCATGTCTTCCGGCCCGAAGGTTGTGGGTTCGTTTTCCACTGGAACATAGTGTTTTTTTAAAAAGGTTTTTACTTAAGACCTCGTAAATATCTTACTACATAAGTTCTATACAATGTGTTATACATTATTCTGTTATAGCTGTCGGACGTGCTTTGTTTAATAATGAAGGGTTCTAGTTTTGAGTAATAGTGCTCTTGAAAAAAGTTTGCTCACTAAACGGTGTTATATCGAATTGTCCTTTGAATGAATTGAAAAAAGGCAATTTATACAGCGTTCTTTAGAGAACAGGCTTTAACCTTTCCCTTCCTGTGCTACCGTGACCGACGTTTACAAAACGGGTGAAGACACCACCTCAAATCCCGAGAGATGCCCGAGAGCTACTGAAGCTAGAGAAGCGATCGAACTGAGATTCTATTTCTTGCGTTCCCATAAACTAAAGTAGAATGAGAGGGAAACATGAATAGCGTCGCTTCTTCACTCATAGCGGTTTTTTAGAATGAATATACCTACATCGTCACACACTGGCACACGTTTGATTGTATTGGTGAATTTATTCCCGATTTTCACAAAATATCTCTGATGTGGCCGATAAGTGCTAATTATAATTAATATTATTTTTTCATTCAATGCGTAAATGTATTACGAAGGAATACGTAAAATCTGAACCCAGTATTTATTATATTTATAGAGATATTACAGTTTTTAGAAGCAATGTGTACTAGTTACACATCACAGGGAGGGAAGGGTTAGTCAAGAGCGCTCTATCTCGGGATTTGAACCCACTATTATTGAAGGAAAAAAGTTATAAAACAAGTTGAGTGTAAGGATGGGAAGGTGGTGGCTGTGACCATTAGATTAGGAACGCTTCTGTATATGATATGTTCAGAAAAACATATTTGGAAAGAAAACCGCAGAAACTCACCAAGGGAAGATGAATCACAAAGAAACCTATTGACCATATAGATCTTACGATATATGGTACTAACACATTCAGGTTTAGATGGCACATTCAGGTTTAGATGTATGTGTGTGGTGATCGAAGTTTATCACATTCAGGTTTAGATGTATGTGTGTAGTGATAATAACACATTAAGGTTTAGATGTATGTGTGTAGTTCGTAGTTTATCATTAATTTTGACAAGACTTCCCAAAAAGGGCTATCATTAAGTACTAAAGCTGCACACAGCACCCATTTACCCACTTTGAGGCACACAAAATTTGAACAGAAATAATATGATGAATTGTTTTTCGTTTAGTCAAACACTGTTTATTCTACTTCATATAATGGTATAACCCTACAAGATTTTTACAAACAAGATACTTATAACAAGTATCTTGTATATGCTCCCCTGATGATGCTGTGAAAACCTTGAAACCGGTAGGATTATACTGTTATTTCAAGTGAAATAAACTAACAAGATTCTTCTTCTTCTTCTTAAACTTTCTGTAGACTCTCAAGAGTCTGTTACTGCAGGATTGTCTTGTGATGCTGAGCTCCAGCTATCTCTCCATCGTTTCGGGGGTCTCCCCGGCGGACGCCGTCCATCCGGCACCCAATGCAGAGCTATGTATGGAATTCTTGTGGAATTCATTCTCTGTACATGTTGGTATCAGTATCGTCGACGCTGTCGTCCCCATCTGACCACATCTTGGACCTCACAGACCTCCCGGATTGTGGTGTTCCTTACATGATCACGCAAAGTCTTCCCAGCAATAGCGCGCAGAGTTCTCATTTCCGTTGTCCTTAGCATACTTTTTGTCCTGACAGTGTCCGCCCTCGCTTCGATGCCACATGTGAGGATAGGTCGCACACAGGTCTTATAAATGCGTACCTTGCTATCCGTTCCCATATCTTTATTCCTCCATATGACATATCTCAGGCAGCCCGCCACAACTGCAGCTTTATCTACCTGAGGCCTTACTTCTCTGGTGAGGTCACTAACAAGATTATGATAGCAAAATAATAACCTATATTACGATGCCGTCAAAGTGGCGATATCCGAGTGCAAAAAGTTGTATTTATTATTTCAAAGAAAATAAACGCCACCCTAGTGTAATGGTATCAGTGTCCTTCAAAAATTTGCCCACGAAGAAAGCGTTAGACAAAAAGCTGGACCATTATTTTATAAAAATATTTCTTTTTACTTTTTAGTTTGAGCTCTTTCTTAATACGAGTATATCACAAGTATGATATTTTACAACATATATTTTGCAAAAGTTGTAAGAATTTTACGAGAAGCATAATAATACACTTAGAGAAAGAGTTCATGACGCTATAACGTCCCACTAAGTTGGAAGCAAAAAGTTTTAGAAGAAAATTACAAGTCTCGCAATAGATTTTCTTATCTATATTTTAAGCATATAACAAACTGGGCCGATATAAGTTTACCTGATTGGTGTGTAGGGTTACTGGGAGTACAAATCAATAGGGCGTAAAAAATAATAAATACGATACACTACTTTTTTCACATATGGTATGTCTGGTTTATAGAAAGAAGCAGAGTCATTATCAACATCACGTTGTTCCATCATTGATGTAGGCAAAGAGAACATATGTCCACTTCATTGATGGAGGCAAAGAGAGCATATGTCCACTTCATTGATGTAGGCAAAGAGAGCATATGTCCACTTCATTGATGTAGGCAAAGAGAACATATGTCCACTTCATTGATGTAGGCCAAGAGAACATATGCCCACTTCATTGATGTAGACAAAAAGAACATATGTCCACTTCATTGATGTAGGCAAAGATAACATATGTCCACTTCATTGACGTGGGCAAAGAGAACATATGTCCACTTCATTTATGTAGGCAAAGAGAACATATGTCCACTTCATTGATGTAGGCAAAGATAACATATGTCCACTTCATTGATGTAGGCAAAAATAACATATGTCCACTTCATTGATGTAGGCAAAGAGAACATATGTCCACTTCATTGATGTGGGCAAAGAGAACATATGTCCACTTCATTTATGTAGGCAAAGATAACATATGTCCACTTCATTTATGTAGGCAAAGAGAACATATGCCCACTTCATTGATGTAGGCAAAGAGAACATATGCCCACTTCATTGATGTAGGCAAAGAGAACATATGTCCACTTCATTGATGTAGGCAAAGAGAACATATGTCCACTTCATTGATGTAGGCAAAGAGAACATATGCCCACTTCATTGATGTAGGCAAAGAGAACATATGTCCACTTCATTGACGTAGGCAATGAGAACATATGTCCACTTCATTGAACATATGCACACATATTTCGCTTATGTTAAGTTCATACACCTCAAGCAAGCATGTAATAGATTTCTCAGATTTATGTTCAAAATAATAATGACGCGTGATCCACGTGTTTCGTCTTTTATGTCAGTGATTTCAGGGTGTGTTGAGGAGCCTTGCCACACTGTATCAGATTAGACTTCCGTGCGAAAGATTGCCGGTTCGAACCCCGTTCTGTGCTACTCCCTTCGAATGACACAGACATTTTTTCTGCCTAGTGTTTGGGGGTATAATGATAGCTATGACCTCGGTCATATTTATTCTTTCAAAAAAGGGAAAAACATGCCGGTGTGCTCCAATCGTCTCACTTCGGTTTGTCATCAAACCCAGTTCGTACAGCGGTGTGGTCGGTGAGTTTGCTGGTGTGCAACGGTAAACTCACTCAAAACAAAATTAACAGCACATCTTCGCTTTCCAACTGACCTGATGTTGGAATACCGAAAGGATTCTTGACTACGAGGCCCAGTACGATGACGAAGTGTGTGGAGTGTTTATCTATTGTATGTATACTTTGAGGAAGTATTTAAGTAGTTATCTTGCCTTTATGTTGTTTATAGGTTCCTTCTCTACCCCAGATACGTCATTGAATTCAGATATTCAAACACCTTGATATGTATTATCTCTTATTATAAATTATTTTTCCTTTTCTATCTTTCACAATTCGATTAATTTGGTTTGATAACGTTTTCCTATGTCTTCATAAGCTTCTTGTACCTTCTATACTACCCCTATAAATTAGCCCACAATAATATAGTATATTCGTCAGAAATTTGATGATAGGCTATCCCTCGTAATCAAGTGAAACTTGTTAGCCACCCTGTAGATGGAAGACACCTGTACGTTTATTGGTTCATTGTGTGAAACTTGTTAAACTTGAGAAAACTTGATAGATTTAACCCAAAATTCCGGTGGTAAGGAAATTAAATTTACAAGGCGTTTGACAGGTTTATCCTTTGATTAAGCCAAGTTTTTATAAAGCGCTTTTTTGTGTTGCTTAGTATGCTCATACATAACATACATACCATAACGTCGTTTCTCTGTCGGGTAAGGCAGAGACGACAGAGTGCCAGACTTACATATTGCGACACACATCTTTCACCTTCTCTACATTCATACACCTTACAACTCATACGATATGTTTTGAGGCTTTCGTGGTTCTTCGAGTCAGTTGATAAGGTTTTTTGGAGTGTTTTACTGCGTAGTTTGGCTTATAATACCGACGTTTCGAAAACGTTGCAGTTCATTGCCATAATTTAATGCGTGCCGGATACCACTGGTCTACAGCAGTCTCAATAAAAACGTGATATCCGGCACGCATCCACTTATGATGAAGTTGACTACAAAAGTTCTGAAGATGAAAACTGCAACGTTTTCATAACGTCTGCATCATAAACTACATCACTCAATAAAATACTCCAAAGAACGGTACCAACTGGAATTCTGAGATTTCTCAGACTTTTAACATTTCCTTCTTAGAAAATATAATTCACTTAATTCAACCACCCTTTCCTTGGTCTTTTCTTCCACCACTTTTGCAAGTTTTTAAGCCATGAGATGAGACGTCTTATTTTGTTTTGTTTGCCATTTATTTTCCCTGGATTATCAGTTATGTGGTAATGTATATTCTACCCCGGGTTGTAAGACGTTTTAAACACTTATTTATTTATTCCCCTAAGTTTGTTGACTTCATCTTAATCTCTAAACGAAGTACGAGTATGTTACTATCTGTCATCTGATTGAATCAGTCAATAGTAACTTTTTTTTTTTTTTTGTTTTATTTACTTGTGCTTGCAAGAGGAATGACTTGTGGAAAAGGTTTGTGTGAGCTCTTGAATGGAATGTTTTATATTGTTTTGAATTAATATTTTTTCATTTTTATGATTATGTGCGGTATATTGTGGGATGAATGTTTTGGTCTGTCTGGAGTGATGAAGTGTGAGGAGTTTGATTTTGCGTAATGTATACATATGTAATTGAGTGTCACTGTTTGTCAGGTTGATGAGAATGTGCAACGGGATTTTATAATCAATAATCAGAAAGAAGTATAAATTTTTTTCATGATATATGTCCTCAGTGAGATACAGGCTAAAGCCTAGTTTACTGGGGACACGACAAATGAAAGACAACAAATCCAGATCCATTAAAATTGTGTGTCCAAATCAAATTACCTGTTGTTTTTTTCACAAATGATGTTGATATTTCTTGTTATGTGTAAAATAAATAAAGTAAATAAATTATTTGGTATTTAATGTAGAAATATTGTCGTAATTATTTTTTTTTTAAAGAATGATTTAACACTTAAGTGTGAAAAAACTCTACACAATCAACATAATTTAAAGTGATAGACCTGTTGCGCTTCAAAAAAAACAATGCCTTACTGTACTCAATACGTTGCTTATTAAGCTTATAAAGCAAAATAGTTTAAAATATGTGGATTTAAACTAACCTAAGAACTTAACAGGAGCCGAACATCCTGACGCGTTGGAAACCTCCAGTTTTTTAACAACCCACCCTTATAAAACTTTGAAAGCAGCCTATTAAACATAAAACTTGATAAACAACGTACTGGGTACAGTTCAACAATGCTTTTGTAAGAAAAACAGGTGTATAACTCAATTTAAGTTAAATGTGTAGATTTTATTCACAATTAAGTGTTAAATCATTCAAGTTTTTTAAATGGCTCTGACGTCGCTTGTGGAACTCCGTAATGAATATAAAAATTAAAGACGGTTACTCCGTTTTATTTCACTTTATCTATTACAAATCCCAATACATTTTGACACTCGCTGTGTCGTCATCAGCTGAGTTGTGAAGAACTGAAGTATATATTAATAATTACACCATGATGTGTGTTGCTCACGATAAAATACAGTAAAAGTGTCTATAAAATTAAAACACGGTTACTCTGTTTTATTTCACTTTGTTTATTGCAATACGCAATACATTTCTACAGTCGCTGTGTCATCATCAGGTGAGATGTCAAAAACTGAAGTATGCATTAATTACACCATGATGTGTGTTGCTCACGATAAAATACAATAAAAGTGTCTATAAAATTAAAACACGGTTACTCTGTTTTATTCCACTTTATTTATTACAGATCACAATATATTTTCACACTCACTGTGTCATCATCAGGTGAGTTGTCAAGAACTGAAGTATATATTAATTACACCATGATGTGTGTTGCTCACGATGAAATACAATAAAAGTGTTTATAAAATTTAAACACGGTTACTCTGTTTTATTCCACTTTATTTATTGCAAATCACAATACATTTTTGCACTCACTGTGTCGTCATCAGGTGAGATGTCAAGAACTGAAGTATATATTAATTACACCATGATGTGTGTTGCTCACGATAAAATACAGTAAAAGTGTATATTAAATTAAAACACGGCTACAATGTTTTATTCCACTTTGTTTATTGCAAATCACAATACATTTTCACACTCAATGTGTCGTCATCAGCTGAGTTGTCAAGAACTAAAGTATATATTAATTACACAATGATGTGTGTTGCTCACGATAAAATACCGTAAAAGTGTCTATTAAATTAAAACACGGTTACTCTATTTTATTTCACTTTGTTCATTGCAAATCACAATGTATTTCTACAGTCGCTGTGTCATCAGGTGAGATGTCGAGAACTGAAGTATATCATAGATGTATTATTACACTGTGATGTGTGATGCTCACGATAAAATAGAGTAAAAGTGTCTATGTTATTGTTCTTGTTTATGGTACTAAGGAGGGTTAGGGCTAGAGTATTTAAATGCATTGTAATTTGCAATAAATTAAGTGTTATCAAATTAAATAACCACGTTTTAATTTTATGTTCCTTAAATTATTATGTTTAAAATATGTATTATATTGATTAACAATTGATATATATATAGTTTATATCAAGTTTATCAATTTTTAAAACAGCGATATTCGCACACTGGCGGTATAGCACCTTGCACAAGTCCTGGCATATCTATCAGCTTAAGCTAAAGTAACCACGTCCATATTTGACTAAAGTCGCGTATATTTCGAACTCTGCAAAGTACACCGCTAGAAGTATTAATGTATATAAAGTTTCCTTATATTCAATTTGAAATATTCTCCATAAAAGTTTCCGATAATTCGATAAAAACTATTGAAACTTTCACACAAAAACATGTTCGTAAAAACTCGAATAACTAAGTAACGAAAGAAGCGACGGCTAGAAAGGGGTTCTCAACCGTTGGAAACGTACCCGGTGTTATTTTTTTAATAATTAAAACGGATAAGTCATGTGAACAGGTATCAGCCGACACGGTTAACAAATATCACTATGCAAGTTCAATAATTCGGAGAAAGCCACTTGGTATAGGTGTAGAGATAACGTGGAGCAAAGTCTTTTAAAGCTAGAATGGGAAGGAAGCTTATACGAATCCCCTTTATCTTCGTCTTTTCATGTCAAACGCATTATACTCGTACTAATTTCACCAAGAGATCTGCCATCTTGACAGAACTGGGCATGCCACCACGGATCGAGTCTTCTTCGGTGCAAGACTCCGGACTCCACGGATAGTGCGACAAGTTTTGCATGAACTGATTTTCATTGCAGATACAGAAAATCGACCCAACACGGTGGCATATCTCATTTGGTCATGGTTCAACAAGTTCTTGTTTGGAGCCTTTTAAGAGATTTACTGGTTCTTCTGGCCAGTTCCAGGAAGCAATGCTTCTACAATCAAAATCCACCCGCTAGGGAAAAATTCTCGATTTGGAGAAAAATCGTTCAGAACAAACAACGTTTGAATAACAACGCCTTCTTAAAAACCAGTAGATAGTCAGTAAAAAACCTTCAATTAGCTACTAATTTTTTAGAGTTCAACGCGAGGAGTGATGCGGCTAGTCTAAACTGTCTAAACTCCTGATAGGCGCAACTGTGATCAACCTGAAGAGGCATTGTGAAGTCAGTCCCTTTCTCGATGGTCTGTGTGGCTTCAATAGTCCTCAATCTTAGCTCTTGAAAGGAAGTGTTAGTAAATGGTAGTTTTCTGAGTATTCTTATTTTTTTTATTTAGTGCAGTAATTATTTTGTGGTGAAGTGCGTGGCAGCGCGGTAAAGCAGTGAACTTTCGTGTGGAAGATTGCCGGTTCGGACCCCGCAGTGTGCTTCTCCCTTCGAATAACATAACAAACATTTTTTCCGCTTAGTTCACGTATATTCATTAAAAAAATGTGGAAATAAACATGCAAGTGTGCTGCGATTGTTATATTTCGGTGTGCCTTCGGTACCAGTACAGCGGCGTAGCCAGTGAATTTGCTGGTGACTAACGGCTCACTCACTTAAAATTAAAATAATACTCCACGGCCCCGCTTTGCATTCCAACAGAATTAATGCTAGAATGGCGATGGGAACTTCGTCTGTAAGACCCAGCAATGACGACGTCGATATGTTAACATCATCCTTTCGTGTAGCTCGTGACTAAAGATCGAGTGATATAGCCTTTGAAGACTCCTCTCCATCCATCTCTGCACTCCTCAACTCAAAGGACTGTTGTATCTGTCACTTGATTTGTCCAACGCATTGAGATTCTTTCTCGTGTGCTTCTTCATTCCACGCTTCCAGTAACCACAAACCTCTTGAAACTGTCTCATTGGCCACGAGCAATGTAGTCGAAGAATTCGAGGACTCACCAAAAGCATACTGTCGACAATCTGTAGGTGATTTTCGTGAATAAAGGCGTAAGTTCGCCTTGCAGTTAAATATTGGATATATTAAGTTCCTGTAATTACCCATTATAAATGTTCATCTTCTTCTTCAGTTTTAATCCTGGGGATGGGTTAGCAGCAAAGCTCTGTATCTCCTCTTCCACTCCGCTGGGTCTTCAGCGATTCTCTTGAGCTCTGTATAAGAGGTGCAGTCCATATCGTGGCATATTTTCTCCAGATACTTCCGGAGAGGATGCCCTCTGCCGATCGATCCCTCTATCATTCCCTCCAATATATTTTTAATTTAATACAAATTTAATTATGTTTCGTACATTTTCAATTTTCGTCAAATAATGCGCCACCTATATATTTAAATTCAACTGTGATATATGTTTAGGACACTTGGTTAAGTGTTGTTTATTGAAAAATAAAAGTATTCATTGATTTAAAAAAATCGCAACTGTTTCTGCATTAAAAAAATAATATAAGAGATTTGACATTAATAAGTTTATTATTCCGTTATATATGTGGCTATTTTTATAAATTCTTTTCGGTCATTGATTGTATTTTTTATGAATTTCTTCACATTCTAATCTTCTGCTATGAAAATAACAATAGTGGACGATCTCTGAAAAGTTGAAGTGTAATTGACAGCCTATTCAAATAGGGTAGCATCGTTTTGGATATAAAAAAAAAATAAACCCACTTTTCTAAAATCTCCCCACTGTATAAAAACAGTATCCTTGGCTTCACACTAGCGTGGAAGGGCTACCATTATTATCATAAGGGGAAAGATGCTATCCAAAAAAATACTTTCTGGATAAGCGAAGCAGCAGTGGCTAAATTTAAAATATATATTGATTTAAAGTCAGCAAAATCATTCAATAACTGCGTCGTTCAATATAAAATGCTTACCAAATTTTAGCTTTCTTGATAAGACTAGGACAATTATCATAGAATCAATAACAACAAAGCGAACAAGGTGCTTGGGTTTGTGCTTCGAACCACGTATGTCCTCCAAATATTGAATAATTTTCTGGTCAGAAGTCATTTAAAAGACTGTTCCATAATATAGGTTTCAGCTAGGATTAAGTATTGTCTTATGCTAGAGAGAATTCAGAAAAGATCTCTTTGCTGTCTCTACATGAGAAAGTATGAATAGTATCCGTGGCTCTATCCTAGTTTATTTTTACTGCGAATATTATCTTATAAAACACTAAAGAGAAGAAGATCTTTGCGATTGGGTGTTCACTTTTTTTTGTCTGCTAATGGGCTATCTGATAAATCCAACCCATCCTTGATAGCCTTAGTTTGTATGTTCCAAATAATTATCTGAGGCAACGCACTCACATATTATTTTGTGAACCTCTATGCAAAACCAACATGTCTCTGGAAATAGAAATAGAAGATAGAACAATCACACTTATCAACCACGTGTCCTATCAGAGACGTTTTTCATGTGTTACTTGACTTCTTCAAGGAAAAATTGCTTCTCTTATTGTAAAATAATCAATTTTATTGTTTAAATGTTTTTTGCAATAATTTCTCATATCTTAATATCGGTAAATGCTTTTAAATATACGTTTGTCACATTTAATATAACGGTTTTAATTTTATCTAATTTACAATTCGAAATTAACAGCAACATCAATGGGTAGGAAACATTACCAGAATCTCAAATTGTGAAGTAGTTACACTTATCTGAACTTAAGTCAGGGAAAAAAGATCAGGTTAGCCGAAAAAGGAGGAACAAGAATGGACTTAATTCAAGTCTTAAACTGTGCGATATACGAGAACATGCCCAAAGTTAGATTGCAGCGGCTAAGGAACGCGACCGACGCATCGAGGCTGAGGTCAGGGTGTGACACTTTTTGAGACTGCGAAACGCGACCGTGAAAAGGAAAAGCGTATAAAGCAAAGCACTGAGTCATCAAATGCCGCCTGAAGGAGAGTGTCCACATTACGCGAGAGTGTGAGGATCCAGGATTGGACTTGTGAGCCTTCTCAGAGTACTCCGAGGAAGAGACAGGAAAGAGTAAAGGAAGAGACAGTCATACACCGTCAGAGATATCTGAAAGTTGTTCCAGTCTCGCTTAAGTTCCTGGTTATAGAAGAAGAAGGCATCCAAAGAAGCGATGAAATGAAAGCTCTAGCAAAACAGGTGTGCTCTTAACCTGATTCTGAAGACGTCTTTGAACAAAGTTCGACGAGGAAAGATGACTCGTGATGCAGACCTTTTTTTTTATAAGTAATCCTCTCAAACTAGGATGATTTGTGCCACCGAATTAAAGTCATTACGCAATTACTTGATTCAATATAATAAAAGTTATTTTATAAAAATGTTTATTCCAGACAATTTAAAGTTTCAACTGGTTAACTTCAAAATTTTACTAATTGATCTATAAATGGAAAAGTTCCTCGAAGAAAGAAGAAACGCAACATTCATTGGACCACAATAGGAAGAAGCGATTATGCTAACGATGATGTGCATTAATTGTTCATTTAATATGATTCAATACTTAACACAAACAATTAGTAATTCTTCACATTAATTAAACATCCCACATTTAATAACTAATCGAACCCGTAACCTTCAAGCTGGAAGGCAGGTATCGTTCCAACTAAACTACGGAGGTCACCTAGGAAGTTTGTATATATTGATAATTTAAAGATTTTCGCAATCATTTGCTTTTGTTATTTAACATGTTTTTGATTTCCGATGAAGATTCTAGACTAGACAAAGATAAAGAGGTTTAATAAAAAAAAGGGAAACGAAATATTCAATAATTAGCAGGGTCTGTCGTTTGCCATGACATCAATCAACATGTAGTAAGAAACTCATTTAATGGGTAACTACGAGTACCATCACATAACGTAAGATCTGCAAAGGTTTCTATGTAGTTCGTCTTCTCTTTGACTTTTCTACGTTTTTTTATCAAACATGTTTTTCTGAACATGTGCAGACGCGGGGAAGTTTCTAATGTAATGACCACAACCGCTACCTTCCTATCCTTACATTTAATTTATATATATTTAGTTTGTAATATGTTTTATCAAACATTGTTTATTCCACTTTTGTAACGGTATAACCCTACCGATTTCAAGGCTTTCACCTCATCATCAGGGGAGCACAAACAAGACTCACAATCAAATATTGTTTGTGCTCCCCTGATGATGAGGTAAAAGCCTTGAAACCGGTAGGGTTATACTGTTACATAAAGTGGATAAAACAGTGTTTGATAAAACAAATTACAATGTCTTTAAACCTCCACAATGTTAATGCATTAACTATAAATAATATATATTTAGTTTGTTACATAACATATAACAATGTCTTTAAACATCCACAGCGTTAACACTTTAACTATAAATAGTATATTGAATGCCATAACGGCAAAAAAGTTAAAAATATTTTGTTGTATTTTTAATCTGTCAATATTAGTGGGTGTGAGTCCCGAGTTAGAGCGCCCTTGAGGAGAGTGTGCTTTCTAAATGGCGCTTAACAAAAGGTCATTTTTTATTATTAAAAATATATATATTAAGCTATAGCGATCCTTACTCCCTGTGATCACAGCGCGAGCCGCTGTTATTGTTAAGCGAGAACGAGACAGCAACATATCTTCTGCGCCTTTCTACATATCATATAAATACGGGACGTGTAACAATAAATATTGTTTAGCGAGAACGGGACAGCGACATATCTTCTGCGCCTTTCTACACACATTCCAAATATTATAAATACCGACGTTTAACAATAAAATAGCTCTTTCCATATTCCGATTTCACCGAGTTTTATTAAAACAACGATCATCCTCATCATATTTCCATTCGGGACAACCGTCCCTAAAGTGGTGACCCCGACGTGATTCTGACCGACGTGATTCTGACCGCCGTGATTCTGACCGACGTGATTACTAGAAGACCAGGAAAACTGCCAAACTATGGCACATAAAGCATCCGAAACATCTTTCCATTCGGGACAACCGTCCCTAAAAAGCTTTAGAAAAATCAAACCAACAACCAAAAAAACTCCTCATTCCACGGAAAACAATTTATCTGAATAAATTAATCTAACGTTGGTCTTGCTCACGTACAACAGGTCATTTTGTCAAGTCATACAAAAGTATATTATTTTCAAAAAGTACTGAAGAACCCATTTGTACTCGTACATTAATAATTTTCTTGCTATAAAGCTCATCAACTCAGACTGAAAGGCGTAGAAGCTATAAAGTTTTATATAATACGCCCTATTGGGTTTATTACCATATGGCAACCTCTTCCAACTAACCAAAAATGCGTTATAAGGGCAAAAAGCCAAAACCAAATTGGAATCATAATTGCAACCACCAAGAATGGGTAACTATCGTATATCGGAAAATCTAAAAAACCTTTTTTTTTATTCATCTTCCCTTGATGAGTTTCTGCGGTTTTCTTAACAAATGTGTTTTTCTGATCATATGCAAATACGGGGAAGTGCCCAATGTAATGACCGCAGCCACTTATCCTTACATGCAACAAATATTTCGTAATATTTTTATGATGCCAATAAAAATTCATTCGAGCCTCAGATTGAAGCGCCCTTGAGGAGAGATTGTTCTCTAAATGGTGTTATATAAATTGTCTTTTTATTATTATTGAAAATCTGGCGTATTATCAACTAGGTTTTAGAGACTGTCACAGGGGTTTATCTCTTTCTATCCTAAAAGGGATATAACGTATTGGTATGGATGTATTCAAATTCCTCAATTATTATACAGTACCCCAAATGTCGAACAACATCTTAAGAATAGAACGGACAGAATCCATTAGACAAACAGTAGAATCCAAGCTTTGAAACTTTGATGTCAAAGTTATATAGTCCTAGTTCAGAAGAACAGCTCTTTGATTGCGTCAAGATTAATAATTATAAGTTGGAACAAAACCAAATCTACTTGAAGGGGCAGTAGTTAGTGTTTGGTGACCCGAGATTCCATTTTGTTTCCAAAAGGGTCGTATACCCAGCTCGATTAGAGCATGTGAGTGAATCGTTTCACCATTTGTGGGAAGGGTGCGAGATAAAATCAGAGCCGTGTTTTCTATGAACTATTAAAGCAAGTACTTAGGGCCAGCAAAATTTTCATGTTATTTATTTATTTATTTAACACTTATTGCAAATACAATCTGGTGGATTATTGACAGACGGCAATCTCTTCCAGCTAACCAGATAAAAGTAAATGAAGCAAGTTACATGGTCGCAAAAACATTCAAATGACTATCCATCCCCACAAAATCCATGAACACATCCGTGAACATATGCCTACAAACCCCACAAAGACGGACAATTATCCGAACATTCCTTTTCAAATTAAGTGAGATATCATCAATCAAAGAAAAAGGAAGAGATAATGGAGAGGAAAGGAATAAAATCAGGAATGAAACACGTTATATTACTGACTAGAAATTAAGAGTTTTTTCATGTATTGCAATAATAATAAGATAATATTTAAACCGTCGTTTAGAGATGTGACTCTTTTCAAGAACGCCATTACTTGATATTAGAATTCACAATTATTGACAGATTAAAATATTACAAATTAAATATCAATATCTTGAGTGTAATGATAAAAAGGTGATGGTTGTGGCAAATAGATAAAATACTTTCCCACATCTGCATATGTTTTAAAAAAAAAACAAATTTGATGTACAAACCGAAGAAAATTTACAAAGGGAAGATGAATTCTGGAAAGAAACCTTTGCAGATATTTCGACATGTGATAGTAACGCTGACCAGACGATCAGAAGACAAGTGTCTTACCAACTAGACAGCCTCCGTGGTCTAGTTGGTAAGACAACTGTATTTTGCCCCGGAGGTTGCGGGTTCGATTCCCTTTTCGAAAGCTTAGAATGTACTTTGTTATAACTTAAAGTTTTTTAGAATTTAGTATCACTCCATCTACTATTATTTTAAAACTTGATTATTCGGCATTGAAATTATGTAAGTATGATACAATAATATGTTAAACAACCTTACATTCGTTTTATTTTTATGTGCAATCTATACTACTAGAGATGGGGGGGATTTGGGTAGTTCATTCTTTGTGACAACGTGATATTGCACTCAAGAAAACAAATCAGGATATCTCCTAGTAAAGATCGCGCTGGATGGAGAGCTATTTTGTCCCTAACAACAGCGTGGATGGTGGTGAAATTAAACACCTTTCATAAAATAGCATTAAAAGTTAGGGTTGTTTGGGCCTCAAAAAAGGTGAACCGGCCCTGGTCTTCACGAAAGATAATAATTATTGCCGTCTATGACAATATATTACCCCGAATGTTCATTCGGACGGAAAGCCGGGTGGAAGCACTTCAACAACTATGGGACGACGCCGCGATGTTCCGATTCAAAGTGAGGGTTGGGCGTGTGTTATCGTGGAGTTGGCGTGTTTTTGCCGAGGACATGATTTAATGCGAGTATTACAATTTGCATACTTGCATTCGCGAAGTAACAGAGATGCCTCATCTCTTTGAATTCTGTGCTAACGAAATGACCATTAAGAATAAAAAGTTTCCGGCCTAAACAAGCTCATTCATGTATGGATGCTGGCCACATCCATTGTATGGTTAGGCTAATTTATCGTTAACATGTGATTTATTAAACTCAATTTATTTTTTTCAAGTCCTCGGCACATTACAACGTTCCATAATTCGTACAAGGACCAAACATTACAAGTACAAAAAAACCTGTATAAAACAAATCAAAATGTTAAGACTTATTTGATAAAAACAAGATTTATTTGATAAAAACAAGATTTATTTGATAAAAACAAGATTTATTTGATAAAAAACAAGAAACATTTGATAAAAACCAGATTTATTTGATAAAAAATAAGATTTATTTGATAAAAACAATAGTTAAAATATATGTTATTTGTGTTATCTCTTGAATCTTAGAAAAGTTATTTCTTGAATCTTAGAAAAGTTATTTCTTGAATCTTAGAAAAGTTGTTTCTTGTTATTTTTTAAATCTTAGAAAAGTTGTTTGTTGTTATTTCTTGAATCTTAGAAAAGTTGTTTCTTGTTATGTTTTGAATCCGTCTAAATGAGGACACACACGGTTAAACAGTTAGATTGCTCTACCTACCGGCATTTCCAAAGACAGGTTGGTTGGAATTATAGGTTGATAGAACAATCTATGGGTGCGTTGTCTCAAGTAATTATACGAAACATACAAACTAAGTCTGTCCAGGACGAATAGGTTTACTAAATTACCCCTGAGCAAACAGAAAAACTGGACACCCAATCGAAGAAATCTTCCACTCTCCAATGATCTTTAATTAAGTATCCTCAGTAATAACACACTCAGATAAAGCCAGGGATAATATCCATACTCTCTCATGTAAAGACAACAGAGAAATCATTTCTGAACCCTTTCTGGCATGAGTGAATACGTAATCTCTGCTGGTGTCCATGTTATAGAGCGATATTCCAAATTAATTCTGACCAAAGAATTATACAATATCCTGAGTATGTAGGTATCTTTGAATAGTTTGGTGGTATGAATTACTAACCCAAGTATCTTACTTGCTTTATTATTGTATAAACTGATTAGATTTGGAAATCAAACGAAAGATCACTTTCAAATAAAACACCTAAGCCTTTATACCTCTAACCTGAGTAGTGTGTCAACCAGAACTAATACAGACGTACTTGTTTTATTTTGTAATGTTAAATTTGAATATCACTAGATTATATTTCTTTCAAAAGACGGGAAAAACACAACGACAGAAATTGAGCAATGTTAAGATACTGACATCGTTTGATTTCGGTTCAGATTCCCCATTTTTTTAAAGGAGCTTGATAACTGCGCGCATTCGATGTTTAACATTTCAGAATATAACGAAACAACATGTCTTCAAACGGCTCTGGTTGATATACTACTGAAGGAAGATGTATCAAAGTTTAACTGTAACATTACCTCACCGTAAGAAGAGTGTGGTATCTGTCAATATACGATTTTACTTGTTCAGACCGGAAACTTTCGGGCAATAGTGGCTTTGCTTCTTTATAAGTAGAAAAAAAGAAAAGCTGTCTATAAAAGTGAAATTAGCCTAAATCAAGCCAATATTTTTTTATTGATGCGAAACATGAAAACTGATCGTAAGACGTCTTGTGTGTGTGATGAGAAGTTGAACATAATTTGATTTAGATATTGAAATTATCATGTAATTCTTCTTCTTATTCTTCCTATAGATCATGATCTATTTGTTCCACTTGTTCCCCTTCTTGTGACGTGGATTGCCAGCTGTCACGCCATCTCTTCGAAGGTCTTCCCGGTAATCTTCTTTCGGCTGGGTTCCCTTGAAGGGCGACACGTGGAAGTCTATCGTCTTGCATTCTACGAGTATTTACATGTTCGTTCCAGTATCTTTATAATCTATACGATATGTATATAATTGTGTATACGATATCTTGGGATTTTATTTTGCGTGAGGATGTGAGAGCAAAGTGTGAATGTTTGATTTTAATATGACTGAAAATATATGGTATGTAGTGGAAATATCTTGATATGACTCTAGATAGACAAAAACTGGAACTGTCGGCAGTCTTAACTATGGTATTAAAAGATCAGTAAGGAACTTTTGGAGGTCTCTACAAAGGTATGTGAGGAAATGACTGATGCGAATATAGAGTGTGTGATAAGGGTTGTTGGACATGAATTTGATGTCATTGTTGAGATTATGATGCCGTTAGATTTATGTAAGTAATAGCTTTAAAATTAAACATTTGAGAGGATGTGAATATAGACTATGAATATTTTAGTATTTAGAACAAATATAATTTATAAAATTTGTGATTAAGAAATAAGAACACTTTAGTATATATTTACTAAGAGATTTTCTTTATTAACAAAATGTTGCTTTTTAAATTGTTTTATATTTATAATCTACAGTTCATGTTTACATGAAAACGATCTATAAAATGTTTTCTGGATAGTAACAAAATCAAAAAATGTCTTTTAAGTTGGTAAGACATAACATAAATGAAAATTTTGGCTGTGTGTTTCCAAGGATGTCCAACAAGATACAGGCAATCGCCTCATTTGTTGGATCCTGAAAAAATACCTTTTATTTAGTTATACCATGTTTCACTTAATTATTTATTTCTATGGTATATATAAATGTATCTTTTTTATAAATATAATAGGCAATTCACCCAAACTAGGATGATTTGTGCCATCAAATTTAAGTCATTATGCAATTATATGAGTCAATATAATAAAACTAATGCAATTTCTAGAGAACTCAAAGTTTTAACTCATAAAGCTTTAAAAATTGAACAATCGATCTCTAAGTAGAAAAGTTCCTCGAAGGAAGAAGAAACGTTGTATTCAAATATCAAGTTTTTAAGTTCGAATATCAAATCTGTTAATAATAGTGGGTTCGAATATCAAATACGTTAATAAAAGTGGGTTCGAATATCAAATTTTCAAGTTCGAATATCACATCTGTTAATAATAGTGGGTTCGAATATCAAATATGTTAATAATAGTGGGCTCGAATATCAAGTTTTCAAGTTCGAATATCAAATCTGTTAATTATAGTGGGTTCGAATATCAAATCTGTTAATAATAGTGGGTTCGAATATCAAGTTTTCAAGATCGAATATCAAATATTTTAATAATAGTGGGTTCGAATATCAAGTTTTCAAGTTCTAATATCAAATCTGTTAATAATAGTGGGTTCGAATATCAAATATGTTAATAATAGTGGGCTCGAATATCAAGTTTTCAAGTTCGAATATCAAATCTGTTAATAATAGTGGGTTCGAATATCAAATACGTTAATAAAAGTGGGTTCGAATATCAAATTTTCAAGTTCGAATATCACATCTGTTAATAATAGTGGGTTCGAATATCAAATATGTTAATAATAGTGGGCTCGAATATCAAGTTTTCAAGTTCGAATATCAAATCTGTTAATAATAGTGGGTTCGAATATCAAATCTGTTAATAATAGTGGGTTCGAATATCAAGTTTTCAAGATCGAATATCAAATATATTAATAATAGTGGGTTCGAATATCAAGTTTTCAAGTTCTAATATCAAATCTGTTAATAATAGTGGGTTCGAATATCAAATATGTTAATAATAGTGGGCTCGAATATCAAGTTTTCAAGTTCGAATATCAAATCTGTTAATAATAGTAGGTTCGAATATCAAATCTGTTAATAATAGTGGGTTCGAATATCAAGTTTTCAAGATCGAATATCAAATATATTAATAATAGTGGGTTCGAATATCAAGTTTTCAAGTTCTAATATCAAATCTGTTAATAATAGTGGGTTCGAATATCAAATTTTCAAGTTCGTATATCAAATTTGTTAAAGAACTGTCGAAGTTCGAATAAATGTCCTAATATTATTATTATTCATGTAATTTACCCTCTATTATACTTGTCACTTCACTTCAAAATGATATCTAGGGGAAATAAATCTAAATCACACGGCGAGCCCATATTGGAGCATCGCATCGCCAAGCAAATGTCATGTAAAGTAACACACCAATTGATATAGCTCTCTGTCAGGAGGCATCATTGTCAGCGCAGGTATCTTCTCGGGAACATCTAAATTAGGGGCAAATCGTATTGTCACAATACTAATCTGACAGCAATCTGGCACGGGCTGGGAGGAGCGGATCCCGCAGATATTGTATTATTGTCTGGAGGAGATGGAATTCCTCAAAACCTTGTGGATTCTGAGAACCTCAGGGATCTTTTGTCATATTCATGAGAGTTCAAAAGATATACGACGTAATTATTATCCCTTATGTTATTTCTTATACTTCATTCACATACAGTACAACTAAAGCATAGATTTCATGGTTCACCACGGTTTTTTTACGTCGTCCTTTACTACCCATGTAATGAGGCTCTGGAACCAATAACCAACGATTACCAAGGTAACGATTGAGGCGTTTAGTTGGCAAATACTTTCGCATGCTGCTTACTCACCAGACTTGGCTGCATCCGATTACTACTTATTTGCATCGATGTGACACGCACTTGCTGAGCAGCGCTTTACTTCTTACGAAAATGGCTCGATGATTGGTTTGCCTCAAAAGAGCAACAGTTCTTTTGGCGTGGCATCCACAAATTGCCAGAGATGTGGGGAAAATGTGTAGCTAGCGATGGGCAATACTTTGAATAAAATATTTTTTACCATTTTCATACAACAAATGTGTATTTTCTATAAAAAAATCCGGTTTCATAAGTACAGACCTATGTATAAAATTCGCTCCAATAGCAGGTTTAAAAAAACGGTTGAAAATTCTTTGAATTTCAAGTCGGTATTATTATACGTTATATCTCATTGTCAATTTCAAGTCGGTATTATTATACGTTATATCTGGGCAATACTTTGAATAAAATATTTTTTACCATTTTCATACAACAAATGTGTATTTTCTATAAAAAAATCCGGTTTCATAAGTACAGACCTATGTATAAAATTCGCTCCAATAGCAGGTTTAAAAAAAACGGTTGAAAATTCTTTGAATTTTAAGTCGGTATTATTATAGGTTATAGCTCATTGTGAATTTCAAGTCGGTATTATTATACGTTATATCTCATTGTCAATTTCAAGTCGGTATTATTATACGTTATATCTCATGGTCAATTTCAAGTCGGTATTATTATATGTTATATCTCATTATCAATTTCAAGTCGGTATTATTATACGTTATATCTCATGGTCAATTTCAAGTCGGTATTATTATATGTTATATCTCATTATCAATTTCAAGTCGGTATTGTTATACGTTATATCTCATGGTCAATTTCAAGTCGGTTTTATTATATGTTATATCTCATTATCAATTTCAAGTCGGTATTATTATACGTTATATCTCATGGTCAATTTCAAGTCGGTATTATTATACGTTATATCTCATTGTCAATTTCAAGTCGGTATTATTATACGTTATATCTCATGGTCAATTTCAAGTCGGTATTATTATATGTTATATCTCATTATCAATTTCAAGTCGGTATTATTATATGTTATATCTCATTATCAATTTCAAGTCGGTATTATTATACGTTATATCTCATGGTCAATTTCAAGTCGGTATTATTATATGTTATATCTCATTATCAATTTCAAGTCGGTATTATTATACGTTATATCTCATGGTCAATTTCAAGTCGGTATTATTATATGTTATATCTCATGGTCAATTTCAAGTCGGTATTATTATATGTTATATCTCATTATCAATTTCAAGTCGGTATTATTATACGTTATATCTCATGGTCAATTTCAAGTCGGTATTATTATATGTTATATCTCATTATCAATTTCAAGTCGGTATTATTATACGTTATATCTCATGGTCAATTTCAAGTCGGTATTATTATATGTTATATCTCATTATCAATTTCAAGTCGGTATTATTATACGTTATATCTCATGGTCAATTTCAAGTCGGTATTATTATACGTTATATCTCATTGTCAATTTCAAGTCGGTATTATTATACGTTATATCTCATGGTCAATTTCAAGTCGGTATTATTATATGTTATATCTCATTGTCAATTTCAAGTCGGTATTATAATATGTTATATCTCATTGTCAATTTTTCTTTCGAGAATAATAATAATAATACGTTGACAATTTCTTCTTAAAGGCGCTCTCACTCGGAATTTGAACTTACTAATTAAGTGAAACATGGTATTATTGACATATTTAATGAGAATTCCATCGCGAATATGTTTCATTATTCGTAAATTATATGTGAATTTCGTGGATAATCAACCTTTGGATTTACAACTACCTCAGTAGTTCTAAACTCGAAGGCTCGATTTCTAGGATCAAGAACAATATTGTCTCCTGGTCAAGTTCTTCAATATATCCGAATCAATTATTCTAATATATTTAAGGGTCTAATAAATCATAAGAATGAAAATAAAGCCGATCAGAGATCTTAAACTAAATGTTTTTTTTTTAATAATAAATATAAATATCAGTCGGGGAAATTATTTATTCTCGTATTAATGTATTTGCGGATGCTAAATCTGAGATAAGGAGAGAGAAAATCATAGTCAAATAGATTACCGAGGCGGAAAATTGAATATTGGAGAGGTTCTGTAGAACTTCCGTCGATTAGCATCTTGCACCTTCCGGTATTCGACCCTGGAGCTTCCTTTGCGTCTTTGAGGCGTTAGGAATGATCTCATGTTCAACGTATTGGAAATGCCCATTAAATAGGGTGTGAATAGAACAAAATTTATTTATATATTGACAAAAACAAATACTTAAGTGCCCTTTACATATCACAGTAACAATCAAATATAAAATATAATACATTTATGTAAAAGGAAAAATAAGTAAATAAAAAACTTATTTTATATTTTTGTGTTCACCACAGGTTTATTTTTGGGTTTACTATCGGTTTCGAAGACCACCGACTTCATCTTCAGGTGAAGATAAACTAAATTGGAGCATTTAAGATGCCTGAACAACAATAATTATTCCAAGCGCTATCCACCTAATTGAAAATCACCATTCGCTCGATATCAATCGTGGTTTGCGGATTCTACACATAAACCGAGGGGGATTGCAGCTTGACAATTTGGAAATTCTCGAGATTAAAAAATGTATAAAATTAAGTCTAAATATCATCAACAACCAAACCAATTTTAATAACAGCCCTCTGCTTAATATGTTTCCTATTTAAAATCCACCCCACCCCCCTGGATATCCAGACCCTGACCTACCCGAAAGATTCGTTTTCATTTTTCCCCGCCCTATTTACCATTGAATCACATCTCTCACCACTTTTCTCCTCCTACCTCATTCCTTTTATATTATTTACACTTGTACAGGAAATATATTTTTAGCAATTTAGTTTATCTTCACCTGACGATGAAGACGGTGGTCTTCGAAACCGGTAGTAAACCCAAATTAAACCTGTGGTGAACACAAAAGTATAAAATAAGTTTTTTATTTACTTATTTTTCCTTTTACATAAAACATGACACCACAAAGTGAAACCATAGTCTTTTCGAAGATTCAAGAAATATAATACATTTATTTATTTATTTTACACTTTTATTGCAAATATAATCTGGTGGGCTTATTAACAGGTGGTAATCTCTTCCAACCAACCAGACAAAAGTAAATGAAGCAAGTTACGTGGTCGCATAAATCATTCAAATGAATATCCATCCCCACAAAATCCATAAACACATATAGTATCCGGCGTTAAGTAATACACACCGGGCTTAAGAAAGAGACTGTCGCTTTGTAGATCGTCGTCTCTGTCGCACGGACTGTTACCGAATCATGCGACAGAGACGACGCTCTACAAGGCGACAGTCTCTTTCTTAAGTCCGATGTGTATTACTTACCGCCGGGTACTGTACGTGAACATATGCCTACGAACCCCACAAAGACGGACAATTACCCGAACATTTTTTAATCTATAAAGTGAGATATAATCAATCAAAAGAAAAGGATGGGATGGTGGAGAGGAAAGGAAAAGAAAAATCGGGAATGAAACACGTTATTTTACTGACTAGAAATTAAGAGTTTTTTCAGTCGATTCTTAAAGCATGCCAAGGACGGAACGAGTCTTATATTGGTTTGTAACTGATTCCAGAGTCTCACTGTATGGACAGTAAAGGACAACGTAAAACAAGAGGAGTGGTGAACTGGAAAGGCCAATAGACAATCTTAGTTTGAGCGTATCGCTAATACATCGACTTATTTGAAAAGGGAAGGCCCTTTATGAACTCAATAACATTCGTATTTAAAATATTCACCATATATGGGAGTACACAATTGTTGGATTATCAAGATTGGTGAATTATATCATGAAGCACGGTTAATAGATATTAAACCAATTGAGTGACACAGTAGGTAATATTCACTATATAAGGAAATACACAATTGTTGCATTATCAAGATTGATGAATTAAAACGTGAAGCACGGTTAAGAGATATTAAACCAATCAGTGACACAATAAATAATATTCACCATATGTGGAAATGCACAATTGTTGCAGTGTCAAGGCTGGTGAATTAACACGTAAAGCACGGCTAAGATATATTAAACCAATTGAGTGACACAGTTGATAAAATTCACCATACGAGTATATGGAATTGCACAATTATTGCAGTTTCAAGATTGGTGAATTTAAATGTGAAACACGGTTAAGTCATATTAAACCAATTGATTGACACAGTAGACAATAATATTCACCATACATGGAATAACAAAATTGTTAGATTATCAGGATTGGTGAATTTAAACGTGAAGTACGGTTTAGAGATATTAAGCCGATTGAGTGGCACAGTAGATATATCCCATTGCCCTAGGGGCTTACGATAGTAAGTCTGACATACTTTTTCGTTATAAGCACAGGCTGCCCCCGAAACACAAGATGTTAAAATTGTTAGTTATAAGATTTTTTATTAATTAAGAAGTAGTATGTAAGTTGTAACTATTTCTAAGTAATTAAATATTAAGAGAATATATATGATATTCTCTGCACTGCCTAGCATTATAAAGGGAATCTTTCCTAATTTCCGAATCAGGCCCACAATAAATGTAACCGAAAAAAATCATAAAAGGTGGGAGAAAAACATATATGAGGAGGTAACATTAAAAAAAGATCATGTCTATCAGATACGAAAAATGAGTTGATAAAGCAGATTTTTCTTATTGATGGTACGGAGCCGTTTAACATTTTCATTTCAACGAAAAACGCATATAAATTATTTTAAAATCATAATAAAAAAACACAGTATTTTAAAAAAAAGAATCTTGTCCAGGCTTCAAACCAATCAAAAAAGGTCATGTCCGAATTGATCAATCATAGCTTTCCGATTGTGTCTAACTTCATACCAATTCACCAGCAACTGTCAGTTTCAAATCATACTTGCAGTGTTATGTCATTATGCAACTTTATCTACCTACATACATTTATAGTTTTATGTTATAGTAATATTTCTTCTAATTTTGTAACACTTTATTTTATTTGATTAAAATGAAAATAAATTACCCTACTCAATTATTTTTTGATTATTTTTTGTAAAATATTTTTGAAATCGAACAAAAAACACCATGTCCTAGACCTGTTCAATCAAAAAAGATTAAAGTAGAATTGTTCAGTCAAAAAGGATCATGTTCATATTTTAAACAAGAATAACTATTTTAATTATTATGATTCGATTTTAAACAACAAATCGAGTCGCCTTAAGCGATTTTAAGAATTTCAGATATTTTTACAATGAATTATTATGTCATATATTTTTTATGCAAACAGTTTTTTTGCGATTTCTCAACATTCTGATTTGGTGGACATGTTCTTTTTGGAATATTACCTCCTCATATGTATATTAAAAATATCCACGAAACCAGATATGGAGAAATCCATTTTTGGCATTCTTACGGTTGATGAATTTACAGCGTGTCACTGTCATTAGCAGACGATCTCCGTAGCCTAGTGGTAACATTCTTAACTTACACCAGAGTGTTCGGGTTCGATTCCCTATGGTACCCAAAAAAAGACTGTCAGTTTAGTGAAAAGAGTTTGTTTGGTTACAATATTCGCACGGGCCGAGTAATAATGTTACCAGCACATTTTTAAGAGGTGTCTTCTCCAGAGATTTTAAACCTGAAGGCTCGCTCACAGGGGGCCGAAGACATTATGCTTCCCGGCAACGCTCTTTAATATGCCCGAAACACTAATTTTGACATATTGAAGGGTACCATAAGCAAAAAAAATATGTCGTTAGCAAATTGCTATTATGAGGTGTATGTTCGCGCGGCAACGCACTGGACTTCCGTACGGAAGGTCACCGGTTTGAAAACATGTTGATGTGCTTCGATCGTTTTACTTCGGTGTGCAATCGGATCCAGTACAGCTATGTGGCTGGTGAGTTTGCTGGTATGCAATAGCTTTCACTTAAAGGAAAAAAACTCCATGGCACAGCTTTGATGTCAAACTGAATTGACTTTGAAATGGCGAAGGGATCCTCGACTTACGAGGCCCACCAATGACGATGACGGCTATTGACACATTTAAATTCCAAGGATCCATTGTTTCTTATGCTTCTCTATTTGTCACAATTGATACTATGCTGTATCGTATTGACAAAAAAAAGCACAGCATCATATTGAGAAAAAAAAATCACAGCATCATGCTGACAAAAAAATTATATCCGCCATTACTAATGTAGATAGAATTAATAAAGCCGGTATGAGGCTGGGGCTGAACATGAACGTGAGTAAAACTAAGTTCATGGTGTTTGGCCGGCAGGATCACGCAGGAGCAAGTCTTACATTGAACGGTGCTGATATAGAGTGAAAAAATTTAAATACCTCGGAAGTATCCTAGTGGAAGACCTCGACCTAGAAACCGAAGTCAAGTGCAGAATTGAATCATCTCGTGCGGCTTTTAATAAAATGAGAAGCGTATTCTGCGATGATAATCTAAACTTGAAACTTTGACAACGGTTAGTCAAATGCTACGTTTGGTCAGTGTTACTGCATGGAGTAGAATCATGGACCCTCAAAGTTGGTAGTATGAACCGACAGGAAGCATTCGAAATATGGATGCACCGGAGAATGCTACGGATACCCTGGACGGATATGGTCAGCAACACAAGGGTTCTTCAAAGAGCCAAAGTTGATAGAGAGTTGCTGACTAATATTAAAATCTGAAAGGTGTCCTACTTGGGTCATGTACGTAGAGGAGCAAAGTACAAATTACTGCACCTGATCATCCAAGGCAAAATAGAAGGCCGAAGAGGTGTTGGCAGGAGGCAAATCTCCTGGCTCCGCAATATACGTGATTGGACTGGCATAAGGGGCGTTGGAGATCTTTTTCGGGTTACCGGGGATGTCTACTCTCACGTGATATTCAACGTTGGGGAGACCTGACATGACACTCGGAAGAAGATTACTAATGTGGTATTGCTCATAATTTATATAATAAAATATGTGACTGCAATGTATTTATTAAAACAATTCGTTTTTTACAGTATAACCTGGTGACTTTATTGGCATGCCTCATCCAACCAACCAAAAACGTGTCAAAGAGGCCGTTAGTAAAAACTAGATAGGAATATTTTTTATGAAAAAAGGTAAATAATACCAACGGGAATAGAACCAACTATATCCGGGTTGTAGGAAAAACATTTTGCCAAATATGTATGTGCAGTAGTCATATTGTTTTGTATTATATTTCTGTTATACATATATAACAACCTTCAGAACTAATTACCATATGACAATATTTTCCAACCAACCAAACATATGGTATTTAAAGAGGCCTTAAGTGAAAACCAGACTGAATCATTATTACGGTCTAGTAGGTAAGACGTCTATGGTCCAACTCAGGAAGTATGGTTTCCTTTCTAAGGGTTTTAGTCAAATTGTAATTTAAGACCTCTTTAATATCTATCTGGTTAGTTGGAAGAGAATACCGCATGAAAATAAGCCTGCTAGATTGTAGTTAGCCTAAAGAAAGTGTAATATGATCCAATATAACCATTTAAAAAAAATCAGATACCAGCAGAAATCAAACCTGCAGCCCTTAGTTAGCAATACAACCGTCTAACCAACTTGGTCACTGAGGTCATGGGATTGCGTAGGTACCACGACACAACTTTCCCAAAATAAGTGTTTGAAGTTGCTCCCTTACAGAACTCCTATAGTGAAAAGTAATTTAAATATTTTTCCTCTCAGAAACTGATGACAGCTGTTGTTATACTCATAATATTAACAATAATAACAAAGTTCTCAAAATGGTACATTTTCACCAAGTTTCGAACCTGAATGTTCCGCATTATCGCGGCATGGTAACGCAATAAAATATCTCAACGTATTTATGCAAAAGAGACTCAACTAACAAAAAGAAATTATTTTTTGCTAAAAATATGAGTTTTAGGTAATTTTGGTTAAGATAAAATAAGTCAAAGCTATTTTTTGTAAATAGATTATTTTTGTTAAGATATAGTAATAAATAGATTATTTTCGTTAAGATATAATAATTAATAGATTATTTTTGTTAAGATATACAACATATTATGGATCATTTTCATTATGATGTTTTTTTGTTTATGATACGTTGCTTTAATTTGATACATTTTTCTTATGTATATTTTTTTGTTAAGATATAATACGTTATTGTTAATTTTTGTTTATGACATAATAAGTGATAAGTTATACTTGTTTAGGTATAATATGGAATATATTTTTTAAATATATAATACGTTATTGTCATTTATTGTTGAGACATATGTTATTGTTAATTTTTGTTAAGATATAATAAGTTATAGTTATTATATCTTAACAAAAATTAATAAATTTTAAGATATTTTACTGTTAAGATTATTTATCACGTTATGGTTAATTTTTCTTAAGATATAATAAATTATGGTTAGTATTATTTTGAAGATATAATACGTTATAGATTATTTTTGAAGATATAATACGTTATATATTATTTTTGAAGATATAATACGTTAAATATTATTTTTGAAAATATAATACGTTATATATTATTTTTGAAGATATAATACGTTATAGATTATTTTTGAAGATATAATACGTTATAGATTATTTATGAAGATATAATACGTTATAGATTATTTTTGAAGATATAATACGTTATAGATTATTTTTGATAACATATAATTCGTTTTAGTTTACTTTTGATAAAATATAATACGTTATAGTTATTTTTGATAATATATAATACGTTATAGTTCTTTTTACGAAAGTTGTTTGTAAATAAAATGATATTGTAAATATTTGCAGTTAAATTTTTTTTTTTAACATTTTACACAGATATAATATTGTAATTTTTTTTATCAAACACTGTTTATTACACTTTTTGTAACGGCATAACCCTACCGGTTTCAAGGCTTTCACCTCATCATCATCATTTATCAAACAAATCTTGTTTGTGCTTCCCTGATGATAAGGCGAAAGCCTTGAAACCGGTAGGGTTATACCGTTACAAAAAGTGGAATAAACAGTGTTTGATAAAACAAATTACAATGTCTTTAAACCTCCACAATGTTAATGCATTAACTTTACATAATGTATAAAATATATAATTAGTTATAGTTTAGGTATAACACGTTATAGTTATTGTAATTTGTTTTATCAAACACTGTTTATTCCAGTTTTTGTAACGGTATAACCCTACCGGTTTCAAGGCTTTCGCCTTATCATCAGGGAAGCACAAACAAGAGTCTTGTTTACGCTTCCCTGATGATTCGGCGAAAGCCTTGAAACCGGCAGGGTTATACCGTTACAAAAAGTGAACTAAACAGTGTTTGATAAAACAAATTACAATGTCTTGAAACCTCCACAATGTTAATGCATTAACAATAAACAATAAACGTTAATAAAAGTTAATTGTTGTTAAGCTATAATATTGTATAGTAAATTGTTAAGGTATATTTTATTATAACACATATTTGTTATTTAGCTTTTAGATATAATTGTTGTTATTACATCATTTTTGTTAAGATATAATACGTTAAAGTCAATTTTGGTTACACATAATAAGTGATTGTTCATTTTTGTTAACGCATAATTAAAAATATACAACATACACATGTAAAAATAAAGTCTTTCATAAAAAAGTTGATTTCTTACACAGCTATTAATAACTGCTTTATTTTCTCAGTCATTTTTTTCCACCGTATCTACTGGGTCACTTTCTTTCCACCGTATCTACTATTCAATATACACTTCCACGTTTCATCCCCATACATCAACGATAGCACTACTACCTACGAGTATACTGTGCGATTAATTAAGATTTTGTTTGTTTCATACTTACTGATATGTATTAGATTTAATTAAGTGCCCATTGAATTAACAAATCTAAATACAAAATAAATACAAATGTCTGAAATTAATTGAGTGGTGGTAGACCATGGAAAGAAGGAAAGGATAAGTGGTGTTTACTTTAACCCAGGGAAAGGTGAAAAGTACAAATAACAGGCAAGTGTTTAATGTGGGATGTATGGATGTGACAAAGGCTGCGTTCGTGAATAGAAAAGCTTTGAGATCATCTCCCTATTCTGTCTAACCCAAAAGCGCCATATCGTGATGATATACTTGAGTGTAGGTACAATACAGTATTAATTGTAAGAAATCTCTTATTTAACGTCTTTCTTCTTCAGCTTCTTACAGTAAAATGATTTCACATACATCTTAAAAATAATGTTCAAACACACAAAAGGAAGAACAATCATATGGAAAATTCAAAATGTAATTTGCTTCTTACATATGCAAAAATGGACATATTTCATACTATCACGACACTCTCTGTATACGAGTATGTAGGCAGAGGTGACGGAGTTCCAAACTTTCCGATCACGACACGCATTTTTCATCTCTGTTACATTCTTACACAACTCTTTCGATTTCTATGACTGTTTTATTTCTTTCTTTTCAAATGTTGTTAACTTGCTGCGTCCATATAAACCTCGGTATTTACTTACCACGCGCTTCATACACTACACATTTGTGTTGTTATTATTTTTTCATTAATTCATTCTACATGTCCAAATCTATCTCAGAGTGTTCATGTTAGTTAATACAAGTACCCGGCGGTAAGTAATACACATCGGGCTAAAGAAAGAGACTGTCGGCCATAATCGGCTAACTTCGACTTTGTATAACGTCTCTGTTATTTATACACGTGTTCCGTCGCGATTTGTCAATCGTTGTCAAGCGTTTTAGGGACAGAGACGACGCTCTACAAAGCCGAAGTTAGCCGATTATGCCCGACAGTTTCCTTCTTAAGCCTGATGTGTATTACTTACCGCCGTGTACTGTACATCAGTTTTACTGTACAGCACATATCTGTTCATAATTTCTGCATTCCGTATTTCGTCATACATTGTCACATCACGTTTTCTTCAGTGCACGCTTTTCTAAATAATTTATTCGGCTCATTTTAGTATTTTTCGAAGTCCAAGTTTCACATCCATATATCAAAATAAGTACTAAAATACTTTTGTGGATTATCATCTTAGTAGATTGGATACTGTTCGTTTGGTTTGATGATAAATGTTATATTGCCGCAATACGTTTATTGACGACTTGCGTGGCCTAGTTGGTAAGACCTTAGACTTACGTCAGTGGCTTCGGGTTCGATTCTTGATGGTACTCATAATTATTTTTTTTAAAGTCCCAGGGTCGCAGACTGTTAAAAGAGTTTGTCAAGTAATAATAATCGTGCACGGCGAGTACGTGTGCAAGTGTTCTTATCTCTTCACGTGCGGAAGTATTACCAACATGTGCAATAACGAACCACAAGTTCCATGTCGACTCCAGTGGCCCTAAATATGAAGGTTCCATTACTGGGGCCGAAAACAATATTGTTTCTCAATCACACTCATCTATACGTCCGAATCACTAAATTTGAAAATGTTGAAGGGTTCTGTACGGCACCGGTACAAAGAACTGTATCATAGGTGGATGGCTGCTGCACAATGCTCGCAGAATTCAGCTCACGTTCAAAGGCGTAGATCAGTGAAAGAAGGTAGCGAGGTGAAGAGATTCCTCTTAGGCAGGTATAGCAGGTCTCAAGTAAAACATAGTAGGTAGAGTGAACTGAGAATATAATTTATTTTGAAAAGTACCCTTCTTATCAACGATCAATCGCTCATCGCAAGCGCCATTTTCCACCACTGCATGCGCACACACCTCGCAAAATACCACAATTTTCGGAAGTTTTGCGCAAGCAGAGGCCGGTCGGCCAGCGATATAGTCTCGCGACGACCATCCATATGTTTCATTTCCTCTGCGGTCGCGATGCAGCGCGGACCCAAACAAACATAAATTTTACGTACAAAAATACACATTCAATCGAAAATATACCAGAATTTACATATCAAATTAGTAATATTACGTTAACAAGAAAACAACTAAATAAGTGACGCATACGTCCGATACAGATACCACACAAAAGAGAAGATCAATGACTTGTTTCCTATCGTAACACGTTTTACATTTTCCCTCGTACCTCTTGCATCAACTGAGAAAAAAAACAATAGGGCCAGCTCCGACTTATGTTTTTGTTTGGATTTTTTTTGCATATATCCATCTGCTTTTGTTGAGGAGGGAGAAAGAGCAAGGGCGTAACACCATCTGTTTTTCGAATTTACGACAAAATGAATAATAAAAACTTGGCAAAGTTACGGACGGAAAAGGTCTTGAAAATTAACTTGGTGAACATTTTACAGAAAGTTGAACTGAAAACATATAATGATCTTTCTTGTTTATACTTTTGTTCTTCTCTTTCCTCCGCTATTCCCTTCCCCTAGCCATAAAGGGGTGTTAAGAGGACCCTACATCAAAAGTAGCGACTTCGTACGAGCCCTCGATTTGAACGAGCTTTTGTAACGAGTGAATTCAGGTTAGTTCTTCATTCATTTGTGTGGTGTCCCTCAATATATCCGAATTGGTGATTCAAATATATTGGAGAGCGTGATCGGGTGATAATATTGGCTTCCACATTGGTTAAGAATTATTGGAGTAGGCCCTGAACTTCCTGTTCGTATTTGATATATTACCGCACGTGAAGAGGTAACAATACTCACACACGTCTAGTGCGCTTTGATATTTCACTAGACGTACTCCTTATCTAAATAGGACACTTATATTTCGGGTACAACCGAAAATCGAACCCGGCATCCCTCAGATAAAAGTAAAACGTCTCACCAATTTAGTCAGTAAGGTCGTTATCCAGCAAAATACATTTCACATCGGGGGTTGAGGGTAGGATTAACGATGGTAACTAATTTTTATAAAAGTTTAGGGTAGTTCTTATTGGAATATTAACATTCGGAATTAGAATATAATTTGTAAGACGCATTGTTTTAGTATGATATCAATATTTGTAAGACGCATTGTTTTAGTATGATATCAACATTTGTAAGACGCTTTGTTTTAGTATAATACTCGTATTAACATTTCTTTGGCGTTTTGGTAAAGAGGTACAAGTCATCAATGACTTATTTGTGAGTTTGAAGTTTTGCAACACTTGTATTCCTGAAATACAGACCTCAGGTAAATTTTAAAAATTTAACTCAAGGTTAACTTTGAATACATAAATAATTTATGTATTCAAAGTTTACCTTTAAAATTTACCTAAGGTCTGTATTTCAGGAATACAAGTGTTGCAAAACTTCAAACTGACAAAGAAGTAATTGATGACTTGAACCTCTTTACCAAAACGCCATAGATTTGTAAGACGCATTGTTTTAGTATGATTTCAACATTTGTAAGACGCATTGTTTTAGTATGATATCAACATTTGTAAGACTCATTGTTTAAGTATGATATCAACATTTGTAAGACTCATTGTTTTAGTATGATATCAACATTTGTAAGACTCATTGTTTTAATATGATATCAACATTTGGAATTAGGCTAGCATTTTTAAGACGCATTGTTTTATCGTGTTAACATTAGGAATTAAACTATATTTTTTAAGAAACGTTGTCTTTTATTGAGTAATCAAAATTTGGAAGTAAATTATTATATGTAAGACTCTTTTATTGTGTGATCAACATACGAAAGTAAGCTATCATTTTCAAGACGCATTTTTATTGTGTTATCAACATTTGGAATTAAATCCTCATTTTTTTATTGTGTTATCAATGTTTGGAATTAATCTTCATTTTTTTATTGTGTTATTAATATTTGGAATTAAACCCTCATTTTGTTATTGTGTTATCAACATTTGGAATTAAATCCTCATTTTAACACGTATTCAACATTTAGAATTAAACTGTAATTTGACGACGCGTTGTATTTTGACCGACACGTTCCGGGTCAATGGAGGCGAGTCACTCCCCTTTTCTCCAGCTTTTCGTCATTCATCTTATATTATATTAAACATTTTATATACAGAGGCCCTTTTTTGTGACCGCTGCGACGGGTCGGCAGATTGTGAGATGAAAAATAACGGCAGTGCGTGCAACTAATTTGACAATCTCCATGGCAGCGCTTCTAAAACTTTATTTTAAAATAAATAAAACACTTTTTACTGTATTACTGGTGAATACGAAAGAAAAAATAACCTGTTATTTAAACATTAATAAAAGACACGACAAAGTGAAATAAACGTAATTTTTTCAAGATTCAAGATATACTTTATTTTACAACTAAACATCGTTTTAATATAAAAACATACGTGAGGAAATAACATTAAAACAAGATCATGCCCATCGGATACAAAAAATGAGTTGATATCGTATCGATGGTACGGAGCCGTTTAACATTTTAATTTTAATGAAAAAAGCACATAAATAATTTTAAAATCATAATAAAAAAAACAATGTTTTATTTTTTTAAAAAGAATCTTGTCCAGGCTTTAAACCAATCAAAAAAGATCATGTCCGAATAGACCAATCAGCTTTCTGATTGTGTCTAACTTCATACCAGTTCACCAGCAACTATCAGTTTTAAATCGTACCTGAAGTGTAATGTCATTATACAGCTTTATCTATCTACATATATTTATAGTTTTATTGTAATATTTCTTCTTATTTTTTAACACTTTACTTGATTAAAAGTAAAATAAATTACTCTACCCAATAATTTTTTGATTATTTTATATAAAATATTTTTGAAATCGAACAAGAAAACATCATGTCCCAGACCTGTTCAATAAAAAAGATTAAAGTAGAATTGTTCACTCAAAAAGGATCATGTCCATATTTTAAACTAGAATAACTATTTTTATTATTATGATTCGATTTTAAACAACAAATCAAATCACCTTAAGCGATTTTAAGGATTTCAGATATTTTCACAATGAATTATTATGTCATATATTTTTAATGCAAACAGTTTTTTTGTGATTTCCCAACATTCATGATTTGGTGGACATGTTCTTTTATGAATATTGCCTTTTCACATTTGTTTAATATAAGACAATTTCTATGGATACGATTACCCGATATATAATATAAATTAAAACTGGGTCCCGGTCTAGTAAAATATTTCGTCTGGTAACTATACTCACACGCTCAAGACGTGTGAGAGTGTTAATGCAATTTAATGTGTTGAGTAGTATTGTAAACATGTACGATGACGAACCATGAAATATGTTCTAACTCTAGTAGTTCTAAGATTAAGGCTTGATTAATAGGGAAGATGACAATGTCAACTACCAGCCATGCTTTTGGTATACACATAACATATGTGAATCACCAGTTCGGATATGTTGAAGGACGCCATACAAATGAAAAAGAAAAAAAAAACGAAACAATGTTTATTTTGTTTAAAAAACAAAAGCAAGCTAATTTAAACCTAATTAATACGAGTACATTTACGTTGTTTTTTCATTTCAACAATAACTTAATCTACCCTTAAGGCCGAGGCCACACCGAAGTGCTTCGCTTAGTGCTAAGCTAGGTGCTACGTGACTAATAGACTAGGTGACTATAATAGTCACGTAGCGTCGCGAAGCATACAGTGTGACCATTGCGATAGTATGGGGTGCGTTGGCTCGCTAGGATATGTCACCTAGCTCGCAGCGTAGCTCTAAGCATCAAGCCAGGCTCCTACCTGTTTGGCCGAGGCCTAACATATAACAGACATAGAAAACGTTGCTAAGTCCAGTTGCCCTGGCATTTTTAAATACTTCTGAACATTTCTTTAAAAAAACTTAAAACCTTTGTATCACTTTCATGTAACACATCGATCAATAAGTCCCGGGACTAACTACTAAAACAACATTTGTTTGCCAAAATTCTTCTTTATTCATCAACATAGTCTCCTTCAAAAGCGATAAATTCATTCCAATGCTTTCCTAACTTTTCTATGCCAACCGTGTAGAACGATTTATCTTTGGTTTCAAAATAGGCGTTAGTTTCGGCAATCACTTCTTCATTGGAGTCAAATCTCTTTCCCTGGAGCATCTTTTTGAGGTCTGCGAACAGCCAATAGTCGCTGGGGGCCAGATCTGGAGAATATGGTGGATGCGGAAGCAATTTGAAGTTCAACTCATGCAATTTGGCCATCGTTACCATCGACTTGTGACACGGTGCATTAAAATTAGTTTTTTCCCATTGTTTTGAAAATAGCAAAAGTAGCGTCACTAAAACCACTGTAACTCAATGACACAATGTTGGAATGTCATGAAAGTTTGACACGTAACTTCTAAAGGTTGGTACTAATTGAGAATGATATGGATGTATTGTTAGAGGCACCATCTGTTGGTTTGTCCCGTGACTTATTGATCGATGTGTTATTACGTTTTCGGTGTATGGAGTAGAATTTGATGTGTACTCATAGAACAGAACTCATTAATATGTGGTAATCTCTTCCAAATAACGATAAGATGTTAAACCAGAAATCTTAAGTAAAAACCAGACTGGAACTTTTTTTAAATAAATTGAGTTCCAACAGCAATCGAACCCGCTACCTCTAGTTCTGAAAACAGGCGCCTTACCACGTATACCACACAAATATAAGTCCTATATTTACGAGTATAAGCTATTCAATGTTCATCATTTTTGGTTTTCGAAATCCGAAAGTCATCGAAAATTCTTATAATAACACATAATATCACGCTGTGTCTCTTGCGAGGTAGGCAGATAAAGAATAGATCTCGAAAAGTTTGCACACACCTTTCGCCTCTTCCAAATTCATACAATTCGTCATGCACAATCTTCACTTATTCATATTTCTCACTTTATCTTATCTGGTCCATTTGATTCAGTCATGTTTTCCTCCTTCTACTTCTTTCAAGCACACCTTGCATGTTTGACTTGCTAAATCATTATTTCGTCAACATTGCTACTTCTCGTGGGGTAATTATGGGCTTCTTTATTGTATACAACACATTTTCGGATCTATTTTGGGCAACATAATATAAAGGTTAATCGTATCTTTTCCCCCTATTGTCTATATTTCGTTGTTTTTGAGACCTTATCAATGCCTTATTAAGGCTGTTTTTTTGTGTCCCTTATCCTTGGACTTAAACATCTTATATGGAGAGAAGTAGGACCACTTCGCATGAAGAATCCTTGTTTTAATTTCTTCGCTTTTATAATTGCTTTTGTTAAGTTATTCCATTTTGTCATGAAACTCCACTATCGTGCCCAGCTCGTTAAACTCACGTAATCGCAACGGGAACCTTTATTCCTTCTCTCAAATAAATGTCAAAAATAATTATATATTTTTTATTCTACAAATCTTTGCATATCAATACATCAAACACCATTTTACATATCTTAATTTTGCGGTCCACGCTGCGCGACAGTTAAGGAACTTCAAAGAGTTAAAAGATGTACACAATCCTTAATCACTTTCGAAACCTAATTGAGAAAAATATCACATTTTACAGAATACCCATTTTTTCTTTATTTTTCACTATCTTACTTGCGTTTCTTCTCAGCGTGAGGAGGGATGTGAGAGTATCTTCTCATATTTTAAGTTGCTGACGACAGTTACACCTAACCCTGCTATGTTGGAAAAGATAAAGTTTTATGTTCCTCACAACTATTCGAGGTACAGAAATATTGACCTATTTAAACCGCCAATAAGTAGAACTTACCTGCTATATGCTCTCCCACTGTATC
>OX463865.1:9184022-9297705 GCA_949825065.1 Odontocerum albicorne
ATATATATATATATATATATATATATATATATATATATATATATATATATATATATATATATATATATATATATATATATATATATATATATATATATACATATTTTTTTTTAAAATTAAATTACAGATTTTATAACCCCGAAATTACGCCAGTGCTGAAGAAACTCTCCAACACCACATTCTCGTTTGCGCAATGAAGTTCTATAAAAGCCAACAGGATCACAGCAATCCTCTAATTGCTGCCCTGGGGGCTTACGAGAGTAAGTCCGACCTGCCTTTCCGTTTTATAAGCGCAGGCTTCCGAAGCATCATCCGTTTCCTAACTAGTCCACCTACAGTATTAACCAAGTAGAACTAAAGTTTGAATGAATGTGATGAAATGCAAATAGCCTGAACGAGTTGACAAGTATGTGTATGTTAAAATAATTAAATAAAATAATTTGTTGTAAAAATTGTTATCTAGTTATAAGTTAGTATGTAGTTGTCACTATTTCCAAGAAATTAAATATTAAGATTATTAAAAATAAAAATTAGATGTAGGAAATTAAAATATATATGTAAGTAAACTTATAGTTAAATATAAAAATTACGTAAGTCCTATAGTTCTTTACTATTAAATTTTTAAATGGGTATATAGCCTTTAGAAAATATGTGTAGCATAGATTACTTTATAAAATAATATATTAAATAAAACTGTTTTTTTTATTCAGTACAGGCTCAACTATTCCGGCTAAAGAAAATCTCGAATAACATAATAATTGATGAGATTAGAGAAATTTAATTTGATTAAATTGTTATTGACTTTCATGTGAAGGAAATAGATTGGTCCCGAGTAGAAAGGAACTGATCGATCAAGTTTTTTTATTAAGTAAACAATTCCAGAATAAAGTATTGGTGTCAAAAATACTTTCATGGAAAAAATGCTGTATCTTCTACTCGTAATATTTTAAATTTAATTAATCATCATCACCACCATCATCATCATCATCACCATCATCATCATAATCACCAACATTATCACCACCATCATCACCATGACCACCACGACATGTAGTAGAAGGAATCATTTGATGATTATTAAATTTTAATGCTTTTTTAAACTTTTCGCACTTTTTAATACTCGTATAAATTATTTTTGTAAATATTTGATCATTTATACTTGTTTTTTGAGAAATCTTATCAAAATAATTGATGAAATATGAACAGCACACTACACCTAAAGCCGATTTTGTTACTTTAACATTTCAGAAAATTTATCATACAAAGATTTCTCTGATTATTTGACCTATCTTTGGTTAATTTTCTACAATTTTCTTAACAAACAAGCTTTTCTTTATATACTCAGATGCGGGGAATTTCCTAATCTTTGCAGTCGTACAAGATCAGAGGACTGTATCTCGTGGCTTATGATGTCATCGTTTCGAAAACATTGCAGTTTTTAAATTCAGAGTTTGTCCGTAGTCAACTATGCCATGGTTAAGGTGACTACGAACAAACCCTGAAGAAGAAAACTGCAATGTTTTCGAAACGACGGTATTATATGCTTTACCACACGGTTCAATACTACCTTAAACAACTGATTTAAAGAACCGCGAAATCCTTAAAACATATTTCTTTATCTAATATCCACCTTCTTGTTTTTTTATAAATATTTTTTATTTGTCAATAAGCCTGTTCAAATCCCGTGAGGCGGTCGCACACTCGAAACACTGTGGGCGTCCATACACACGGTCAATGACCGATGAAGTGACCTTTGCATTCCTTGACAATTTTAAACAAACAAATCCGAAGTTCACACGCCGGTCATTCAACCCGTAGCCGGGAGCGGACCGCATTCCATACTACAGCGAAAACGCACCACACTTGTCTCGCCAGTTCCGTATTTGAATGATACCTACATACAACATTAATCGTTTTTGCATTCGCAGAAACGAGACGTAGGCATATCGCGAGCGCATTCCCGCGCACATTCTAAAATGATATAAATACCTACGTTACTAATAAAATTACTCTTTTTCCGCATTGCGATCTAACGAGTTTTATTTATCAACAAATCATCATCATCTCTTCCCTTAAGGACTAGTTCCTAAGCCCGTATTAGGGCACCCTTATGGAGAACCTGCTCTCTAAACGGTGCTATATAAATGGTCCATTCATTTTTATTATGATTCTCTATGACTGATCCATCTCAGTGCTGTTTTTCTCTATCCATGCCATAGAAGAGAGAACCAATGTCAACACCTTTTACATCTTCCAGATTCTTCCACATTCATGTTATAAGGGTGTGAGCTGTAAAATTTTTTGACGACATGAACTCCTCCATTTGGTCTGCACATCTCGTCGGAAGATTTATTTTTGCTCGATTTCATTTGACTGGTCTTGTAATCACTAACTTCTCCAGAATTTCGTAATTTTCTTCTAGCAACATGCCAAATTATATTATTTTGCTATAACATTTTTGTAGAAAATCAATTATATAAGAATCAAAAATAAATTTTATTATAAAGACATCAAAAATTAAAAAGTCAGGCTAATAACATTGTTTTTAACGACATGTGCTGACTGTGATAATTTATATATACGAAAGACAGGAAGATCCTTTGAAAAGAGATTTCGTGAACACAAATCCGCCTTAACCAATTCTCTAATTTATTCTGAAATAGCTAATCATTGTCACCGTGAAAACCATACTTTTTCTATCGATGATGCCAAATTCTTACATATCAGTAGTAACGGAAATAAATTGGACAGATTAAAGACCCTAGAAATTTCTTAGTCAGTACATCGGGGCAAACATCTAGTGAACACATATATCCCAAAAATCTCTCCGCTGCTGGCCAAAATCGTTCCATGCCTCCCTCACCCCTCAGCCCCCAACAGTTGAAGCGTGTATATCGGTACCAGTTCGAACAAAATTTAGTCTTGTTTGTGCTCCCCTGAAGATGAGGTGAAAGCCTTGAAACCGGTAGGATTATACCGTTACAAAAAATTGAAATAATAAACAGTATTTGATGAAATAAATTTTTATGATGTAATAATAATACTCGTACATAACAATATTAAAAGCGCCGTTTAGAGATGTGACTATTTTCAAGAACGCCATTACTCGAGATTAGAACCCACTACTGATATATTTATTAAAAATATGAAAAATTAAATACAAATATGTTGAGTCTAATGCTAAAAAGGTGATGGCTGTGGCAAATAGATAAGATACTTTCCCGCATCTGCATATGTTTCTAAAAAACAAATTTGATCTGAAAAACGGAGAAAACTTACAAAGGGAAGAAGTATTCTGCAAAGAAACCTTTACAGATATTTCGATATGTGATAGTAACACTGACCAGACGATCAGAAGACAGGTGTCTTACCAACTAGATAACCTCCGTGGTTCTAAGCCCGAAAGCTTGATTAATGAACTCAAAGATAATGTTGTCTTCCGATCACACTCTTTAATTTATCGAAATAACCAGTTCAAATATGCTGAAGGGACGAAAAAAGGAATTAATAAGTAAAATTTGATATTCAAGACGCAACTTAAAATTAATTGGTCAAAGTCATAAAGGGGTGAATGTGAACTTCAGTAGTTCTAAGCCTGAAAGCTTGATTAATGGGATCAAAGAAAATGTTGTCTTCCGACTACACTCTTTAATTTATCTAAATAACCAGTTCAAATATGCTGAAGGGACGAATACATAGAAATGAATTAGTTAAGTTCGATGTTCAAGACACAACTTAAAATTAATTGGTCTGAATCAAAAAGGGGTGAATATGAACTTCAGTAGTTCTAAGCCCGAAAGCTTGATTAATGGGGTTAAAGAGAATGTTGTCGTCCGGTCACACTCTTTAATTTGTCGAAATAACCAGTTCAAATATGCTGAAAGGACGAATACACAGGAATGAATTACAATAGTTAAATTCGATATTCAAGACACAACTTAAAACTTATTGATCTGAATCATAAAGGGGTAAATATGAACTTAAGGCTTACTTGTTGATGTCAGCCTTTGGAAGAAGAAGAGCCCTCTAAGATGAGTTGGGCATGTGAAACAAATAAATGAAGAAAGACTAATAAAGAAAAAATACTTAATATACTCGAACAGTGCAAATGTGAATGGAAAGATGTAGTAAAGCAAAATCATGAAATGTATTGTTAGATATACTGATTGATATTTTGAACGAAATAAATGGAATAAGAAAGATAAATCTTAGGAGCTTTACAAGGTTTGTAGATATGGAAGAGACGAAATATGTGTCACAAGATAGGAAGTCTCTCTGCCTACCCCAGCTTGGAAACGGCGCGATGGTTTGTTAGTTAATATATTTCACCCTTTTTAATAAATTGTGTACCATTAAAAAATCGAAACCGATGGTTGGCAAACAAGCACCTTACTAACTGAGCTAACGAGGTCATTTTAACTAAAAAATAAACCTGTTTTTATAAAAACTGTAAAAAGCAATATTGTAATCTATTTGTAAGACAGGCCCATTTATAAAGTTAAATAGCACAACAGCAGATTTTTAACGTTTCGCTAACGCGGCATTTTATTTTGAACATTTCAATACATTTTGTATGGCAACATTATTGTGGATATAATATTTGTCTCTTTTTCTTCTCTCTTTTATACCTTTAAACCATTTCAGCGCCTCTTCCCCTTCCTTTGGTGATAAATAAAAACAAAAAAGAGAAGAGACAGGGAAGTTTTCATGTAATTTGGCAACAGGATCCAACGTATAACGATACCCAATTTATTAAGTACAATATTACGGGATATCTTAACGTCGGGTGACCATTATTCCGAATGTGAGAGGTTTATATATACATAATTTATTTTTTATAGTGGAATAAAAAATAATATATGTATATATAAAAATAATATATGTATGTATATATATAATATAGTGAATGAAGTGGCAATGGGCAGGACACGTAGCCACAATGTCAGACTCCCGATGGACATCTGAAATAATCCAATGGTACCCAAGAGGCATAAAGAGGCCCAGAAGAAGACTGAAGGTACGCTGGACATATGAAATCAGGAAACATGGCAACATCACATGGCATCGAAGAGCGAAAAACCGAATTATTTGGAGTCAACTTGGGGAGACCTTCATCCAGCAGTGGATCGACTCTGGTTAAAAAAGATGACGATGATATTATTTTTTATATATTATTTATATTTAAGGCATTAACATTATGGAGGTTTAAAGCCATTTCAAATGACGTTGAAATGACGACGGTATCCTCGACTAAGAGATTTAATAACGACTACACAACGACTCAATACAATATTTAATAAGAAAACTTACTACAGGAAGACATACTACTAAAAAACCTTTGTAGATCTTCAGATATGTGATTTGTAAGCCATGTACGAGTACTATAAGATTATGATAGTTCTTCAAATCTTTAAATAAATGGTTTAGAAAAACATAATAAAATGGTTTAAAAAACATATGTTTAGAAAAACATAATAAACATATTATTTATTGTTAAGGCATTAACATTGTGGAGGTTTAACCTTACCCTTCCTGTGCTAAAAAAAATCCACCCGTTCTGGTGCTGTGTTTTCAAAACACATCAATACATTTGTAAAAATGAGCGATTTAAAATCGGAAAAATAAGAATATTCATAGTCAATCGCTTAAATTAATTAAATTTGAAGTCAAAAATGATAATAATTTAAATTTAATTGCTCAAAACATGAAAGAAAAAAAACCTCGGACGAAGTTCACAAAACGGACGAAGTAACCAACTCGAACGAAAGCCGGCTGGCAACTAAAAAGAGAGAAGCGAACGAAGTGAGATTTCTTTTCTTTGCGTTCCCATATACCTAAGTAGAGTGAGAGTGATACGTGATTAGCGTCGCTTTCTCACCCATGGTGATTTTTTAAAATGAATATACTACGTCACACACTGACATACGTTTGATTGTATTGGTGAATTTATTCCCGATTTTCACAAAATATTTCTGATGTGGCCGATAAGTGCTACTTATTATTTATATATATTTTTTTTTCATTCAATGCGTAAATGTATTACGGAGGTATATCTAAAATCTGAACCCAGTATATACTTTATTCATAGACATATTAAAGTTTTTAGAAGCAATTTGTACTAGTTACACATCACCGGATAGGAAGGATTAAAGAACTTGTAATTTGTTTTATCAAACACTGTTTATTTCACTTTATGTAAAGCTATAACCCTACCCGTTTCAAGACTTTCCCCTCATCATCAGGGAAGCACAATCAAAACTGTACTCCTCTGATGAAGAGGTGAAAGCTTCGAAACCGGTAGCATTATACCGTTACATAAAGTGCAATAAACAGTGTTTGATAAAATAAATAACAATATAATTTTTATACAGTTTCATAGTATTTTTTTATTTATTTACAACCATCAACGGTACAATACATAATACCTTACAATAATAATTGAAAATATTACAAGTAATTAGTTGTATAAGGTATTATTGAATGTTGTAAAGCGTTGTTTATTGGCTTATGATGCCGACGTTTCTAAAACGTTGCAGTTATCATCTTCAGGACTTGATCGTAATTAACTTCGCCATAAGCGATCGTTATTTAAAAAGACAATATAACTATGAACTAAATTAATTAAAATTTTCTACACGTCATTTTATTTTTGATATTCTTAAAATTTCATTTCTTATAAACTGTTAACACTTACATACTAACTTATAACAATTCTAACCACTAATTATTTAGCACGTAAATGTCCACTCGTTCAGGCTATTTGCGCATTCAATGACATTAAAATTGTTGTATTTTATATGTCATAAATTTATTTAATTAACCCCCTATAGGAGTTTAACATAACGTGATGATATATATCATGCTAAATTAAATGGAATTTTTATTAAGGGTATTTCAATTTTCCCGTGAAACCCTTAAGGATCTGCACCCTTGAAAATTCTTGATATAAGTCCTTTATTGTAGAATTGTTTACTTATAAAAAAACTTGATTGATCTGTAGCTTTATACTCCGAACCAATCAATTATTTTCTTCATATGAAAAGTCAATAACGATTTGATCAAATTCAATTTATTAAGGACAAACATATATGTGATACTATCACGCATTTTCCTGGTAGGGTAAGCAGAGAAAACAGAGAATAATAATTTTCTATGTCGATTCACATATTTCCCATTTTCCACAACCATATAATTTCTTATACAGTTCCCACTTTCTTCTCAACATTTCATTCTTTCAAAATATCATTCACTTGATCCAACCAAACTTTCCTTAGTCTTCCTCTACCACGCCTTTCCTCTCAAATTTGCACAGTATACTTTTTCGTTAGCCTTTCTCATTGGTGATGATTATTTATTAATTTACAATTTCATTCTACAGTGTTTAATATGGTGTGTTTATTACCATGTGACAATATCTCCCAACTAACAATACAATTGTTTTCCAGCCAACCATACGTCTCCACCTTCACGTACAGTAATATTACCGATACATGCTTACAAATGAATCGCAAATGACGTGCCCATGACAGTGGTTCTAAGCGCCAAAGATCCGTTTGATGTTATCTTCCATTCACACTTTTAATATACTCTCGCATCACTGTTTTTATTTTATACTTTATTGTATTGTGTAAAATATGGGAGATTTATAACCAAGACGCAGTCGCTTCCAAATATTTTATAAAGTTTTAGTTTTAGATGTTAACAAGTTGTATCCGTTGTTTTTTTTTTCAAATTTAAAAATGAGCACCAAAAGTAAAACAAAATGGTAAATGTTATACGTCATTCGAAAGAAAGTTTTCTGCTCTACTATACAAGATATTGTGTTTGCTTTTCCGTTACGTATATTATTTTATTTGATTACAAGCCTTCAAAATGGAATGTAAAGTAGACGAAAGTGAGCATTTTCGACACCTCCTTCTGTTCGCGTTCAATCGAGGGAATAAAGCTGCCAAAGCTGCTAGCGATATTTGCGAAGTGTACGGTGGAGATGCTATGAATGAAAGGACAGCTCGTCGATGGTTTTTGCGTTTCAAAGACGGTAATTTCGACCTGAAAGACATGAGGCGTTCCGGATGACCAGTGGACTTCGATGAGGACCGCTTAAACCATATTATTCATGAAGATCCCCTTTAAACCACCGCTGAATTGGCTGAGCAGATGAATTGTAGTCACATGACTGTATACCGCCATCTTAAATCAATGGGAAAAGTCCAGAAGTTCGGCGCTTGGTTTCCACATGTTTTGAGTGAAAACAACAAAAATCAACGTTCGACGATTGAGGAGCACTGAGGAAGTTCAGCCACGTAGAAAGAATGACAGATAAAATATATATACCCGTAGTTCAGAAGGTACGCAAAATTTGGCAAGATCTAGAAAAGAGTGGTCACACCTCCAAATGACACCTCCTTCTTTCGACCCGCGGGGCTACTGGGTCAATATCAATTTATTTTACACAGGGTTCCAGTCGTGTTTTCACATCAGAACTATTTAAATAAATGTGTTAGCTGGAAGAGATTGCCACATGGCAATAAACTAGCTAGTTTGTACAGTACACAACGAAAATTTAATACAATGCAATGACAAGAATTCCGCAAGGTTACGTTTGTCGTCCCTACTGTTATTTTCACATTCAGGTGGTTCACTGTCGGAGGGTGAGTCCCTTTAGTTACATCTTTCTTTGTCACTACGTGGTGTCGCACTCATGAAAAAAAAAAGGTTTTGATCCTTTAGTGTCGATCGCTCTGGATGGAGACTTATTTTGACCCACTTAATATCGTGAGTGGCTCTTCGATCGAACTGACTACATTTATTTATTTATTTACCACTTCATCGTAAAACAATCTGACTGGATTATTGCCAGGTAGCATTATGTTCCAGCCAACCACCTATTGTACGAGTATATACAAAAAATAGAACAAATACTTAACATTAGACCATAGCGCTAACAAATGTTAAAGCAACTTAATCTAGAGCGATGCTTGTCACTTCCAATACTTACGCAAGTAGAATATGTTTAACAGCAAAATACTTACCTGAAACAAAAGAAAATTTAACAAATTAATAAACTGTCTCAAGTGTGGTTTAAAAAATCCGTAAAAGTGACACAACACTCGAAGATCATGCCCCCCCTGGACGATTGCCACTAACCAAATCAAGGCTACTGAAAAAAATACTGAAAATTTTGAAAACGACCGTCCAGGAACTTTTGATTAAGCCTGGTTACGCGAATTGTGACTTAACGTAAATTCAACTTTAAATTACTTTCAGGACGACCAATTAATTAGAGTACTACGAAAAGTAACAAATAAACAGAGATTATTTGCGCAACAATAATGTAAAGTTTCGCTTCCCTGACATTTGTACAGTTTTGACAGCTTAACACTAGGATTTTTATAAAAAAATGAAAAATACGCAGTAAAAAGTCACTTTGCTTTGAAAAAAATATAAAAAAATACTAATTATGATTAGTGAGAATCAAATACTGATTGCTGTCCCTTTTCAAGTTTTTAGATGTAAGATTATTTTATTTTTTTGATAAAATTAAACACTTTCTAAGTAGCAACAAATAATGTTCCATAAGATGAGCTTAAACGCTTATTATATTTTTTTGGCTGGCAATACAGTGTACACCACTTATTTGAAATAACTTTATAAAATTTAAGATTATTTTAATGCGTCCAAAAAGTCTTTTTTAATTATATTAAATCACTGTTAAAAGACTTTTTTGGTCCATATTGTACGTATATACTAGCAAGCCGTCTCCCTGTTAAGGTAGGTAAACAAGACAGACCGCCAGACTTTGCTATCACAACACTAACACATTTGGCTCTTCAACATTCATACACATTTTCATAGAATTTCTACGATTTCTCTAACTTTAACATTTCGATCTTTCGAAATATAATTCACTACATCAAACGAAACTTCGTTTGGCGTTCTCTACAACATCCTACACTCATTTTTGCTCTATATATGTTGTTTTATTAGCCTTTCTTCTTTCATTCGTTCAACTTGCCCAAAATATGTCAAAGACTTCTTCTTGATCTTACTTAACCATTCTTGTCCTGTGATGTGTAACTAGTACACATTGCTTCTAAAAACTTTAATATCTCTATAAATATAATAAATACGGGGTTTAGATTTTAGGTATTCCTCCGTAATACATTTACGCATTGAATTAAAAAAAAACATATTAATAATAATTAGCACTTATCGGCCATATCAGAGATATTTTGTGAAAATCGGGAAAAAATTCACCAATACCATCAAACGTGTGCCAGTGTGTGACGTAGATATATTCATTATAAAAAACCGCTATGGGTGAGGAAGCGACGCTATTCACGTCTCACTCTCCCCCTACTTCGGTATATGGGAACGCAAGAAATAGAATCTCAGTTCGCTCGCTTCTCTCGCTCAGTAGCCAGCGGGCTTTCGTTCGAGATGGTCGCTTCACCCGTTTTGTTAACGTCAACTGATATTTTTTTCATGTTTTCAGCAATTAAATTTCAATAATTATCACTTTTGACTTCAAATTTTATTAATTTAAGCGATTGGCTATGAATATTCTTATTTTTCCGAATTTAAATCGCTCATTTTTACATATGTATTGATGTGTATTAAATACACAGCACCGGAACGGGCGGATTTTTTTAGCACAGGAAGGGAAAGGTTAATAACATCAGCCTAAGTCCACATTCAACATCTTTAACTTCATTGCGTATTTTGTCATATGTTGTTAGATACCCATGTATAGGGTCTTTCAAATTGAGTGGTTCTTTTAATTCTTAGATAAAACACAGATGGCGTCACGAACTTGCCTACGTCTTATGACATTTGAAAAGTGTAATGTATGACATTTATAAAAATGGAGTCGTATGCAATATAACAATGCGTTCAAATTGAGAATTATTGTATATATTGTAATCTCCGAAAAGAGTGACGTTAATTGCCCACCAAGATCATATGATCTGACACCGTTGAACTATTTTCTCTGGGGTTACGTGAAAAACCAGGTCTATAAGAATGACCCTCAATCAATTCCTGAGCTGAAGGACGAAATTATTCGCGTTATTGTTGACTTAGAACCGCAATTATACCAAAATGTTATCGAAAATTTTGACAAAAAAGTGGACATCTTTGGAGCTGCAAGAGGGGGACAATTAGCGGATATTGTGTATTGGGTTTAAATGGCATACATTGTACTTTAATGACCAATAAAAAGTTTTTTGAAATCAAAGCCAATTGTGTGTTTTATTCAAGAGTTAAAAAAAATATTTAAAAAACCGCTCAATTTAAAAGACCCTATATTAATGCCCGCATTTGTACACTATTTTTTCAGCTCCTCTCATTTTTTTCCCATGTTACAGCATAATAATGTCTTATTTGTTCCTCCAATCACATAAATATTAAATAAATAAATTTTCGTTAAACTCGAAAAGCACAAATGCGCCAAAATACCCCTCCCCTATTAACTAAACATTATAAATGCCATAAAAGCATTTTTGTCCCTATGGCCGACCATATCCTATATTCAAGAGACAACGCACAGAATCTGGTCCTGACACATATTAATATACTCGTACTAGTACAAGTATATATTATTTTCAGAGGTAGGAAATGCCGTTTTTTTTAATTTTATACTCGTAATAGACAATCCACACAAACTACTCGTAGAATGATTTGTGCCACGAACTTATAAATGCAACATCTTTTATTTTATAATAGACAATTAACACAACACTTTCCGATTCAGGACTATGCGGACGTATGTTACTAGGATGTAACAGAGGAACAGCTGGACAAATTACAGCGTCTTGAAAATGTGTGTCTATGATTCATTTTCAACCTACGAAAGTACGATCATATAACTTCATACCAGAATGCATTGAACTGGTTGAATGTTAGAAATAGACGCCAAATTCTCATACTGTCTCTTCACCCCCTCTTATCTCGCCGAAAATTTTCAGCGTCTTTCCAATCATGGATTAGCGCTACGCTCAAACAGAGATTGTTTATTGGCGTTTCCAGTTCACCGCTCATTTTTCTTTACATCGTCCTTTACTGTCCATGCAGTAAGACTCTGGAATCAGTTACAAACCAATATAAGACTCGCTCCGTCCTTGGCATGCTTTAAGAAGCGACTGAAACAATTCTTAATTTCTAATCAGTAAAATAACGTGCTTCATTCCTGATTTTTCTTTTCCTTTCCTCTCCATCATCCCTTCCTTTCCTTTTGATTGGTGATATCTCACTTTATATGAAAAATAATGTTCGGGTGATTGTCCGTCTTTGTGGGGTTCGTGGGCATGTGTTCACGTATATGTTTATGGATTTCGTGGGGATGGATAGTCATTTGAATGATTTATGTGACCACGTAACTTGCTTCATTTACTTTTGTCTGGTTGGCTGGAGAGATTGCCACCAGGCAATAAGCCCGCCAGATTGTATTTGCAAGAAAAGTATTAAATAAATAAATAAATAAATAGCACAAACTATAGTTTTTAATCATTGGCGCCACCAAATCCAAGTCATTATGCAATTATATAAGCCAATATAATAAAACCAATTTAAAAAATTACAAATTTAAAAGTTCAACTGATTTAGCTTAAAACAATTTAAAAATCGATCTATGAGTGAAAAAGTTCCATCATTAAAAAAAAATCGCAACATTCATTGGAAGCGGCAAATATGTGGCTTTTAGTAAATCAAATCTGTCTTGCAAAGGACAACCAAAAATACGTGGTCTACAGTTTCATCAACCAACCCACACTCGCAGCCGGTATTCTCCACAATACACATTATGTAAGGGCGACTAGCCACCACGCAGTGGCCCGTCCGTAATTTTTTTTCCTCCTAGTATTCGGGAGTATAATAATACTAATGGCTTCGGTCATATCTAGTCTTTCAAAGACGATAAAAAAGTAGGTGTGCTCCGATTGCCCCACTTCGGTATGCCATCGAATCCAGTACAGCGGTGTAGCCGATGAGTTAGCTGGTGTGCAGCGGCTCACTTAACATACTTAAATTGTATTTTTTTGTCATCTATTTATGTTCAGTGTTTTTTTTATCTTCTTGTTCTACGTGTTCAAGGGTGTGGGCTGAAAAACATCTGGTGTCCCCGTATCTTGGCCGGGAGGATGTTATTAGATGAGCCTTGACCTTTTGATAGCTTCTGTTTTTTAATGTATTCTCCTTTTAATGTGTTCTAGAAATGTGTCTAAATGTATTATGTACATACTATGTTGCTATCAATAAACCTGTATTTATTTATTTATATTTATTTAAATAGAAAAAAAGGAAGAAAAAAAAACAAAAAAAATACGACTCGGCTTCGCTCTTCCACTGAATTAACATTGGAATAGTGAGCAGATCCTCGACTACTATGCCCAGCAACGACGATCTCTGTTGGGGTAAGCGGAAAGCAGAGAGCGACTGACTTTCTCATAACGATACACATGTTTCGCCTCTTCTTCATCCATACACCTTCTTATACATTTCCTACGATTTCTTTTAATTTTTTAATCTCCTTTCAAAATATCACACACTTGATACAACGATACCAAAGGTCATTTAATTTAGTACTTTTTTACACAAATAGAAACCGTTTCAAATGAAGATTTATAAATTGACTAGATGTTGAGGTTTTGAATTTGTGGAACTCCATATTAAAATATTTAACGAAAAATACTTTATTCCTTTGTTTTTACCTCCTACCTCGAGGCTCTCTTTAGACGTTATGATTCCGATTTTATTCGAGGGAAATGATTAGGTCAGACTGATGTCATGTTATATTTAAAGTACCTCCGGTCTATTGACGTTTTAATATAGATGAAACCTTTTGTTTTTTATTGTTTATTGCTTTTTTGTTTTTGCTTATGAATTTTTGTATCTATAATATTTCTATGTTCATCGTTATATACAGATTTCACAAACGATAAATGTAATTAGTGGAATGAAAAATAAATTTATTGTTTAATGTTTATGAACTTGTTTTCAACAATAAATATAATAAATGGGTTATAATTGGCTGGGAAGAGCTATTTAAATAATTATATAATACAATCATGTATATGTTTGTTTCTTTAACATGGTCACCCTACAAGTACATTAAGTTTAAAAACGACCATTGGGCAAATTAAAAAAAGTATCGTGAAAAAGCCATTAAGTGGAGATTTATAGGCCCCCGCCATCATAAAGCTATGCACGCCACTGGAAAATTGGGGCGAATCAAGGTTCTTCCCTGCTTTTCTGCCATCAAATGTTTTGAACCACTTAGAAAAACAGAAAAAAAACATATAAGAAAAAATATATCCTATTAGATTAACTTAGAAATTTAAGGATATTCGGGATAATATGGCGTGTTAATAAGACCCCAAGAAAACCCATAGATTTTTTTCCATCGTCTTCTTCGAAACGTGCAGGCAAGCGTTGTCATAGTTTAAAATAACATTTCCTCGATTTACAAGGGTAGGTATTTATGGTCAGAGCCTCTTTCAAACGCTCCAGTTGAGTACAATATCTATTCGTCGTAATTGTCTGCCCAAAATGCAATAATTCATAATGAATTACATTCTTCATATCAAACCAAGTGCATAACATTACCTTTTGGATTGTAATCCTGTTCTTGAAGTAAGAATTTGGGGTTGATAAGCGTTCAACCTAAGGTGTCCTACTTTGGTCATGTATTTGCAAAGTACAAATTATTGCACCTGATCATCCAAGGCAAAATAGAAGGCCGAATAGGTGTTGGCAGGATGCAAATCTCCTGGCTCCGCAATATACGTTATTGGACTGGCATAAGGGGCGTTGGAGATAATTTTCGGGCTGCCGGGGACAAAGATATCTACTTTCAAGTGATATTCAACGTTGGGGGGACCTGACTTGACACTGAGAAGAAGAAAAAGAAGCCTGAAACAAACAAAATCTTAATAAATGACACTGAGAAGAAGAAGAAGCGTTCAACCACTGCCTCTTACGTTATGTGTTGGTGCAAAGGAACCACTTCTCATCTCCAGTAATTACATGTCCCAATAATTATTCATACTTTTTTCGAATCATTAATGATCGGCATGTTAAGCACGCAGCGCGAGGTTGTCTCAGACAAATTACGAGGTTCCCATATTCCACAAGTTGGCACTTTTTTTTAAATGTCTGTAAATTGGTGTAAAAGGAATATTGAGTTTTTGTGCTGACTTTCGTACCATTTATCTCGGATCTATTGTACTTCGACGGCAGCCTCAATTTCCTCGCTTTGAATCACTTTAGATTTACTCGATCCCGGTAGATCTTCAGTGTCAAAATTCCCCGAACAAAATGTATTTTAACCCCATTTATCACTTTCTTAGTTTGATTGCATCCCTATCTATTGCATAGCAAATGTTTTTTTTTCTGCCATTGTCACAACATATTTAAGTAGAAACCCATAAGGCATGGTATAGCGTACTTTATGTTTTTTATTTCCACTGCCATTGTTGATTATGAGGGGTTGAAAATATGAAGATAAAAAATACCCCGTTATAAAAGAGCACAACTGACATACTGAATCAAAATATCCCGTTACAAAAGAACACCACTGACACACTGAACCAAAATATCCCAAAACCGTTTACAACATTCGATGAAGGAGTAAGGTGTCCTTAAATCGGACCGATGCTCCGAGCAAAAACCATCAACAGTGTGACACATTGGCTGTTGATGAACTTCGAAAGAATTTTTAAAATATCTTTATTTTACAAGAAGTTATTCATTTTAACAAATGTAAGAAAAAATGCACACAAAAGAAGAAGTGGAACAACCAAATATATTTTTTTAATAGGCAATCCACCCACACTAGGATGTCCTCGGCCACCAAATTAAAGACACTGCAATTATATGACTCAATATAATAAAACTAATTTTTTAAAAATGCCAATTCTTGACAATCTAAAGTTTCAACTGGTTAAGCTTAAAACATTAACAATCGATCTATAAGTGGAAAAGTTCCACGAAGAAAGAAGAAACGCAACATTCCTTAGACGCGGTAGAGACATGGGCGTTAAGTGAATCAAATTTGTCTCGCAAAGGACAACCAAAAAAATATATGGTCCATACTTTCATTATCTATGGTTAATCATATTTAATAAATAGTTTATGGTTATTATTCGAAAATATGAAGATCTATGGTTGATACATTCTTACTTATGACTTATTCAATATTATTAATGATTACAAATTCGAAAACGGTCTTAAACTTCTCATTAGGCATTCCAGCAGCTGAAAATATATTTTTATAGTTGTCTATAAGACGGCGATATTCAGAAACAAATGAACAATATGATACTAGTGCAGCACTGTTTCATTCTACCCCAAAAGCGCATTTAATTTGTAAAATTTAATATGGTAAATGATAATAGGCAATGAGCGCTACATAATGGATTCAAATTGAAGTCACTAAAAGCAACTAACCACATCCCTCGGCTCCCCATGCGTGTACCCAAGCTTTTGGGTTATCTTATTGTTATCTGGATCACATTTTGTGACACTGCGATGAAAATGGAGTCAATAATTTGCGCAGGGATATTCATTCAGCTTAACATCGGTATGCTATATCTTCGGACCAATTGACAACTTCGGTCACATAGATTCAAGGGATAGTTTGATAGTTTTGGTGCATCCAAAGTTTTCTGCCAAATTACTTGACAAATTACTGAGGTTGCCAAATTACTTGACAAATTACAGAATTTAAACCGCTTTGCAAGTACACTCGATGCACTGCGAATCATTTTCCATCTCTCGTGACAGCGAATCTCTTAAGTCCGTCGTCACTACTATTTTTACTATACTCAGATCGTTGTCGTGGTTGCTGGACATCTTATTCAAGGATCCCCTCGCAAATCCAACGGCAATACAGTTGGAAAGTGAAGCTGTGCAAATGAATTTTCGTTTCTTTATCCTTTTTTCCATTTTTAAGTGAGTGACCTGTCGCACACCAAGAAACTCGGCCACACAGGTGTACTGAATCCGATGGCATACATAAAGTGATACAATCGGGGCACACCGCCAAATTTGTTTTTTTCATCTTGTTTTGAAAGAATATATTAGATCTATGTCATAAGTATCATTATACCCTCGAATATGAGGCGGAAAAATATCCTGTGTCATTCGAAAAAAGTAGTAAAGCTCGGGGTGCGAACCGGCAATCTTCCACATGGAAGTCCAGTGCATTACCGTACGGCCATGCACCTCGATATGTCATTGCTGAAGGAGGAGTTCCTAAGGGCACTCCTTTCATTGTCCCTAAGTGACGTCACTCATTAGAAACAAAGAAAATTTCGGTTGTCTAGTGCTATTGCGCTGGATGGGAGCTTATTCATCCCATGTAAAAACGTTTTTTGATGGTGGGATCGAACAGAAAAGGATCCGTCTGAAATAACAAATAAATTATATGAGACAGGAAGACAAAAATTTCCTATGGGGATTCCATCAGGCCAATCATGGCTTACGAAATAAAGTTTAGAGCAGATACAACTATTGAAAATAATCTAGAGTCATAAATATCTGACAATATTGTTTCCGGCCACTTTATTCAACATGTCCGAATTACCAATTCGGATATATTGAAGGGAATCATACAAAGAAGAATTTTCAGCAGCCGCTACTTTCAGCGATCAGTTAAGTTCAGAAAAGTAATTTTCGTTAGATTCAAGATGAAAGACGCTTAAGGGGAAATAAATATTAGCGGTTTTCTTTTTTTTTTTCGTTCGTTGTAAAAACATATTTTTTACGATAATCCATTGGAAAAATAATACTTAAACGTGAGTCTAGCTAAGGGGCCTTTTCGAAATGTGATTTTAAGGTTCGGTTCATCAAATTTTATCAAATGTTTTCAGTTTTTAGAATGTGTGTTTATTGAATCAATATGATGAACAAGATAATATTTAAGATTATTCTTGTGAGAACCAGTTGAACGGAAATCGTAACAGTTTGGCTTATAACAGTAAAAAATTAACTTGTCAACTATTAGGAATTCTGAATTCATCTCGGGTTCCATATGATGAAACCACGCTCTAATCTACTGCGAACCCATGAACTTTAAAGAGATCTCATGACAGTTCCACCATATAATGCTTTCGAGACTCATCACAAATCCCAGAAATTTATTGATATACATATATACACATACTTTCTATATGATAACCGAATGTATATTTACTGCTGAACATGATGCTAACGTCTTGGATAGTGTTGACACGCACAATAGGCGTGCATAAAGCATCTTAAGTTATGTTGTGGTAACTTTATGAAGCATCTTAAGTTAAAAGATAAAGCATCTTAAGTTATGTTGCGGTAACTTTACTCTGAGGTAAAATAACTCTTTCATTCCTTTACTCTTAAGTAATATTGCGATAACTCCACTCTGTGGTAAGATAACTCTTTTATTCCTTTACCCTTAAGTACTATTGTGATAACTTAACTCTATGATAGGATGATTCTTTCATTCTTTAATTTTTAAATACTTTTGTGGTAATTTAACTCTGTGGTAAAACAATTATTTCATTCCTCTATATATAACATAAGTACTATTGTGGAAGCTTAACTTTATGGTAAAACAATTCTTTCATTTCTTAATGATTGGCACTAATTCGAAACACCTCAATTTATAAATATTTATAATTATTGATAAAATTTAAAACAGTTGTTTTTTTTTTAAATCTTCTGATTGTAGAACCATATTAATTTGTGGTAAACGATAATATTGGGTCCTTACATGTGAAATTGGCGTTTTGCCGTACTGGCAACTTTGATCTCAAATATCTTCTCTTTGGTTAGGAATTCCAAATTAAAATTTATACAGCTATTTACTCAAGTATTTGTGTTTCGAAAATTATAATTCATTTGTTTTTTCCTCAATTGTTTTTTTTCTTTGCGTCACTCAGTTTACAAAATGGAAAACTTGAAATATCGCGTTATTTACGAGTACGAGTTCCACCGTGGCACCAGTGCTGCAGAAACGGCTCGAAGGATTAATGATGTGTATGGCGACGGTGCCGCAAAAGAAAACACAGTGCGTTTTTGGTTCCAACGTTTTCGTCCTGGAAATTTCGACCTGCAGAATAAGTCCCGTGGATGGCCGGAGACCAAAGTTGATAATGAAGAATTGAAGGCTATTGTGGAAGCGGATCCATCGCAAACCACGTCTGAGTTAGCTGCAGGCTGCGGTGTTAGTGATAAAACTGTTTTAATTCACTTGAAGCAAATTGGGAAGGTGAAAAAGCTTGAAAGGTGGGTAAAACCTCACGAATTGAGTGAAGCAAATCAACAAACGCGCGTTGACTGCTGCGTTGCATTACTCAACCGGCACAATAATGAAGGGATTTTGAATCGAATCATTACCTGTGATGAAAAGTGGATCCTGTATGATAATCGGAAGCGCTCATCGCAATGGCTGAACCCTGCCGAACCAGCCAAACCATGCCCCAAGCGAAAATTGACTCCAAAAAAGTTACTTGTGAGCGTTTGGTGGACTAGTGCTGGTGTCGTTCACTACAGCTTTCTTAAATCTGGCCAGACGATTACGGCAGATGTCTTTTGTCAGCAACTGCAAACCATGATGGAAAAGCTAGCTGCTAAACAACCGAGGCTGGTTAATCGCTCTAGGCCACTGCTGCTTCATGATAACGCTAGACCACACACTGCACAACAGACGGCTACCAAATTAGAAGAGCTTCAATTGGAATGTCTAAGACATCCACCGTACTCTCCGGACCTTGCCCCAACAGATTACTATTTTTTTCGAAATTTGGATAACTTCTTGCAAGGGAAAAAATTCAACTCCGATGGGGCAGTCCAAACCGACTTCAAAGATTTTATTGATTCCCGTCCGAATGGTTTTTTTAGTAAAGGGATCGATGAACTACCTATGAGATGGCAAAAGTGCATAGATAGCAATGGTACATACTTTGATTAAATAAATATATTATATTAAAAAAAAATCTACTTTATGTTCCTCCCAAACAAAACGCCGGTTTCATATGTGGGGACCTAATATACAAACCGAAGTAAATTTATAAATTAGAAAATAAGATAAATAGAAACATAAATTTCAATATAAGATCATTTTAAAACCAAAAGCATTCGGCTTTTAATAACAAAAAAGCTACAACAATTTATACTGCAAAAGGTTTTAAATTTTTTAACGAAATTTTAAAGAAGCAAAGATTAATAGCACTTTTCATTGTCTATGGTGTTTTATCTGTTATAGATAAATTGTATTACTTTTTTTATTAAACAAAGTAATATGTATATAGTACAAATATTGGTCAAGGCTATACCTATATACAAATATTACTTAACTAATCTTATTTATATAACATATTATATTGTAATTTATGAACTTAATCTTATTTTCTTACGTGTCATTTTATTTTTATTTTTTATAATCTTAATATATGATTTCTTAGAAAAAATTAACACCTACATACTACTTATAACTAGTTAACAATTTTTACAACTAATTATTTAGCAAGAACAAGTCCACTCGTTCAGGCTACTTGTATTCCATCACATTCACTCAGACCTTGGTCGTCCCAGCTAATACTGTAGGTGGACTAGTCAGGCAACAGATAATGCTTCGGGAGCCTGTGCTTATAACGGAAGGGTAGATCGGATTTACTCTCGTAAGCCCCCAGGGCAGCGACTAAGGGATTGCTGTGATTTTGTTGAACTTTATAGAAGTTCACGGTCCAAGCGAGGTGAGGTGAAAGTGAAATAATTCATTTTTTATAAACATACGAGTACATACGTGTCATCACGCCATTTATGTTTTGGGGTAGGGAGAGATACCCAACTCCCCAATCACTTAGAGTACCCAGCTCCCCAATCACGCCACACTTGTTTCGCCTCCTCCACATTTATACAACTTCTCATCCTGTTATTCATGTTTTTCTTACTCCTTACCTTTCCTTCTTTCGAAATTTTAATCACTTGATTCATCTACACTTTTCGCGGTCGTCATATCATGATTATTTCTCATGTTTACATCTAACATTTTTTTAGTCAGTCTTTCGTCGCCCATTCGTTAAAAATGTCCAAATCACATCAACGTGCTCTTTTCCAACCGACTTAACACTATTTTTAACTCGTATTCATTCTTAATAATTACATTTATTATTTTGTCATACATCGACACACTACATATTCTTCTCGGTGCCCATACTTATTTTCATTGCGTTTACACGGCTCTTTTCAATATTTTTCCAAGTTCATGTTTAACTCTTATACATCAATGTTGGCACTAATACGCTATAGTAAGCCTTAATTTGAGCACATCTCAACATTGTTTGACTTATGACTGTAGACTATGAGGTGCATGGCTGCGCGGTAACGCACTGGACTTCCGTGCGGAAGATCGTCGCTTTGAACCCCACGCTGTGCTACTCCCCTCGAATGACACAGACACTTTTCCCGCCTAGAGTTCGAGGGTATAAATATACCCTTGACTTTGGTCATATCTATTCTTTAAAAAAAACTGTTGCTTATTACAACTCGCCGTTCAATATCAGCTTGCACCTTTTAGTCGTTGGAGAACTTAATTCCCAAATAGCAGAATTCCCCAACACGTTTTTTATGCTTCATTGTTCACTCAAAAGTATAAGATTTACATTGTTCACTCAAAAGTATAAGATTAACATTGTTCACTCAAAAGTATAAGATTTACATTATAATTTTTTTTATACTTAATTAATTAACAAGTAAACAAAATGTATTGATAACGATCAGTCATCATACCTATAGCGATCAGTTAACACTTAAAAGTGGTTAAATGGCTCGTAATAACGGTTAGTTAATTCGTAACCATGAAGGGGTAAGTCGTAACCACTAATAGTTAACTTTCTGCCACGGAGGGTTAAATCGTAGCTTTGGATAGTTAACTTTAAGCCGTTGGGAGTTCAATCTTAAAGGCGGGCATTTAATTCACTACCGGCATTGTTGGAGTTATTCAATTGAAAAATCTATACAGATCAGATGAATTGTTCGTTTTATAATTTTTATTTATTGAAAATATATACAATGAAATAAATGTACTTTTTAGTGCCCCGTTGACTTTGTTTCCGATTGCAGCCCATCGTTCTGACATATTTTAAATTCATTTTATTTAAATGTTTCTATTTAAATATTTCACTGTAAAATGATTTGGCAGACAAATTACCTAATGGCAAATCAGACAATGGTAAATAAATTATTATCTACGTGTAATATTTAAATTTCACTGTTATCTATTTGTAATAATGAAATCTCACTTTTATCTATTTGTAATAATAAAATCTCACTTTTATCTATTTGTATTAATGAAATCTCAGTTTAATTTATAACATTTATTCATGAACAGTATAAATGTTAAAAATACAAGTGAGATATTATCAATTAGAAAATAAAAGATAAGGATGATTGAAAAGAATATAGGGAATGAAAAACGTTACACTACAGACTTTTAATTATGAGTTTTATTTTGTCACTTTTTAACCTTTCCCTTTCTGTGCTAAAAAAATCCGCCCGTTCCGGTGATATTCATAGCTAATCGCTTAAATTAATTAAATTTGAAGTCAAAAGTGATAATAATTTAAATTTACTTGTTGAAAACATGAAAAAAAACATCAGATGACGTTCATAAAACGAATGGAGGGACCACCTCGAACGAAAGCCGGTTTGCTACTAAAAAGAAAGAAGCGACCGAACTGAGATTCTATTTTTTGCGTTCCCATACACCTCACCCATGGGGGTTTTTTTAGAATGAATATACTACGTCACACACTGGCACACGTTTGATTGTATTGGTGAATTTATTCCCGATTATCACAAAATATCTCTGATGTGGCCGATAAGTGATAATTATTATTAATATTATTTTTTTCATTCAATGCGTAAATGTATTACGGAGAAACACCTAAAATCTGAACCCAGTATTTATAATATTTATAGAGATATTAACGTTTTTAGGAGCAATGTGTACTAGTTACACATCACCGGACAGGAAAGGTTACACATGCTAATGATGGAGCGAGTTTAACATATATTGGTAACTGATTCCAAAGTCTCACTGCATGAACAGTAAGGGATGATGTTAGAAGAGGTTAACTGATAAAGTTAATAAATAATCTATGATTGAACGTAGCGTAAGGCCATGATCGGAAAGATGCTGAATATCTACAAAGAATAAGGGACTTCAGGATTTTTTTTAACAGGTAATGCACCTAAACTAGGATGATTTGTGCCATCAAATTAAAGTCATTATTCAATTATATGAGACAATATAATAAAACTAATTTAAAAAAATTACAATTCTAGATAATTCAGTTTCAATTGATAAAACGTCAAAAATTTAACAATCGATATATATGGTAAAAGGAAAAGTTCCTCTAAGAAAGAAGAAACGCGATATGTATTGAACGCGGTAAAGATATAGATAGGAAATCAAATATATTCGTTATAGTTAAGGCAATAACATTGTGGAGGTTTAAATACATTGTAATTTGTTTTATTAAACACTGTTTATTCCACTTTTTGTAATGGTATAACCCTACCGGTTTCAATGCTTTCACCTCATCATTAGGGGAGCACAAACATGACTGAATTGTATTCGAATTGGTACCGACATACACGATTCTAACGGGAAACATTCGGGTTGGTGACTGGGGGTGGAGGAAGGGAGGAGACAAAAAAATATATGTAAATAAAATCTGTCTCGGAAAACTTGACAAATTGTGAAATTGGCACGTATTTCTTACATTTAATCAATATATGAATAAAGAGTTTGGTATTTTTTTTCCCTTTTTTAAGTAAAGTATTATTTTCAAAATATCCTTCAAATTTCTGTCCCAAAATCAAACTTCCTTTTCTTATTATTATAGACGTAACAGAAAATGAAAAGTGCCCATCTTGATAGGGATGTAGCTTCTCGCTTTGTCGACAACTACTGCTAGGGGATGGAGGCTGGGGGTGAGTTTATTATTGCTTCTCGTCGGTTTATTGCAAATTTTGATTTCGAAATGGTATCAGACTTCTGGGAGCTCGCTTCCATTATGGGAAGGAAGATAGAATTTTGAGAATCACCGCTCAAGGCAGGAAGCGCAGGGCCTGAACGCTTTTGTGTTCAATATGTACTGTGCACGCAGGCATCATAAGAAAGGTCGTTCTAATATCTCAACAATTTAGTTTCTTTCAGAATAAACCTTGACAATTAAATCAAATAATGATCAACAATCGGTGTAAACAATGTGTTTTTTTAGTTGCAAAAATGACAATGCAAAACAGTAATAGTAACCTTGATGGATGGAAGTGAAACTTGAACTTGGTATGAATAAATGAGCTTTAAGATGGTTTGGACATGTGGAGAGAAAAAATAATGAAAGAATGACTTAGCGAATATGCAAATCAGAAGTGTAAAGTGTTTATGTGTAAGTATTAGAGTAAAAAAAACGCGGCTGGACCAAATTGACCAATCTTTGAAGGAATGTAAAGTGAGAAGTATGTATAATAGAAAATTGTGATGACGAGATGTATAAATGTGGAGTAGGCAAAAGTGGTGTACCTGGATAGAAAATATCGGATATCTGTTCTTTCCGCCTACCTCACAAGGGACACGGGGTGATGATATGTACGAGTATGTATGTATTTTATCATGTTTATATATCTCAGTAAGATACAGGCAAAGTTCTAGTTTTCTGGGTCACAACAAAGATGATAAATCATGATCCATGTATTTTGTAGTATTTACTTGAAATTATAAGTTTTCTCATATATTATGAATACAAAAACTGTAAAATTTAAATTAATAAAATTCAGTAAAATTTATTTGTGAGGCAAATTGTGACTTATGTATTGTTTATGCTCCCCTGATGATGAGGTGAAAGCCTTGAAACCGGTAGGATTATACCGTTACAAAAAGTGGAATAAATAGTGTTTTATAGAAATATTTGAGTTGTTTCATAGCACTTTAATTTATTATAAGCAACAGATAAACATAAATTCTGATGTAAAACGATCAAAAAGTAAAATCAGACCGAAAGTAAATCAATCAGGAATTCACCCTGGAGCGCCCGATTGCTTAATGGAAATTTTAACCGTTGGACCACGGCCGCTGACAATTTTTACTTACAATTTTTATCACGTCACGATCCTGAGCCGCTTAATCTAAGCAAAGGGAAAAAATGTACATTTTACAACATTTCTTATATAATCCTGTATTCGGTGTTTCAATGTGACCGCCGCCGTACGGCGAGAAATTTTGAGAATGTCCCACAATAAACATAATTATTGTAGCCCATAAATTTAATTTAGCCACAAAATGAAATCATTACCACAATTTCATAGTTTTTGTGCTTTGTATAAAGGTTTTACTTTATAATTGTAGAATATATAAATACGTGTAAGTATATTTATACAAAAAAATATTTGAGTTCATAGGTTTATGAATTTGGCCGAGAGTTATATTAGAACTTACGGCCGAATCCATAATCCGGTTTTAATATTATATAGTAATTTTTGTGTAATTTGTTTAGTCAAATACTGTTTATTTCTCTTTGTATTTATTTATTTTCTCAATACAGGCTTAGCCCATAACATTGAAAAATACAAAAATTGTTAATATTTAAAATGAAAAATAAAAATTATATCTATAAATACATACACACATACAAACACTTATCGCATGTACACACATACATACACAAAGTCACTTAAATGCGTTGATGAGTGCTTTTTTACGCCTCCAATCTTAGAAGTAAATTTCTTTTTCTTTTGGTAATGTGATATGAAATATGTCAATATCCGAAGCAGTCCCGTTCAAAAGAGTTAAGGCCCTTTCAACAGACATAGCAGCTGGAAGAACCATAATAGCATATGTGATTGAGAACAGTTCTTGCCGGCACAGTTTAGTGTTATTGTCAGGAACATTTAACGCTACTCTTTGTAGTAATGCTGGACAGCTCTCAGCTCTTTGAACAAGTCTGACAATGTATACCAGGAGACGCAGATCTCTTCTTACGCTCAAGGAGTTATACCCGAGTATGTTCAGCAGAAACTGAGTAGGATAAAGTCATGGATAGACACCAAACTCACTCATGTAGAAATACTCACATGAATATGAATATACTATATATGCGTATGTATGTTTGAGATGCATGGTCGCGCGGTAACGTACTGGGTATCCATACGGAAGGTTGTTGGTTCGAACCCCGCGCTATGCTACTCCCCTCGAATGATAGATACTTTTTCCGCCTAGTATTCTGGGGTATGAAGATACCTATGACTTCGGTCATATCTATTCCCTCAAAAAAGGGAAAGAAAAAACATTCTGGTGTACTCCGATTGTCTCACTTCTGGTGTGCCATCGGATCCAGTAGAACGGTGTGGCCAGTGAGTTTGCTGATGTGCAACGGGTCACTTACTTAAAAAACAAACTCCAAGGTACAGCTGTGCTTTCTTACTGAATTAACATAGGAATTGCGAGGGGATCCTCGGCTACGAGGCCCAGCAATGACGACGATGAGTGTATGTAAGATGCTAAAAAAAATTTGAGACAGCTGAGTTTGTTGGCTAACTTTTGTTTAGCCGCAGCGCTGGGACAATCACATTAATTTTGTTATAACATCAATTTAAAATACAATAAATATTTGAGTGACCCAGATAACAAAGTAGTTTATCTATAGCTGAATGCACAACCTTATATATGAGACGTTATAAGATTTGACACATTGACCAAATATAATCCAGAGTCGGTCCTGTGTAAAGGCGTAAGTTTTGCCCATTCGGTGTTGCCTAATAATTCACCCCCAGGACGATGGTAAACAGCACCGCCTTAGGGTCTGATCGATAACTCGATTTTCCGGAAGATAACGCGCGAGTAATCATCTTATTTATAAGGGGAAACCCCGAATGGAAATAACTTCGAAGTATTTTAAGAAACAAAATTGTTATGAAAATTAAATTTCGAGAAACTGCACATTAAGGGGGGGAGCCTACAAAATATTATGTAATATTAATTTGCACCTAAATCAATGGAAAATAATAAATTTATGAATAATATCGGCCATATTATGATCCGATTATTATTTTCTGCCCTATTTCTCTCTGGCCATGGGAACTTTAATGGCAAATTATTTAGCTTTAATCTTGTTCCTTCGCCTTGTTGTAATTTTTGCGGTCATCTGGACCAATTGTCAGAGCATATTGTATGTTACTGCGATGATACTCGAGTCAGCAATTTCCGTAAAAAAACTCCTCTTAGCCTTACACCGTTTCATCTTCGAACCGATTAGCTTCTCCGATCTAGTGGCGTCAAATGATAGTTTTGCTGCGTTTGAAAATTTCTGTGAAAGTACTGGCAACTTGTAGAGCTGTTTGAACTCCAAGCTATATGCCACTTTGTAGGAGAAAAAATAGTGCACTGCGAGTCATTTTCCTTCCCCCGTGATGTCAGATCTTAAGTCTGTCATTACTTTTATTCTTTTCACACTCAGGTTGTCAACACAGGAGGAGTCCCTTTGGGCAGTTCCTTCGTCGTCACTATGTGACATCGCGATCATAAAAAAATAAAGAAGATTTCGATCTTCTAGTATAGATCGCTGGATGGGGATTTATTTTGTCCCCCATAAGTATGGGGTGGTTGTGGGATTGAATTAATGCGATTAGTAAAAATATCGCGAGATCAGGGTATTTCCAATCGTATCAAAATAAAGCTAACTCAAACTGAAATATTTCTGATATTCTAACACGGTACTGTAACACGGATAATAAAAGTTCAAGAATCTATTACTTTGAGATGTGATATTGTCTTCGGATGCTGAGAATCTTGTGGTCTCATATTCCTGATAACCTGCAGCAATTGAATAACATAAGCCGTGTGCCAGATAGAAGAGGCTGAGAGCATACAAGATAGAATTATCAGGTGTAGGAATTGACTGGGAGAAGCTTGTACACTACCACACAAACAGCAACTATTTGAAAAGTTAAGACGTGTCTTCCCAACGTGTAGCATCAATATTCAATAGCTCACGATCATCAATAATAAGGAACGACAGATATAATGATTAACATCGAGAGATATCTTAGTACAATGGTTACGTCACTAATTGAAAATGACTACAGATTGTCTGCCGAAACGTTGTTTCTTTATTATTGATCTGTATCCTAACTACTGTGCTAATTATTCAGCATATCAGTTTTTTTTAGTTTTATTTAAGTACAAACATGCATAACATCAAAGCGTTTCGCTGTTATGACAATCAAACGACAGAGTGCCAGAATTTCTTATCGTGACGCACATATTTCATCATCTCTGTATCATATCTATACACCTCATACAAATTTCTTATCGCGACGCACATCTTTCATCATCTCTGTGTCATACCCATACACCTCATACAAATTTCTTATCGCGACGCACATCTTTCATCATCTCTGTGTCATACCCATACACCTCATACAAATTTCTTATCGCGACGCACATCTTTCATCATCTCTGTGTCATACCCATACACCTCATACAAATTTCTTATCGCGACGCACATCTTTCATCATCTCTGTGTCATACCCATACACCTCATACAAATTTCTTATCGCGACGCACATCTTTCATCATCTCTGTGTCATACCCATACACCTCATACAAATTTCTTATCGCGACGCACATCTTTCATCATCTCTGTGTCATACCCATACACCTCATACAAATTTCTTATCGCGACGCACATCTTTCATCATCTCTGTGCCATACCCATACACCTCATACAAATGCTACGATTTCTACGACCATTTCAATTTTCTTCTTTCAAAGTGTAATTTGTGTTTGTTTCGTTTGAAAATCAATAGTAAAAGAATTAAGAAAAAAATAGCCCCTTGACTATCCAGCCCTGTTCTCACCCCCTTTAGTGAGTGAAGTCTCCCCGAAGGAATTACCATAGAGAGGACGTGCTCTCCATACATTACCACCGCGTGTCGGACGCGCACGGGTCAAGGGATCGATACTTTATGGGTAAAGCACTGACACTCTCGTCATTTTGTAGGACGGGACTCTCCATCTCATCTATAGGTACAGCACAGATGTGGCAAATTACCAGACTGTATTGACTACGGGTCAATTTTGACAGACTTTTTTTAGTAGTTACAACCCGTTAATAATGATGAAATAAATCTTTATTTTTTTCAAAATGGCGCAGTTTTTATCTTTGTGCTGGTTCATGTTGTTTTCGTGTTGCTGCTTCTCTCGAGTCTCACTTACTAGTTATTATTTATTAATTTATTAAATTAATTTACGACACAACAGTTTATGTACATTTGGATATTAAGGGGCGACTGCTGGACAAATAATTGAATTATTGTATTAAACTTTCGTTGTATATATTACAACCTGGAGGGCGTATTGCCATGTGGAAATCTCTTCCGACCAACCAGATAGATGTCAAAGAGGCCTAAAGTGACAACCTAAATTAAAAAAAATCTGGGTTTCAGCGAGATTTGAACCCGCGACCTTCGAGCTGGGAGACAGGTGTCTCACCAATTAAGTCACGGAAGATGTCATCAAATAACAGCGTCTTAGAAATTTTTGTCTTAAATTTATTCTTAACCTAAGAAAGTACGATCATATAACTTCATACCAGAAGGCGCTGAACTGGTTAAACGTGAGAAATAGACGCCAAATTCACATACTGTTTCTATTGCATAAAATCCTTAACGGTTCCGCTACCTCCTCTTATTTCGTCAAAAAAAATTCAGCGTCTTTCCGATCATGGACTAGCGCTACGCTCAGACAAAGATTATTTATTGGCCTTTCCAGTTCACCGCTCCTCTTTTTTTACGTCGTCCTTTACTGCCCATGCAATGAGACTCTGGAACCAATAACAAACCAATGTTAGACTAGCTCCGTCCTTGGCGTGATTTAAAAAGCGACTGGATAAACACTTAATTTCTAGTCAGTAATATAACATGTCTCACTTATTCTTTAATATGAATAGGTCCATAAATTTCAGAAATATGAGTAATCGTCATACTTTTTACGAGCATGTAACTTGCTTTATTTACTTTTGTTTAGTTGATTGAAAGAGATCGCCGCCTGACTAGAAGCCAGCTAGATTATTTTTGCAATGAAAGTTTAAATAAAAAAAAATGTTTTACAAACAAATGCGCATTAGACAAGGTAACACAAATAAATAAAATAATGAACAAAATTACAAAACTTATCTTAAACTAACATGCAATCATATCTTCCTTTCAGCATTAGCAGCTACATGGCTAAGTTGTTAAGATGCTCGTCTCCCAGCCCGTAGGTTGCGTGTTTGATTCCCGCTTGAACCCAGATTTTTCAAAACTAATTTCCAGTCTGTTTTTCACTTAGGGCCTCTTGAACATTTTTCTGATTGGCTGGAAGAGATGACCACGTCGCAATAAGCCCGCCAGGTTGTACTTTATTAAACAAAAGCGTAATAGAAAACAATACAATACAACTCTGTTTGCATCCATCTTATTATTCTGATTCGTCATAATAAATACGACCTCCGTGGCCTGGTGGTAAGACACTTGCCTGCCGATTCGGAGGTTGCGGGTTCGATCCCCGCTGGAAACCAGATCTTTTTAAATAGGATTCCAGTCTGGTTAACACTTAGGGCCTATAAAAACATCGTTCTGGTTGGTCGGAAGAGATTGCCACATGGCAATAAACTAGCCAGGTTAAAAAAAACGTAATCTTAAAATAATTTTTTTTTGCATATTTAATCAAAATATTACATTTCAATGTCAATTACGTAATGAAACAAGAAATCTTTAATATAATACAATAGAATTTAAATGAAACAAAGTTCCTTTTTTTTTTTAAGAATAGATATGACCGAAGCTATAGGCATCCTTAAACTCCTCAATATTTGGTGGAAAAAATGCCTGGGTCATTCGAGGGTAGTAACATAGCCCGGGGTTCGAACCGACGGCCTTCTGCACGGCCATACACCTCTATTAAACAACTCAGAACAATAAATTATTGACGACCAACTTCGTTTATTTACATAGCAACAGTGTAAATGCAAGGGGATGATTGGTAAACGAAAGTCTAGGAAAGTATTGTTGGATCAAGGAAATAATATTTTGAAAGTAGGTAATTTAAAAAGACAGAAATTGTAGGAGCTGTGTGAGAAGATATAAATAGATGTAGAAAAGGGCCGATGTGCGTTGGGCAAGTCATGTCTGACGCTCACTCTTCTCTGCTTACCCTAATAGGAAAACGTTATTATGGTATATAATATATAGTATGTATGAAAGCCAATACACAGCACCCGCCGCTAACAGTATTAAGCGAATAAATCGAACCCATGACGTCTCAGCCATTCTGTAGCCACAAACCATAGTGCCACCGTATTTCAAAATATTCCTTCTAAGTATGTAAGTTATACACATTCTTCGAAACTAATTTAAGTTCTTCACATAATTCTACGAAAAATTCCAATTAATTTTACCCCAAAGTACCTCCTAGGGACGTGACAGAAAATTATTTTATCATCTCTTCAATAATAATTCTCTAACAAAATTTCCTGACACCACTATCTTTCATAACTAGAAATTTCCTGACAAAGCATAATTTGTGAATTTCACTAACACAGTAACTGCCGGTTTTTATGATAACAAATTTCATTGGGAAATTTTGAGACTATGATAATAATAATTTATATAGCGCCATTTAGAGAACAAACTCTGTTCAACGCATTCTTATTTAGAATTGTGTATACACTATTATTAAGAGATGAAAATATTACAAAATAAATGTATGTATACGAGTATATAAGTTGAATGAAGTAATATGAAGGTGAGAGCTGCGGCCATTAGATAAGGTACCCCACATCTGCATATATCCAAAAAAATTTGGTAATGAAAATCACAGAAACTTACCAAGAGATAACGAACTACGTCAAAATCTTTTGTAGATTTTCCAGTAAGTGATAGAGTGACACATTCAGCTTTAGGTGTAGTGTAGTGTATATTGTGTATTATTCATACAAAATCATATGTTTTGATAAAACTGGAGTTTTTCACGAGTACTTCCTAAAACAACTCACCCCACTCACTTATATTTATTATTAAAACCAACTGGCGGGCTTTTTGCTACGCGGCAATCTCTTCCAACAAACAAGACAAAAGTAAATAAAAAAATTATATGGTCGCAAAAAATATTCAAATGATTATTCATCTTACTAAAATTTATTCAAAGGATAAGGAAGAGATAATGGAGAGGAAATAAATGTAAGGAATAAAACACGTTATATTACTGACTAGAAATTAAGAGATTTTTCAGTCGCTTCTTTAACATGCCAGTGACGGAGCGAGCCTAACATTAGTTTGTAACTGATTCCAGAGTCTCAGTAAAGGACAACGTCAAAAAGATCGATGCACTTGGAAGGCCAATAAACAATCTCTGTTTGAGCATAGCGCTAGTCCATGATCGGAATGTCGCTGAAAATTTTCGGCGAGATACGAGGAGGGGGCCTAACAGTTAAGGATGTTATACAATACATATGGTATGTGAATTTGATCTACTCATTCATCTTGCTTAACCCTTCCTTCCCTGAATGTGTAACTAGTACACATTGCTTCTAAAAACTTTAATATCTCTATAAATATAATAAATACTGGGTTCAGATTTTAGGTATTCCTCTGTAATACATTTACGCATTGAATGAAAAAAAATAATTAGCACTTATCGGACACATCAGAGATATTTTGTGAAAATCGGGAATAAATTCACCAATACAATCAAACGTGTGCCGGTGTTTGATGTAGGTATATTCATTCTAAAAAACCGCTATAGGTGAGGAAACGACGCTATTCACTCTCACTTTACTTCGGTGTATGGGAACGAAAGAAATATAATCTCAGTTCGCTCGCTTCTCTCGCTTCAGTAGCTTTCGGGCATCCATTTGAGGTGGTCTCTTCGCCCATTTTGTAAACCTCGGCCGAGGTTTTTTTATGTTTTCAGCAACTAAATTTCAATTTATATCACTTTTGACTTCAAATTTAATTAATTTAAGCGATTGGCTATGAATATTCTTATTTTTCCTATTTTAAATCGCTCATTTTTTCATATGTATTGAATACACAGCACCGGAACGCGCGGATTTTTTTAGCACAGGAAGGGAAAGGTTAATACCTCAGCCTTAAGATAATATTCATCTCTTATCACTATATTCCGTATTCTGCCATACATTATCAACTCATGTATTTTTCTGAATACACACATTTCTTCAGCATTTATTCAGCTGCTTTAAGTCTTTGTCGTGTCCACGTTTAATCGATCACATCAAACGGAGAATACATTCACCGGTATCCATAAAAATTATTTCGAAAAGCAATAACGAAAATAGAATGAATAATGAACGACAAATTATCGAAGTTTCTTCGCCATTAACATTGCCCGACGAGCGACGAACTATTTAGTTAATTAAAAAAATACCCGAATCAATTACATTCGTCTTATTGAACCTTGTGGAATTTAATTAATTTTAATTAAAATTCCATCACACCTCTTTTTTATTCTGCAATGGAATGATGACATCAAGGACGAATAACGAAGCGTGGGACGATTCCGCTTTGTTCGAGGAAAATTCATCGACAATGAATAAATTAAGGTTTCGAGAATAAAGCGAACTGAATTTTTATAATATAAAACAGTTCGTGTTGTAATGATGATATTTTATCGAAATGTGATGACCTCCTTGACGTACGAAAGTGAGACATGGACTTAGTAGAAGAAAGGTAAAAGTTTTATTAATTCTGTGGAGGTGTTTTTTATAAATGTGAAGTGTCAATGTATCAAAGAAAGTGGAATGAGGATAAACAAAAATGGATTGATAAAATATATTATTTATACTTAAGGAATTAACACTGTGGAGGTTTAAATATGTTATAAATTGTTTAGTAAAACACTATTAATTCCTTTTCATATAACTTTACCGGTTTCAAGGTTTTCCCCTCGTCATCAGTGAGCACAAACAAGACTGAATTATGTTCGAACTGGTACCGACATACACACTTCTAACGGTAAAAAATCGGGTTCGGTATTGTGGGTTGAGGGAGTCAGGAGACAACTTCAGCAGGCTGCGGTGAGATCTTAGGAATATATCATCGTTGTTCTGCGAAAAGCGTTTAAGTCCATTTTTGCTTAAAATTACTTTTTGCTGCCATTTTACTTAAAATTTAAATATCCACACATGGAAAAAAACATTTATGTCCAAAAGTTATATGGTTTCGATGTTATGAAAAGATAAAGTCATGTAAATTTATTTTACATCGCCCTTCGAAACTTAAATTGCATTTATCTCAAAACTCAATATTTGGACTTAAACGCTTTTTGCAGAACAACGACGATATGTATTTACCAGATGTTCATTCCTACGCACTGACTTGTATATTTCTAGAGCCTCTTATCTGTCCAAAGGAATAGGACAGGTCGATCGCAGCTGTCTTCGTAACTTACAATATGGTACGATCCTGCAAAAAATCATTACGCACATGAACTTTATTTTTTTATTTATTTCACACATGACAACAAAACATACATAATTTGCGAAAAAAAAACAGGTAATTTAATTTGGACGTACAATTTTAATAGATCTAGGTTTGTTGCCTTTCATTTGTCGTGTCCCCAGTAAACTAGATTTTTGCCTGAATCTCACTGAGGACATACGAGTATAGCATGAAAAAATAAATCGATACTTCTTTCCGATTTTCGATTATGTAAAATCCCGTTCCACATTCTCACCAACCTGACAAACAGTGACACTCAATTACATATGTATACATCACGCGAAATCAAACCCCTCACACTTCATCACTCCAGACAGACTACAACGTTCATCCCACAATATACCGCACATAATCATAAAAAAAACAACACATTCAAGAACTCACACAAACCTTTGCTACAAGTCATTCCTCTTGCAAGCCCAAGTATTCAAACTCCTGTCGCAATAAGAACCACGCTCCAATTAGTTATTATTTTTTAATATGTAGATATGTATACGATAAATGTTTCCTTCTCTTATATATTTTTTTAATTCCACTAATACTTATTAATAAACTTTAATTAATCCTTTTTTATCTTGCATGTTTTATTAAAATGTGTTGAATCTCGCGAATTTGGTAGGTAGATCGCGACTATTATTTTACATAAAAAGTCGACTGCGACAACAAACAAGTTGGCCACCCCTGATCTATATGATTGGTTAGATGATATTCCATCAAGCAATAAACTTACCAGGTGGTTTTGTGTATAACAAAAGTGCTATACAATACAATAATACAATTGCTAGAGCACCTAAATAATGCTGAAGATAATATTGTCTACCGATCATGCTATTCAGTATGTCTCCATAATCAATTCGGATATTTTGACAGATGCTGGAAAATTCCATGTTATTTCCGAAACGTCACTATTATATAAAAATAGATGGAACTTCTGTATACCATAGATACTTTGCCTCCCATGGTTTGATTAAAATTTATGGATGAAATTGAAAAAGCCCAAATGAGAGTCTGAATGAAGGATTGAGCACCACGCTACAATCAGTCTCTTAGTCACCCCTCACCCATAGCACAATTCCTCATCCCTTTCTCAGTAGGATAATCTGTATTGAAACGTATATTTTACCACCACGTTCGCACAACGGCGTGCAGGGGCGGCATTCTATTTTACAATATAATATTTAGCATCAAAATAGAAATACTATAAAAAATATATAAATTGTATCGATGGTTTCGGCTTTCAATTTGTACAAATCAATATTGAAATGAAACCCTCTGTAGGCTGAATAAACTATAGACTGACGAATCGTATTACTGACAGACGCTCTCTAAAAATATTTAGATATGAATAATCCACAAGAAATTACGCCGATCTACATCTCATCACACCTACACAAACGGATAGTTAAATATAGCATGACGTTACATTACGGTACGCAGTGTTGTGTAACATTACATGATGTCACATAACGTGGTAGAATGTTGCGTAACCTTATATGATGTTGTGTAACATTCCAAAATGTGGATTAACATACATAATGTTGCTACTAGCATTGCATAACGTTACATTGTTTTATATGGTGTTGCGCAACATTCTAAAATGTTACATAATAGTGTATAACACAACGATACGTAACATAATATGATGTATTTTAACATAATACAAAGTTTACCTTCCTGATGCTTTCGAATTCCTTTCCTCTAGATATATCATTATTCAAATAATTAAGTAATTAATGTTTTTTGTACATTTAAATTTAACATTATATTTTTTTTGTAAAATCTTTAAATAAATAAAGGTTTATTGATAGCAACATATGTGCATACATCCTGAAATTACATTTCAAGATAACGTAGAAGAAAATTCATTTAAGAGGGAAGCTATCAAAAGGTATGACCTCATCTCGTAACATCCTCAAGTCAAGATCCACTAATAAAGGGCGAGCCTGGACGCGAGGACGTCAGATGTATTTCTTCCGACACCCTTGTACACATAAATTAAATCTGTCTTGGATTAAAACAGTGTACTGTATCAAAGATAAGCTTGTTAGTAGGAAGAAATTATTGTATAACAATAAGCCCGCAAGATAATCCATGTTTAACTATGTACATATATATATATAGTACATACAAGGATTAAAGTTAGCCAGTTTCTCTCTTTTGTAGTAATTGTGGGGATTCTTTGAAGAAATAATAATTTCGCAATTTCGGTACCGAATTATTTTCTCTCTTTTAAAACCCTAAATGAAAGCTAAAATAGCGAGCGTCTCCTGTTCAAGTCTAATCGAGGTATGTTCTATATTTACAGAAGAATTCCACGAAAATTTCACCTGCGATCAAAATTACCCGCGCGAGATGAGAAGCCATCTTGTTTTTCGATAGTATAAACACAAGGCGTTGCCAGATATAAAAAAATATAAATTATTCACATATTAATTTGAGAAACAAAACACATTAAAATACGAGTATAATGAGAGGTTCACGGCTGCGCGGCAATGTGCTGGACTTCCGTGAGGAAAGTCGCAGGTTCGAACACCACGCTGTGCTACTCCCCTCGAATGACACATAACTATTTATTTGTAAGCTTTGTGAGTATAAGTCAGCTGTCGCAGTACAGGCAATTATTTATGTGAGATGACGGATATATAATATCAAAATAAAAAAATAATCCGTCCATCCCGTCGTGAAGCTCATGAATGAACATCGTAACTTCCACAATAACCTCTGACGACTCCTCTCCATCCATCCCTGCACTCCGCAGCTCAAAAAGCAGTTATCAAGGGTAGTCCAGTTCCATATCTCACTTCGTCAGTCCAACGTATTGAGATTCTTCCTCTTGTGCGTCGTCCTTCAACGCCTCCTGTAACCACAAACCTCTCCAAACTGTCTCCTTGTGCCATGAGCAATGTGCTCAAAGAATCGGAATAATCGTCGAAGGCATATTGTCGACAATCTGTCATTGATTCTCAGTTCTTCGAGAATGGAGGCGTTAATTCACCTTGCTGTCCATAGACCTGGACACAAATTACAGGTTTTTGTCTCCAGGCTATGGACATCCATTCGTATATGAGTTTGACCAGTATTTGTTAACTGTGCGAAATAAATAAACAAATGTAAAATGTCAAGAAATCAAACAAACATTCGATTTTATATATAACATTAAAAAAACGTTTATTCATACGCAATAAAAAATTGCGAAATAAATTTTCTTAGATTGAGGTCGGGACTGGAGTTAACTTAAAAACCCATTGTTCCCTGGAAATCGAATGGGGGAAAATTCTTTTCTTCGGGATATTGATAATTTATTCGACATGCCTATTCATTCATTCATTCGTATGGTAACCCTCCAACGTATCGAATTTTTATTCGTACATATTGAAGAGCTTGATCCTCTTAATCGAGTCTCGTTTAGAACTAATGGAATACAACATTGTGCGAGGTTTTGAATTATTGGAGTTTAACGGTAAGGCTTAGAACTATTGGAGTACGACATTAGCGAGGTTAAGAACTATTGGAGTACAATTTTAGCGAGGTTAAGAACTATTGGAGTACAACATCAAGCGAGGTTTAGAACCAGTGCTTTCTTTGCGGTAAAGCGCAGTGGAGCGGCGCTCCACCACCTTTTTTACGGTATACAAAAAGCTTAACAAGAAGTGAGCTCCGGCACCTTTTTTTAATAAAAAATCACATCAGTTTTATTTTTGCGGTGGAGCGCAGTGAAGTGGCGCTCCACCGCCTTTTTTACGGTTTACAAAACTATTGAACTATTGGAATAAAACACCGGTCGAGCCTTAGAACTATTGAAATAAAACACTGGGCGAGCCTTAGAACTATTGGAATAAAACACCGGGCGAGGCTTAGAACTATTGGAATAAAACACTGGGCGAGCCTTAGAACTATTGGAATAAAACACTGGGCTAGCCTTAGAACTATTGGAATAAAACACTGGGCGAGCCTTAGAACTATTGGAATAAAACACACGGGCGAGGCTTAGAACTATTGGAATAAAACACTGGGCGAGCCTTAGAACTATTGGAATAAAACACTGGACGAGGCTTAGAACTATTGGAATAAAACACTGGGCGAGCCTTAGAACTATTGGAATAAAACACTGGACGAGGCTTAGAACTATTGGAATAAAACACTGGGCGAGCCTTAGAACTATTGGAATAAAACACTGGGCGAGCCTTAGAACTATTGGAATAAAACACTGGGCGAGCCTTAGAACTATTGGAATAAAACACTGGGCGAGCCTTAGAACTATTGGAATAAAACACCGGGCGAGGCTTAGAACTATTGGAATAAAACACTGGGCGAGCCTTAGATCTATTGGAATAAAACACTGGACGAGGCTTAGAACTATTGGAATAAAACACTGGGCGAGCCTTAGAACTATTGGAGTAAAACATCGAACGAGGTTAAGAATTTGAAGAAAAACATCGGGCGAGGTTTTTGTCGAAGAGTTTTTAATCTTAAACTATTTTACATCTGAATTTATGCTTTTCTGTAGCTTATTCATCATATTTTTAGTGCTATGTGAAATTAGTATAGTGCCATATAAAACTTAATTATGTATCCCTTATTAAAGCTCTTAATGCCATTGGAACAATGGGTTTAATATATGTTAAGATTTTTTTCTTGCTGACGTACAACAGTTTGCACACAATGAACCTATACACACATAAGCGTTTTTCGTTCAAATAATAGCTAACAATCATAATCGATCAAGACCCTATTTATAATACTAACCTATCGCGAAGAGGCAACAACACTTGTACACGTCTAGAGCATGTAAGTATTGGTATCGCACAAGCTCCTTTATCAGACTAGTACTTTGTTTTTTTTTATTTTATGGTAATATCAAGAATCGAATCCAAAACCCCAAAGTGTGGAAGTACAATGTTTTACCAACTAGTCCATAGAGTTCGTCAATATTCAAACAATCGCTGCATGACTTCAGGATACGGTATGAATTTTGTTACCGTGCTTTATTGTGGCTTGTTTGGACATCCAATTGTCGCTTCAACACCCACACTATCTATATGAACGTATTAGGTTTCCTTACAGTGCGATCGTATATTCGTAAGATAATTGAATTTAACTATAATAGGCATTCATTCATTCGAATTGTACTCCTCAATATATCTAAGTTAATGATACAGACATATTACATCATGGCCAAAGAGACATTGTATTTGGTCGTATTAATCGAGCCTTCAGATTTAGAACCTTAGACTTAGAGTACCTGGTACCAACATGTACAGAGAATGAATTCCACAAGAATTCCATACATAGCTCTGCATGGGGTGCCGGATGGACGGCGTCCGCCAGGGAGACCCCCGAAACGATGGAGAGATAGCTGGAGCTCAGCATCACAGGACAATCCTGCAGTAACAAACTCTTGAGAGTCTACAGAAAGTTTAAGAAGAAGAACACTTAGAGCCTTCGGACTTAGTTTGTCTCAACACGGTAAGGAAATAACACATTTAACTCTCAAGTATTGTTATGAGATGATCTATTTTATCAAACTGACACCCTTGGATAGTAGATAATACTTCTCTATCTTAATTCATCATTTTCAAGGTATCATCATTACGAACTTTGTAATTTGTAAAACCATGAGATACTGAGCGTTCTTCGATAGTACCACATTTCAAAAGCTTCTTGTTTTCTTTGCGCTGTTTGAGTAAGTGTCTTGGTTTCAATATTATAAAGAAGTAGGGGAAATATAAAGCAACTCAAAATTCACGATTCGAGATTGAAATCTTTGCTTCAAAGGAACATGCATTTTAAAGAAGCAGCGCCGTGCAATCTCCACTATTTCTTTGATCTCTTGAGACTGATTACATTGATCATTCAGTCAGTAACTCAGATATCTATATTTATTTATCAATTGTTTTTTACCAACGGTACAAGGTTTTTTGTACCGTTGGTAAAAAACCTCTTACTCTAGGCAACTAGAAACTGCTGAAATGCGCATGCTAAGATGGTCAGCAGGTGTGTCCCTAAGAGACAAAATAAGAAGCTCACGCATTCGTGGAAGCCTGGGTGTTACAGACATCAACAGCAAGATGGAGGAGAGACGATTGAGATGGTATGGGCACGTTGGACGCAGAGCACCCGATCACATTGTGAACCAGGCAATCTCCATGGATCTTCCTCGAATAACAACCAGAGGAAGACCAAAGAATTCATGGGTGGTGCAAAAAGATAACCTTATGCAATTTTACTTTATTTTACTTACCAATTTTAATATTTATATCAAAAAGCACACTTTTCCTTTGATATGTTCATTTGAAAGCCTCTCGCAAATTTGGCATAAATAAATAAATATACAATACAACGATCTAGTAGTCAATGGGGATGAAGGAGTTATAATATCTTAAATATATTATAACTCTTGGAGAAGGTTCCATCCGATTTACATGTATATACTAAATCCAACATTCACACGGGGATGAAAAAGTTGAAAAGAGGTTTTCATTTCCAAAACAAAAAATGTAAATTTTTTTATACGTCTTTTGTTTCATTATCTACGACCTTTATAATACATAGTGGGTCTACAAATCCTAACTAACCCAACCAACATTAATCTGTATCATTGCTAATGTATGAAATATATCCTTGGTTCTCGCTGCGTTAACTCCAGTCGGCCAGCCAGAACATCACAACAGTTTCATCTCTTAGAGCGGCGATTCACAAACAGGGTTTCGCGGAATACAAGGGTTCCGCGAGACCGAATGGGTCCGCTCCATTCCACGTAAATTTGTAAACACTCTTAAAAATATCAAAGACCTCTATAGGCTAGTTGATATGATTTTTCATCTCGGCTGGGGGGTGTTATGAGACAAGCCCAGAACTTTTAATAGCTTCTCTCTTAAATGTATTTTCTGCTATTTATCTTCAGATACAGTGCGATTTCGTAATGTATTTATATAATATTATATATGCACATACTTTGTTACTATAAATAAACTTGTATTTATTAATTTATTCATGTCCATGTGGTACAATTCTGAAGCTAGATTAAATATTTTTTTCGACACGACTCAAACAAGAAGGGATTTCACAAAATATTTAAAGAATTCAGCCGAATAAAAAATGTTGGGGACCACTGTGTCGGAGTAAGAAATAAATGGATGGCTTCTCTAGGATCCATGGCATGCTGCTGTGCATGCCCAATAAATTTCCACTCCTTCCCCTTTATATTACACTTTTCCAAAAACTTTTGGGTCAAGATGATAAAATGATTTCGTATTGAAAAGGAAACTAAAGTTTTTTAGCTTTAGGCAGTTTACCCTGGTGAAAGCGTTTTATTGGAACGGTCTAATGACATTTTTTTTTATGTAAAAATAATAAAATTAAAAATGTAACAATGCCATGAAAACAATGTTAAACAAAAGAGAAAAAAAAACAAAACAAACTCAGTGCAATAACAAAGCTATAAACAGTCCTGATATAATTTACTCAATTCATTCCGGCAAGAACAACTTCTTCACTTAATTAATTTATTTAACACTTTCGTGCATCTGGCAGATTTATTGCTTAAAAGCTATTAATTGCATTCAATCTTTTATCATCTTTTATTCCATAATTATAATTATTATTGGCATCCATTACTACGTCTTTAACATGAAAACGATAATTGCATTCAATCAATCATCTTTTATTCCATAATTATAATTATTATTGGCATCCATTACTACGTCTTTAACATGAAAACGATCATTGCGTTCAATCAATCATCTTTTATTCCATAATTATAATTATTACGTCTTTAACATGAAAACGATAATTGCGTTCAATCAATCATCTTTTATTCCATAATTATAATTATTATTGGCATCCATTACTACGTCTTTAACATGAAAACGATCATTGCGTTCAATCAATCATCTTTTATTCCATAATTATAATTATTACGTCTTTAACATGAAAACGATAATTGCGTTCAATCAATCATCTTTTATTCCATAATTATAATTATTATTGGCATCCATTACTACGTCTTTAACATGAAAACGATAATTGCATTCAATCAATCATCTTTTATTTCATAATTATAATTATTATTGGCATCCATTACTAGGTATTTAACATGAAAACGATATTTGTAAAAAAATAACAATAATTAAATAAAAAAATATTTTTAATTTATTGAGTAACACGCTGTTTATTCCACTCAATATGATGGTATAACCATGCCGGTTTCAAGGTTTCCACCTCATTATCAGGGGAGCACAAACAAGACTGAATTATGTTCGAACTGGTACTGACCATTCACAACGAATTGAACATAACATATCATTAATTTCTTTTCTTCATCACGTTTTGTTGAGCATCGTGACCATATGTTATGTCTTGAACTCAGATCACCACCTTTCTATGACTCTCAGTCTTGGGCCATGTTGAATGCAGCCTTAAAAGACAATCCTGTCAACTTATTTATTTGATCCATCGATTCCATACACCTCTTTCTTGTTCGAATTAAGTTCCTCAGTGATCACCAGCTTCTCCAGATGTTCACCCTTCTTTCTAACAAGCTCTAACGAAGCTAGGATTCTTTATTTTTGTATGTTGTCAGAATTTTTTAAATGATCTCCAATTTCTGGATGATAGAGATATTGGTGAGGCTTGCGGCCCCCTGATGCGGAATCATCTCAAAGGCGTCTGTCATGTTTCCATTCGGTACAGTGATATGGATAATACAAGAGACTTAACTAGACGGATTTAGATTCTGCTTAGAATAGACCAGTTAATTATCATCTTCACCATATTTGTCATAGCTAATTTTGCCATTCCAATTCGTCTTTGGCTATTTCTTTATATCCTTTATTCCTCTAAATAAAAGCACAAAAGTAGACAAACTCGTTGACGTCTTCATAATATCTTAAGTCACTTTTTACCAGAGTCTTAAATCGGTCCATGATAGGGACTTTTCTTTATTTCCAATCCAAGTTGGCAACTCTATATCAACTCCATGAAATAACTCGACCATTTCATCTTTGTTATTAATTATAATTGTTGCATCGTCTGCGAATCTTATATTGGAGATTTTACTACACCCAGTGATAAAACCTTCACACCCGTCTAATATTTTTCTCATATATGTTGAATAATTTAAAACACAGTATACATCCTTGACGTACTCATTTATGCACTTTGAATGGTTCTGATATGAGCTCGTCTACTATCACAGATACAGTATTGTGACATCCATACATAAATTCTTCAGTTAACTTTGTACATAAATTAGCTACCTGAAAACTACACGAAAATTTTAAGCAAATTTATTCTTCAAAAGATGCATTATACTCGTATTTATGAAACAATGCTTCTCACAATTAAAATTTTACAATAGGAAATAATTTTATGACAATTACTCAGGCGTCGTGAGGGGTTAATAGGGGGTCAGTTTTACCCGAACGAAGGGCTAAGGGGACGCAAAGTAAGAGACCAAAAGTAATATTTTTTGATAGCATTTTTTGCTACGCTCTGTTGGCGTCAGACTTTTTTGCATCCAAAATTCCTAACAATGTTTGTCGTTTTTGTTTTCGCTCGTACTTCAGACATGGAAACTACAAAAAAAACTGCTTGATATTTATAAAAGCAACGAAATTTGTAATGAAACTGATTTTTATTATTGTAAATAACTAGCTTTTGAACTGTATAAGTATTGTTTTAAGTATACCATAGTTTATAACTGAGCGCATACCTGGTTAAAAAAAAATTATAACATATGTGCAAAAAATATATATTTATAAAATTCTTGGATAATACTTTTGAGCTATTAAAAAATGTGGGATCATTTCACCTTTAAAGAGGCGCTAGTGATGTGTATGACCACGTAATAAAATACTGGACTTCCGAGCGGAAGGTTCGACGACCGACGACCTCCGTGGCCTGGTGGTAAGACACTTGTCTGCCGATCCGGAGGTTGCGGGTTCGATCCCCGCTGGAACCCAGATTTTTTTAAATAGGATTCCAGTCTGGTTAACACTTAGGGCCTATAAAAACATCGTTCTGATTGGTTGGAAGAGATTGCCACATGGAAATAAACTCGCCAGGTTTAAAAAAAAAAAAAGGTTATTGGTTCGAGCCCCGCGCTGTGGTACTCCTCTCAAATGAAACATGTATTTTTTCCGCCTAGTATTCGGGGGTACAAGGATACCAATGACTTCGGTCATTTATCCAAAAAAAATTAGAGAGAAAACATACCGGGGTGATCCAGTATAGCAGTGTGGCCGATGTGTTTGCTGGTGCGCAACGACTCGCTAAAAAAAACTTCACAGCACAACTTCACTTTCTTACAGAATTGACGTTGGAATGGCTTCTCTACGAGGTCCAGGAACGGCGGTGGCAGATAGTAGGTAGAAACCAATGTTTGCATTTGGAGCCCGGTGGGGGCGCAGAACTCTCTCATGGTGGAGAAAGTACAAAAAAAATATCTACGATATCTCTATATGAGAGAGTTCGGTGTCTATCCATGGCTTTATCCTACTCAGTTCCTGCTGGGCATGCTCGGGTATAACTCCTTGAGCATAAGAAGCGATCTGCGTCTCCTGGTATACGTTGTCAAACTCGTTCGAGGAGTTGTGAGCTGTCCAGCATTACTACAAAGATTAGCGTTAAATGTTACTAACAATTACACTAGACTGCGCCGGCAAGAACTGTTCTCAATAATATACGCAAGAACGGGTCTTCCAGCCGCTATGCTTGTTGGAAGGGCCTTAACTCTTCTGAACGGGACTGCTTCGGATATTGACATATTTCATATCACATTACCAAAAGCAAAAGTAAGTTTTCTTCTCATATTGAGCGCGTTAGAAAGCACTCATCAACATACTTAAGTGACTGTGAATATATGTGTTTGTATGCATATGCATTATCTTTTATTTTATACAATATAATTTTTTTTTAAATTTCTACGTAATTTTTCTTTTTTTTTATGTCTTGTATTTTTCAAAGTAATTGGGTTGAGCCTGTTTTGAAAAAAATAATTAATTAATTAATAACACGTGTCACGATGAATAATACAATTAATTGACTCAAACGTGTTTTGCACAAGGCAAACGATTATATCAGCCACCTTAGTAATTTACGTGTAAACAAACATACGTAATGCAATCCAGAGCTGCCTAGAAACGACGTAAGATTTGACAACTCTTTGAAAAAAGGCACTATTTTAATGAAACAAGCAAAAACATGTTATACACTGCATATTGTCGTCGTTGTCGTTGCTGGGTCTCATAGTCGAGGATTCCTTCGCCATTCTAACGTCAATTCAGTTGGAAAGCGAAGCTGTGTCGTGGAGTTTTCGTTTCTTCCTTCTTTTATTCTCCTCTTTAAGTGAGTGAGTTGTTGCATATCAACAAACTCACCAGCCACACCGATGTACTTGATCTGATGGCATACCTGAAAAGAGAAGATCGGAGCACACTGGCGTGTTTTTTCTTTCCTTTTTTTAAGGAATAGGTATGATTGAAATCATAGGTATTCTTATACCCCCAAAGATTCATTTCGTATTCCCACTAGATCCACAAGACAGCTCAATCCCTTTTATACCGAAAATTGTTATACTTACTATAAAATCAACTCCTCTATAATTCGTATGCAAAGACTTGGAAACGAGTTTTGCAACAATTTAGATATTTTTAATATAAGTATATATAATATTCGCCAGAATATTACAACAATATTTAGAAATAGCTACTAACTTTGTGCTCTCCTTTATTAATATAAATAACGTAATATAAACCAAATATTAAGGACAATATTTTGCCTCTGGAGTTGAGTAACCCTGCATCAACATGTACGAAGGTTTTAATTCTGCAAAGCAAATTGCATCTCGTTCTACTAATGAGGCCACGTGTTTTCTATATCTCAATATATATCCATAAAATTCCCACAAAATTCTCAAAGATTATTAAATAATTTTAAAACGATGACTGTAATTTATTATTACTACTGCTTTTTGTATCTTCATGTTAGTTTAAGATAAAGCTGTATTATTTGTCAATAATTTTAAGTACTTTATAACCTGTCACATGTTCATTTGTATGTAAAGACACTGTTGTGTCGTTAATTAAATAAAATAAAAAATAAAAAAAATAAAAAATACTAGGCGGAAAAATGTCTATCATTCGAGGGGAGTAGCACAGTTCGGGGTTCGAACTGGTGACCATCCATACGGAAATCCAATGCGTTACCGCGTGGTCATGCATCTCAAATAAACACTGTACTCGTATATACCTTGACAGTTGGGTTTCAATCTTGTTCTCAAACAGCGCTTACCTAACATTTTGCACACTAGTTTATTATTCTCCGTGTCAGAGCCATAAATTATATCACATGTTTCTAGTAGGTCACAGAGATCGCCCTACCATTCGCATCAATCAGATTCTGCCCAGACCATGTTGTCCCGATGTTCGGACAAACTACCATGTGCTGTGAGCACTGTTTACCCCCACAACCACATTCAATGCTATTTTCGTTAGAGTATCTTTGCATGTTTTTTTTTTAACCTGGCGAGTTTATTGCCATGTGGCAATCTCTTCTAGCCAACCAGAAATATGTTTTAATAGGTCCTAAGTGTTAACCAGACTGGAATCCTATTTAAAAAAATCTGGGTTCCAGCGGGGATCGAACTCGCAACCTCCGGATCGGCAGACAAGTGTCTTACCACCAGGCCACGTATTAATCTACCTAGATACATGTTCACCTTGTATCTAGTCCCCATTCTCGGAGTCTTTACTACATTTTGTACAAGGTGGTACAGCTTTTTTGTCTTGTTTCCAAAGACAATATGTCAGTAAATCTTAACTTTTCTAAGGCAGATGCATATGCCACTCCAATATAAAACTACCCTCTTAGAATAATGGTTGACTGTTACTTTTCTGTTTCAGGCTGCATTCAGAATAATCAACATCTGTTTGCCACTTTTCATTTAACTTTGAGATTGTTTTCGGTACAATAAATACGAACTGAGCTTTTAAAAGCTTCACTGCTCGCATGTGGAATTTATTGGTTGAACGAATTTTCTGATTTTGATATTTTACGTATCTAGGTAGATTAATTGAGGATTGTACTCCTAACTTAACTTTGTCACCATACGTAAATCACTTCACATGGTAACAAGAGTGTCATTGTTATTGTTATATTAAAAAAAATATTCTTCATCAGTTTCCTATATTTCCTTCCTAATCCCTTTTGTCCTTAAGACTTGCCCTTATTTTGATAAACTTTTCTAAATAAAATATTTTTCTAGCTACTAAGCTTAAGCCCCAGTGTCATGAATACGGATATTAACTATGAAACAGAGGATTTTAGATTCGAAAAAAAATATTAATTGATAAATTCAGAATATGCGTGTATTTGCATTGTATTTTATTACACTCTACTTTCATTATGAAGAAGAATCCGTGGCCTGGTGGTAAGACGCCTGTCTGCCGATCCGGAGGTTGCGGGTTCGATCCTCGCTGGAATTCAGATTTTTTTAAATGGAATTCCAGTCTGGTTTTCACTTAGGGCCCATTAAAACATATTTCTGGTTGGTTGAAAGAGATTGCCACATGGCAATAAACACGCCAGATGAAATAAATTTAAAAAAATAATAATTATATTGCCATACGATAATATAATATCACTTTCCATAAACAAAATAATTATCCTGAAATGGAAACCAGACCAAAACACCTTTTAAAAAAATGATATTCCAACGCAAATCAAACCCATAATAAGGGTTTCATAAGAAGTCTGAATCTCACCCCGCGTTGAAAGACAGATATTTTATCTACTACGTCACGGTATATTTTCATGAAAGTGTAGGATAAATATTAAAAAAAAAAAGGAATCGTACGGCACAGGCACAAAGAACTGCAACATAGGTGGATGACTGCTGTACGATACTCGGAGAATTCAGCTCACGTTCAGGGGCATAGATCGGTGAAAAGGTAGCAAGGTGAAGAGATACCTCTTAGGCAGGTACTAGATGATCACAAGTAAAACACAGTGAACTGAGAAGGTGATTTATTTGGCTTTTTCGCTTCTTATATACGGCCAATCACTCATCGCAAGCGCCTGTTTTTGCCTCTGCGTGCCGTCACAACTCGCGAAATGTCACAATTTTCGGAACTTGTGCGCCTGCAGAGACCGGCCGGCCTGCGATATAGTCTCGCGGTTACCCTGCATAAGGTACATTTCCGTTGCGATCGCGACACCGCACGGACACCCACAAACATATATTTTACATACAAAATACCAAATAACATCAAATTGTAACCAAGAATTTACATATTAAATTATTTATATTATACACACATAACAACAATTAAGAAACCCATCGTTATGTGTTTTATGATGACGCATACGTCCGATACAGAAATAACTGATTAATTTTAAACTTTCATATGTTTTTATCTTATCTATATAAATAAAAATGTAAATGTTCGTTAATTATTGCTAGCTAATCTCCGGAAGTTCTCTACCGATCGCTTTGAAATTTTGAGTAAAGTTAATATTCGTCAACGGAAATGTTATTTGATTTTTATTTATATATATATATCAGTGTATATAATTTTTTTTTTAAATCAAAAAGAAATATTTATGCGAACCTGTGGTTTGACATGGAATTAATGGAATTAATCTGTCAAATTTCATCTGTCAAATTTCATTTTCGGCGTTTCGGAATTTACGATGATTTAATGTAAAATTAATTATAAATTAATTATAAATAAATTATTTTATAATTTTATGTTTAATAATCTATATAAATAAAAATTTAATCATTAATTTTATAAAAATTGAAATTTTATATGTATTACGTACTTTTATAAGTCGAGACACGAAACAATTGCGAACCGTTTTACCGACAGATTGACAGATGCTTAATTGCTCAGTGAGATTGACATTTTAGAAAAGTGATCTACGATTGAATCATATTTTGGTTCAATATATATAACATTTTATTTATATAGATAAGATAATAGATAATTGACTTCAATAAATGAGGTAAGTTATTGATATTATATTTAAATTAAAAAATATGATGTAAAATCGTTCATTTAAAAAAAATACTAATTACGAACACGTAATTGCTCAGTTGACATTGCGTCATTACGATGTACTTTTACGACGTAATAGAAAAACTTGATAAAAAATAGTTATATTGTCATAAAATTGACTTGGTGACTATGGTAAATTGTATAAGTTTAAAAATAATGGACTTAAGAATTATATTTGATGAAAAACTTTCATTATTGATTCATATTTCAAAAGTTAACCTAACTTTTTTCAAATTTGCATCAGTACTTATATCTAATCAATTTTACAATTGAATTTAAGCTTAAAATATAAAGCACTTACAATTATATTTATAGATAACAACAGAGAAAAGAATAGTGACACATACATATTATTCCTGTGTTATACATACATAACATATATTGAACTTAAATACACATATAATTATTAAATAATTTTAAAACAATGACTGTAATTTATTATTAATACTGCTTTTTGTATCCTCATGTTAATTTAAGATAAAGTTGTATTATTTGTCAATAATTTTAAGTACTTGTATAACCTGTCACATGTTCATTTGTATATAAAGACACTTTTATGTAATTAATTAAATAAATAAATTATTTGGTGGTACATTAGAAAGAAGTACCCGTAGAAATATCGCAAAAAAAAATTAAAATTAAAACAAACTTTTACGCTGCTCAGTTCCTTTTTTAATGTTTCACAATTTTATATGTTTTAACTTTCTTTTTTCGTTTTCAGTGCAATCGATCTGCTTTAGTTTATCAAAACATCGAAGAAGCAACAGAACGACGTGTATCCAGACTTGAGAATGCACGGGGATTATCTCGATGTTTATGTCGAAGAAGCAGCATAACGACGTGTATCCAGACTTGAGGATGCACGGGGATCGAGATCTGTAGATTCAGAACTGGTTCGTTCTCATCATAATGTACGCAACAGGCTGATAGAAACTGAAATAGGTCAGTAGGAATATCAAAAGTATATTTTTTATATAGAATTAAATTTTATATTTATATTTCAAAATCTATCAAATCGTATGTAGAAATGGAGTTTTTTTTATTAGTTCCAATTATCTATTTGTCTTCCCTTAAAATTTAATAAGTTACAATTATCGCTTTGTGTCCCTTAACATTTAATAAGCTACTTTTATGTTTCGCAATTTTATATGTTGCATGAAATACTCTACTTTGTGGCGACACGTAAAGACGTTGAAATTAACTACAAATATGCGTGTCCAGCTGCAAAACGATTGATCAGTTGAGATATTCTCACATCAATCGTATGTAGAAATGGAGATTTGTGACAAGATGTATTAATTTGTCATTATTGTTAGTTTTTTGTAATGTATTTACCTAAATAACTTGATATTTATTAGAATCGAGCCTTATATTAAAGTCGATAAAATAATTATAATCACTGAACGTCGTTACAAGGTTGTATTGGGGCAAATTTGTGAACTGTCATAGAAATCAGAATGTTTGATATTCATCCGTTTGACACGGACCAAGCTTTGCTCTGAAGAATACGTTCATTCGCGAGATGCAGTTGTAAATTACGGTAATAGAACTAAGGTTGGAAGACTATAACTTATGCAATTTAGTGATCAGAAGGATCGGTTGAAAAAGTATTTCCCTATATTCAAATCACTTATAAGAATCAAGATTGGGTGAGTGAAAGAGATATTGTTGGCGCGAAGAACAAAGACGTCTATGAACTTACCAATATTATTCAGTTCCTTTTTTAATGTTTCGCAATTTTATGTGTTTTTGTTATAACTTTCTTTCTTCTTTTTCAGTGCAATCGATCTTTCATTTGAATTCAAATCATATCGTGAATTGACCTATTGGAGTGACGCGATCATTTGCGAGCACGGCGATAAACGCGACAGACTGAGAGTGACTGAAAGACATCAAAAATATTGTTTACCCACAAGCATTGTGAAATTAAACATAATTGAAACGTGTGCTTTCTCTTTTCTTTCTTTTCCATTTAACCAGACTGAGCCACAGCAACGCGTGGCTGGGTACAGCTAGTTGATTAATAAAATTGGGTCAAATCACATATCATATGTATGTTAAATAAAATAAGTGAATAAATAAATATTACTTTCTTCATATAAAGTCAACATGGCGGGTATTGGTTTTCATAATTCACCGAATAATGTACGTTTTCTGAAGTATAAGAAAAAACAACTGAATAGAGCCTCTCGAGAAAGATATCACCTTGAGCCTTGGCCTACTGGAGAGCCTTGAAAGCACTCCAAATAATGGTGGCTAGATGTAAGGTAGACATGTAGAGATGGGGTTTCTTGAACGAAAGTAGCATTGATTGCGATTGTGGGGCTATATGTTACAGGACTCACAACAGATGCTTGTTTGTCCGAACATCGGGATTACATGATCTGGGCAGGATCTGATTGATACGAATCGTAGGGTGATCTTTGTTTCCTACTACTAGAAACACGTGGTAAAATTGATGACTCGAACATGAAAAACAATTATGAATGTACAAAATGTTAGGTAAGTGTCGTTTGAAAATAAGGTTAACACATGCTAACTTGTCCGAACACAGGGTCTATTGTATGTACTGGACGCTATAACCAATTGATGCAAATGGTGGAACGATCTATATTGCCTCGTCCTGGAAGCAAGTCGCATAGTTAACAATTGATGGTCCAGACATAGAAATTAATAAGATGACGGGCGTATTGCCTTTTATATAAGGGGGCGCAGAAAAGTGTCGTTACGCCACTGGGCGAGTATGTACCGAACGAACTCTAATATAAAAATGTAATTTATGTGAGAGTTGATGACTTACTTGTAGAAAAAGTAAATTATTGAATATTTTCTTTTGACCATCTTCCTTTGTCCAATCAGATTCATTACAAAACTTGAAAGATATTTTGTAGAAATTTCGACATTGTTTCATAAAAGAATATTTCCATTGTAATGAAGAAACGAAGACGTGCCCCATTGAGATACCAGTATGTTTGTCTTCTTTTAATTGTTTCTCAGCGCGAAGGGTGGCGCTCTGTGTCTACAGTGGCGTTTGATTAGGTGTCTCAGGGGAGGAAACCTACCATTTCTCGTTTAACGGGGATTTTCGAGTTTTCAGACAAATTGCGAAATATGGACATTGCCGGAGTAAAATGTAAGAAACAGAAAATAATATATTTTTATTGAAAATTAAAACATTGACAGAAGCATTATGATAACATTGATTGTATAACAAAAGGGCGACAAATGTGTCTACACACAAAAAGGTTATTTGATGGTGGCGCTGTCATAAAATCTCACTGATTCGCAGTAGATTAGAGTGCGGCTCAAACATTTGGAAATTCACATTGTCCTGATAGTTCAGCGAGTTTAAAAGAGTTTTTTTTTTGCAGAGTATGGATTTTACCCATGGCTTTTTAGGAGCTAGTCCTTAAGGGATGAGATGATGATGATTTGTTGATAAATAAAACTCGTTAGATCGCAATGCGGAAAGAGAGAGATTTTATTAGTAACGTAGGTATTTATATCATTTTAGAATGTGCGCGGGAATGCGCTCGCGATATGCCTACGTCTCGTTCCTGCGAATGCAAAAACGATTAATGTTGTATGTAGGTATCATTCAAATACGGAACTGGCGAGACAAGCGTGGTGCATTCTCGCTCTAGTATGAAATGCGGTCCGCTCCGGGCTATGGGTTGAATGGCCGAAATGTGAACTTTGGACTTGTTTATTTATATTTGTCGAGGAATGCAAAGGTCACTTCATCGGTCATTGACCGTGTGTATGGACGCCCACAGTGTTCCGAGTGTGCGACCGCCACAGCTTTATCCCACTTTTTTTCTAATGGGTATGCTTCTTTTTTACGTCCTTTACTGTTCATACAGTGAGACTCTGGAACCAATTACAAACCAATGTCAGACTCGCTTCATCCTTAGCATACTTAAAGAAGCGACTGAAAAACTTCTTAATTTCTAGTCAGTAATATAACGTGTTTCTTTCTTCTCTACTATATCTTCTTTCTCTTTTGATTGATGATACCTCACTTCATATGAAAAATAATGTTCGGGTGATTATTTGTCTTTGTGGGGTTTATTAGCGTATGTTGTCGTTTGTGTTCATGAATTTTGTGGGAATGGGTAGTCATTTGAAAATGTTTTGTGATCATGTAACTTGTTTTATTTACTTTTGTCTGGTTGGCTGGAAGAGATTGCCACCTAACAATAAGCCCGCTAGATTGGGTTTGCAATGATGTGTTAATCAATACATAAATCTCTCCCTGGCTCCATCCCAACTCATTGTCTGCGAAGACTGTTGGGGTCAGCTCTCCTCGTCCTCAGGTTGTATGCTCTTCTGTCCCGGACTACGTCCCCCAGGCCATGCCTCTGCACCAGGCTATCTTTTTGCACCACCCATGAATTATTTGGTCTTCCTCTGGTTGTTATTCGAGAAAGATCCATGGAGATTGCCTGGTTCACAATGTGATCGGGTGCTCTGCGTCCAGCGTGCCCATACCATCTCAATCGCCTCTCCTCCATCTTGCTGTTGATGTCTGTAACACCCAGGCTTCCACGAATGCGTGAGCTTCTTATTTTGTCTCTTAGGGACACACCTGCTGACCATCTTAGCATGCGCATTTCAGCAGTTTCTAGTTGCCTAGAGTAAGAGGTATACATCGTCCAGCATTCGGAGCCATAGAGGAGTGCGGGTCTGACAATCGTTTGGTATACTTTTCCTTTTAACTTTTGTTAATCAATACATAAATATGCTTGAATATTATTCTTTAAGCGTTAGAAGAAATCTACGTACATGTTTATACGTTTACATACATAAATTGCTAACGGGAAAAATAGTAAACCCTTTGTAGATTTACAGATTGTTATTTAACGTACGGGGACAATTATTTACTCCGTCGTGAATTAAAATTATTTTCGGTGCCGTATTCATGAACTAAGCTTTTAAAAGCATCATCACTAAAACGGTGAACTCTTGCCTTCTTTTTTCAAGACATCTAAATTGCATCTTAAAATTTTCAACCAGGAGTATACAATGTATTTTGGATAATCACCCACCTGTTATTTACTTTAGAAAAAAATAAAAACGTGTCTGAATCATCAATCCTAATATATCGAAGAGGACCAAACAAACAAAAAAGTTAGAAATACGTTAAAAAAAACAAACCAGTTCCGTGTTTCTCATAACTTTGTCCAGTACTGTATTCATTACTCACGTCAAAAGATCAAACAGGGAAACGAAAAAATATCAAAGGAACTTGATTTTTTGATACTTAATTTGTAAAACCTTTTGTCTCTTTTGTATACACATTTTTTTCTCAGTTTTTTTTATTGTAAAATATCGCCCTGTCAATTACAGATGCTGCTAAAGACGTCCCTTGAAGTGGAGAAAAAGAGGAGAAGCACCGTTGAACAGGGGCTCTCAACAAATATAAATTTTCAAAACTTTTTCAACTTGATAAAAAATGTCGAAATCCTAAAAATTAGCAATGTAAAACAATAAATCGGAAATTCAAATATAATTAATTAACCCTTCCTTCCCTGTGAAGTGTACCTAGTACACATTGCTTCTAAAAACTTTAATATCTCTATAAATATAATAAATACTGGGTTCAGATTTTAGGTATTCCTCAATAATACAATTACGCATTGAATGAAAAAATAATAAAAATAATAATTAGCACTTATCGGCCACATCAGAGATATTTTGTAAAAATCGGGAATAAATTCACCAATACAATCAAACGTGTGCCAGTGTGTGACGTAGGTATATTCACTCTAAAAAACCGCTTTGGGTGAGGAAGCGACGCTATTCACGTCTCACTGTCACTCTACTTCGGTACATGGGAACGCAAGAAATAGAATATAAGTTCGCTCGCTCCTCTCGTTTTAGTAGTTCGCGGGTATCCATTTGAGTTGGTCGCTTCACCTGTTTTGTGAACGTCGGCCGATGTTTTTTTCATGTTTTCAGCAATTAAATTTCAATTTTTGTCACTTTTGACTTCAAATTTAATTAATTTAAGCGATTGGCTATAAATATTCTTATTTTTCCGATTTTAAATCGCTCATTTTTACATGTGTATTGAATACACAGCACCGGAACGCGCGGATTTTTTTTAGCACAGGAAGGGAAAGGTTTATCATGCACAATCTTCTATTATGCATACTCCTCACTTTACTTTCTTTCAAAATCTGGTCCACTTGACCTAACCACATTTTTTTATCCCCCTCATTCACGCCTACCTTGCTGTTATGACTTATATACTCATTTTTGTCTTATTTATTCTCTCCACACATATTTACCTCATTCAAGTTCCTTTCTTCATCTAACTTCAAACATCTATTTCATATATTCAATTATTTCTGATGTCGTCAGTCTGCCTTCTTTCGAGACCTCACATTTGTTAATTGCTTTATTTGTAAGAAGACAACTTTTTTTTTAACAAGAATCAAAGACGTATCGAAGGTACTGATAGACCAAGGCGTATCGAAGGTACTGATAAACCACGGTGTATCGAAGGTACTGATAGACCAAAGAAAATACGCAATAACTTTGGCACTTTGACTATTATAATACTCGTAGTATTTAATGTGGTGGTAAAAACCACAAAGGTGCATTGTGGATTTGTAGATTTGGAAAAAATACTCGTATATTAAGCGGCAAGCTATAGAAAATGTTGTACGAATATGGTGTTGAGTGAAAATGAATACATGGTATTGTTTCATTATATGCTGAAAGTAGATGTGTGTATTAGAGTGAAAGTTGCCTTGATTTAGCTGTTTAATATTTCAAAAGGGGTAAAACAAGGATGCGTCATGTCATCCATGTTGTATAATATTTACATAGATTTATATGTGAAAGAAATACAGAGGTTAATGGGTGGCATACAAATGACGAACGGAAATGTGTGGGGATTGATGTGGGCTAATAGGATGGTAGTGTTTGCGGAGAATGGGACTGATAAATTAATTAAATGAGAGGTGTAAAATGAAAGATCTAAAAATAATTTTTGCGAAATCCCAAGTCATGGTGATTGAAAAATGTGAAAGAAAAATAAATGTGATGTATGGGTGAGAAACGGAAGATTAGAAAAAATTGAATAATCCTACTTTTAAGGTGGTATTTTCTCAGATCAAAGAAAAATTACGAGGTATATCGACGGTATGAATCAATAGGAAACAAAGTCAATGTGACTCTTAAACATACACATACTCGAATCCGATAGTATACAAATCTGCTGAAATGACAGTTCAAAATTGTATTTTAGTATCAACTTCGATGTTTTAGAGTGAAACGTGGAAGTAAAAAATTATTGAAAAGAGCCGAAAAAATACTAGAAAAATGCGTACTCTGAGAAGAATATATGGGGTGACAATGTATGACAGAATACGGAATAAATTGATTTATTGTGAATGTTGAAAGGCTGATATGTTACGTTAAATTAATTCCATCCTGAGTTATTCTTAGCATTCACCCAGGAGTTTCAGGTTCGATTCTCGATGGTATCAAAAAAGAAAAACGTTGCCAGTCTGGTAAATAATTCGTCTGGTAAGAAAATTTGAACGCGCTGTTCGATAGTGTTGCCCACACGTTCAATGACGAACCGCAAGTTTGGAGTCTACTCAATTACTGAGGTCGAAGAAAATATTGTCTCCTGGCCACGCGCTTCAATATAACTCGTATATTGAATGTTACCCTACGAATAAAATTGAGTAGAATAAAAACTGAAATCTTTTTTTTAAAGCAATGACGAACTGCGAGTTTCGTGTCTGTCCCAGTGGTTGGTGAATCAGAAAAATAATAAATAAAATTGAAATGAAAACATATAACAGCTATTTTTATATGTTAGGGAAAAAGTAGCTATAAAAATGGCTACAAATTCGATTTCCCTTCATTATTCCGAGTAATAAATATGTATAAAAGCATATTATATAATCATAGAAAGGTTGTGCAAAACACGCGTGACTTTCCCGTACAATTTTTATAATTTATGGCATAAGACCCCCTGGGAGGCCGGCTTAATACTTAGAAAAGCGTTCCTAGGGGGATGATGCCATTTATACTGTATGATAATATGAAGTCTGTTTCTCTAAACGAAGACAAATATCTTTTTGTTAGTAAAAAATCCACTGTGTTCTGCCTACACCACATTTATTTCCTTTCATTTTTCACACTTGCTGGTGTGAAAGATAGTATATCGGGATAGATACATATACACATTTATCACGTTGTATTCTTTACGGGGTAGTCAGAGAGAATATATCTTCACACTTTTCTGTCTAAATACATAAATATATTTTTGCAAGTAAAAGTTCGTTGTGTTCTGTCTACACCAAGTTTATTTCCTTTCATTTTTCCCACTTGCTAGTGTGAAAGATAGTTTAACGGGATAGATACATACATGCAATTATGATGCTGTATCCTTCATGAGGTAGTCAAAGAGAATAATATATATTCACACTTTTCTGTCTAAATACATAAATATCTTTTTGCAAGTAAAAGTTCAGTGTTCTGCCTACACCCCATTTATTTCCTTTCATTTTTCACACTTGCTGGTGTGAAAGATAGTACATATATCGGGATAAATATAAATACACATACAATTATCATGTTGTATCCTTTATGAGATAGTCAGAGATAATATATATTCACACTTTTCTATCTAAATGCATAAATATATTTTTGCAAGTAAAAGTCCACGGCGTTCTGCCTACACCACATTTATTTCCTTTCATTTTTCACACTTGCTGGTGTGAAAGATCAGTATCGAATCGGGATAAATACATACATATAATCATCAAGCTGTATCGTTTATGAAATAGTCAGAAAGAATATATATTGACACTTTTCAGTCTAAATACGAGTACCTAAATATATTTTTGCAAGTAAAAAAATCCACTTGATTCTGTCTACACCACATATATTTCCTTTCATTTTTCACACTAGTCTTTCACACTTTATAGTGTGAAAGATAGTATATCGGAATAGATACATACAAATATCATGTTGTATAATTTATGGGGTAGTCAAAAAGAATATATCTTCACACTTTTCTGTCTAAATTCACAAATATATGATATTTTTGCAAGTAAAAAATCTACGGTGGTCTGCCTACACCACGTTTATTTCTTATCATTTTTCCCTCTAGTCTTTAACATTTGCTAATAATCGTAACTAATTTAACTTGGGTGTATATTAGGATAGACACATAGATACAATTATCATGATGTATCCAGTGTAGACTTTTAGGAGTATTTAACCAAACATTAAAACAACTAAATTACTCCTTTCTCACTGTCGCCGACCAAGGTAGTAAGTGTTTTCCCACTACATTGTGTAGATAAAGAGAAAAGGATAGAGAATTGCGAGACAAAAAAGAGAATTGAAGGCAAATAAAAGGATAGAGGAGAAGTTTCTTCCTAGTCTCTTCTGCAAATATATCATCTCTTACTGAGAATTTATATGTTTCTTTCATCAGAATCTTTGCTTGAATTTTGAACAAAGTGTGTATGTGAAAATTATGGCAAAATTTGGCATATTAGGTGTGGAACTTTTGAAATTATAAAAGCTATTTAAAGTTTAATATGTTCCCAGCAGTCGTGTAAAACTGGTGGATTGATTTAATGACTTGTTTTACTCCAGGACCATATTTCATCTCAATTTATTTATTTCAACGGTCAAATAAACGTTTAAATACTAAGATTAAAAAATTATAGCATCCGCTGTTTTTATTTTTGCTTTAAATGTCATGAATGGTTTGATTTCAAACATTGTTTCTTTGTATTAAAGTCCCTTAATTGGATGTTGTGTCTGAGGGTTGTTACTTTGACGAGAAGCCGTTGTCGTAGTTGCCGGGCCTCATAGACGCAATATGGTAGATATTATGCTACCACTTTTGCCGTTACTGGTACAGGTATATATTTGTCGTTACTGGTCCAGAAATAAATTACAGGTATATATAACGTGATTCAGCTTTTGACGTGCTTCATCATATGTGAAAAATTTAAATTCCATCGCACAATCTCTTCCATGTACGAAAAATACATTACATTTTAAGTGTATGTTATACACAAATATTCAGTACAACTTATGACATTATGAATCCTTAGGGTCTTAAATGTCCTGAAGTCCTTATTTTTTCTAACGTAGGGAAAAAATCAGGGAAAATGCGGGAAGATGTCCCACTTAATCTGAAATTGACTTTAGAAGGAGATTTATGTCATCCCAGGCCGCTCATAAAAGATTGTGTGAAATAAGCGTTGAAATTAAAACGAATTTATGATCTTCCCTAAACGAATTTTCAGTTCGTAAGAGAAATTTGAATACTTTGCCCTAAAGTTGTTGATGTTTTTATTTCAGTCAAAAATAGCTTGATATCAATGTTGAGTATTATCAGAAAAATAGCAATGTTGGTTTCGATTCAATGTCTCCTAACAATTGTATATACGTTGTTTTGTGTGTTCCCAGACAAAAAAAAACAATCTTGGGTTCGATCAATTGAGTCTAGCAACACAAATACATTATATTAGGTGTTTTCGATTAAAGATTAGTACAGATACATTATGTTGGGTAATCCCAGAGGAATAGCAATGCTGGGTTCGATTAGTAACATCTAGCAACACAAATACATTTTTATTGAGTGTTCTCAAGCAGAGTAATGCTGGGTTCAATTATGATAGTTACGGTTACCAACACAAATACACCGTATTGGTTACTTCCAGACAAAAATCAATTGTAGTTTCGATCACATGCGTTTGACAACATAGATATATTATGTTATGTTGGGTATTCCCAGACAAAGAGAAATGCTGGGTTCGATTAAATGCATTAGCAATACAGATATACTGTGTTGGGTATTCCCAGCCAAAAAGTATTTCTGGGTTCGATTATATGCATTTGGTAACGCAGGAACATTGTGTTGGGTATTTCCAGGCAAAGAACAATGCTGGGTTCGATTAGATGCGTTTGTAATACAGATATGTTATATTGTGTTGGGTATTCCCAGACAAAAAAACATTTTTGGGTTCGATTAGATGCGTTTGGCAACACAGATATATTGTGTTGGGTATTCCCAGGCAAAGAGGAATACTGGATTTCATTCGATGCGTTTGCAACACAGATATATTGTGTATGGTATTCTTAGGCAAAGAGCAATGCTGGGTATGATTAGATGCGTTTGGCAACTCACATACTATGTGTTGGGTATTCCCAAGCAAAGAGCAATGATGGGTCCGATTACTTGCGTCTAGCAACATAAACATTTTGAATTCGATTGGTTATTTACTCGGTTTTTACTCGGTTTTGAATTGAAAAAACATTGTGCTGGGATTCTCAGGCATAAAATAATACAAATGAATTTTATTGGAATCTCCTAGGCAAACAGCAGTGCTGGTATTTACTAGTTGCAACTAATAACACGAATTCAATGTGTTTCCTGGCAAAGAGGGACATTGAAATCAATTATTTGTGTTTAAGCTACTGAAAATACATTGTTGAATATTCTCAGCTTTGTAACAACACAAATATATCTTGAAAATTCTATTGAGGTTTTTATAATGGCATTAATGTTCAACTAAATATTTTGGTGCTGATTTGCTCGTAAAAAATACCCTTTGCCGTTATTTTGACGAATATGACAGGATTTTCATTCCAATTATGCTGATGTATTCGTAAAAATACCCTTTGTCCTTATTTTGACTAATATAACAGGACGCTCATTTTTATTGTACTGATGCACCCTTAACCGTTATTTTGACTAATATGACAGAATGATCATTCTAATTATGCTGATGTATTCGTAAAAATACCCTTTGTCGTTATTTTGACTAATATAACAGGACGCTCATTTTTATTGTACTGATGCACCCTTAACCGTTATTTTGACTAATATGACAGAATGATCATTCTAATTATGCTGATGTATTCGTAAAAATACCCTTTGTCGTTATTTTGACTAATATAACAGGACGCTCATTTTTATTGTACTGATGCACCCTTAACCGTTATTTTGACTAATATGACAGTATGATCATTCTAATTATGCTGATGTATTCGTAAAAATACCCTTTGTCGTTATTTTGACTAATATAACAGGACGCTCATTTTTATTGTACTGATGCACCCTTAACCGTTATTTTGACTAATATGACAGAATGATCATTCTAATTATGCTGATGTATTCGTAAAAATACCCTTTGTCGTTATTTTGACTAATATAACAGGACGCTCATTTTTATTGTACTGATGCACCCTTAACCGTTATTTTGACTAATATGACAGTATGATCATTCTAATTATGCTGATGTATTCGTAAAAATACCCTTTGTCGTTATTTTGACTAATATAACAGGACGCTCATTTTTATTGTACTGATGCACCCTTAACCGTTATTTTGACTAATATGACAGAATGATCATTCTAATTATGCTGATGTATTCGTAAAAATACCCTTTGTCGTTATTTTGACTAATATAACAGGACGCTCATTTTTATTGTACTGATGCACCCTTAACCGTTATTTTGACTAATATGACAGAATGATCATTCTAATTATGCTGATGTATTCGTAAAAATACCCTTTGTCGTTATTTTGACTAATATAACAGGACGCTCATTTTTATTGTACTGATGCACCCTTAACCGTTATTTTGATTAATATGACAGAATGATCATTCTAATTATGCTGATGTATTCGTAAAAATACCCTTTGTCGTTATTTTGACTAATATAACAGGACGCTCATTTTTATTGTACTGATGCACCCTTAACCGTTATTTTGACTAATATGACAGAATGATCATTCTAATTATGCTGATGTATTCGTAAAAATAACCTTTGTCGTTATTTTGACTAACATTTTTTTTTTTATTATTACACATGACAAGAAATATACACAATTTGAGAAAAAACAACAGGTAATTTGATTTCGACATATAATTTTAATGGATCTGGGGATGTTGCCTTTCATTTGTCATATCCCCAGTAAACTAGGCTTTTGTCTGTATCTCACTGAGGATATTTAGCATGAAAAAATAAATCGATACTTCTTTCCGATTTTTGATAACACAAAAAAACCCCGTTGCACGCTCTCATCAACCTGACAAACAGTGACACTCAACTACAACTGGAAACATCTGGCGAAACTCAACTCCTCACACATTATCACTCCAGAAAGACCAAAAATATTCATCCCACAATATACCGCACACAATCATAAGAATAAAAATCAAAACAAATTCAAAACAAAAAAAAAAAAGAAGAAAAAAAGAAAAACACACAGAAACACAAATACAAAAACATCCAAAATTAAAACAACAAGAAGAGACCCACACTCACGAGCTCACATAAATCCTTTCCACTCGTCATTCATCCTGAAAGCCCAAGTACTCAAAATCCTGTCGCAATAACAACCACGCTCCGATCGACTGTCTAAATGGTTTTCCTACCTTTACTTTTATTGAAGTCGGCACGCCATTGTATGTAATGGGAGCCAAATAAGCATATTGCCTTTGGGCAAAATAGGTTTTAACTCTAGGGATGGTGAACATTTCATTTGTTGCCATGCGTGTCATGTGTGTCTGCTGAGTTTGCATCTTCCCCTTCTCTCGATGGTAGTGCCAGAGAATGGATTCGAGATGTAAATTGGCTATGTTCAGGACCTGATACTCTCTAAAAAGCTCCGCCGTGGGATACCGAGCAGGAAGATTATTCTAATGATGCTGATGCATTCATATAAATACCTTTTGGCGTTACGTGACATCTGCTGGCTTCAGTTAGTGATGAAATATATACGTCAAATCGACTCATATACTTTTTCTCTATTTATGTGTTCATATTTAATATTATATGAAAAAAAAAACAAATTTCACGGCACTTGCCCTCGCACAAAAACACGAGATGAGCGATGGGACAGGACGAAATGAGGGCGCCTCCCTTATTCGTGACAGGACCGAATCATCCGTGTTTTCGATATGTGCCCAGCACGTAGGCGACCAAGTTGAGGAGCGCCTACACTATTTTAAAATAGACTAACAAGACATTTTTGAGATGTGTGATAATTTTCGTTTTGGCATCCCACCTGTTATTTATGTCTACGATATGTTCAGTGTACCCGCCTTCTCAAATCCTCTGATAGAAGGATTATATAGGTATACTATTTAATACTTCTCTGTAAGGTCATTCATAATATTGTTGGTATCTCCGATAAATTGGATCCAATTTTGTCGGTGGACGTAGACTAACTGTATGACGTAGGCATGTGGCAATCTATTCCAACTACAAAGCGTTCCGAATTAATCTGGATAATTATAATTATGATTCTGGTACGTAATAAATTTCAAGTACGTGGGCGGCATTATGTCTAACATCCATCCTGATTGTATTGACCGTGCCTTTAAAAAAAAAAAACAGAATAAAAATTACAAAGATTACAAAATGCTTATTGTAGGTATTGTTTCAACGTCCCTTCAACAGGACACATCTCTTCTTCTTTGAGAGCTTTTCAAATTATTGATATGTAACAGAGACGATTTCTTCACTTAAGCCTTCTTACGCATAAAATTATTAAGATAAAAATGCCACCTTATCTTTTCGAGAAACTAAATTGGGCTAGAAATTTTCAAGACTATGAAACTTGAAACAGAGAAACTCTTTTAACACTTGCCACCCTGTGATGGACAGCGAGTGGCCAGGACTTATATTTTATTTGATCATTCGACGTTTTAACACATGATAAAATGATTTTTATAGCTAATGACACAAAATAACCTAGCAGATTTTGCATAATTTTAATTTAAAATAAACATTTTTCACTGGACGTTTAGCGTCCAGCACCGTAGTTGGGGGAATTTTTTAGCACAGTAAGGCAAGTGTTAATCATCCTGAGTCATAATCTAACATTATTCGAGGGATCCTTCTCATACTCAGCCAGCAAATGTTAGAATGAGTTGTTTTTATTTTTATCTCGGATGAACTTGTATTGTATTACACTTTCGTTGTATACAGTCGAACCTGGTGGCATTATTGCCATGTGGCAATCTCTTCCAACTTCAGAGCGTTCCGAATTAATCTGGATAATTATTATTATGATTCTGGTCGTGTAGCGTTTTGTTGACTCTGGATTCCGCCCACTATGGATTGTCAAACATACTAAGTAAAACATCAAAATAAATTTCAAGAACGTGGGCGGCATTATTTCTAACATACATCCTGATACCCGGACACTGCTGGTGGGTGAATATAAAAAAAATGAACGACAGACTTGTCAAAACCCATACATTTTTATTACCCCAGATAAGCGGAGACGATTTCTCACAGGCCAACCGTGGAAATTAAAGGTGACGTCACGGGATGAGAGTTCTCAACGAGAGACAATGGAGTATACCAAAAATAAAGAAGTTTTTCTCTCCCTATTGCCATGTTTCTATGTCTCTCTCGATAGAGTGAGACGATGTTATCTCGTTAAATTACTGACTGATAAAATACTAGAACTTATTCCTCCATACCCATTACAGTCAAATATATAAGAAATATAACTTTGTTTTTGGTTTTCCTGGTTCGAGTATTTTCTCATTTAAAAATTATAAATATTATAATAATTTATTCTATAGTACAAAGGTTGCAAGGGTATGTCATGAAACACAAGCCATATGCTGAAAAAAAAGTGTGGTATGCTAAGGGTGTCTTTTTAAGTTGACGGAGTTGCGTGGATCAGATTTTCTCTTTACGCATGTTTATTATATTAAACTTCGAAATTCCAGCATGTACTAAACTTCGAAATTCCAGCGTGACTGAACGGTGCCTTGAAGAAGTAGCTTCGTATTTCAAAAGGGGTAAGGCAAGGATTTGTCATGCCACCCTTGTTGTTTAATATTTATATACATGTGTGAAGGAACTACAGAGGTATTGAGGGTTCGTTAACTTGAAAAAAACATGTAACCAAGTGATAAGAGGCAAGCTATGGAGAATATTAAATGTTAATTAATACGCTGTATCGCGTTATTATATCTCGACAGTCCAGCATGCACTAGACTAAACGATGCCTTTACGGAGTTGCTCCGTATTTCAAAAAGGGCAAAGCAGGGATATATCATGTTGCCCTTGTTGTTTAACATTTACATACATGTGTGAAGGAACTACATAAGTCAGTTCGACATTAGTGGCATACTAATGTCGAACGGACATGTGTGCGGATTGCTGTATGCTGACGACATGGTAGTGTTACCTGAGAATGAGGATGAATGATACTCGTAAGTTAATTTTATGAGAAATGTAAAGAGAATGATCTGAGAGTAAATGTAGCGAAACCGAAATTCATGGTGATAGAAAAGTGTGTAAGGAAAAGTAAATGTGATATATGGGTGAGAAATTAAAGATAAGAGCAAGTTCAAGAATACTACTATTTAGGTAGTATTTGCTTAGATTAAGGAAAAGTTAAGAGGCATTCAAACGGCGTATAGTTATAGGAAAAAAAGTCATTGGGGCACTTAAATATGATATACATAATTCATTACACGCTGAATGGTTGACTTGCTTGGCACATGATTTAAACCAAAAAACACGCAATGTTAGTGCTCGTATGAACATACCTCATTACATGCATACATACGAGTACATATCTCACTTCTTTCAACTTTCCTATCTCGACATACTTTGTTCACCTCTTTAACATCAATTCATATTTTCATATAGTGCAATCTTTTTTTCTAATTCTTTTCTTTCAAACATCCATTATATTCTTCCAGCCATTTTTTCCTCGATCGTCCTCTACCACCATTCGTACTTGCACTGTAAATTAGTTTAGCAAGTATTTCAGCGCCAACCCGTTAAACATGTCCAAATCACCCAAACGCCTCTTTTTCGCCTTATTTAACAAATCAATGTTTACCCTTCCCTTACGGTGATAAAAATAATACGCGTGCTCCGGTGTTGGGTAGTGAGTACGCAATAAAAAATTAGCGATTTTAAATCGGAAAAATAATAACATTCATAGATAATCCCCTTAATTAATTATAATTGAAGTTAAAAATTATAATAATTGAGATTTATTTGCTGAAAACATTAAAAAACCATCCGGCAACGCTCACGGAACGGGCGTACGTCTAACCTATTTGCAAGCCTAGAAGCTACTAGTGGCGCGGAACGTCAGTCGCATACCCCGGCGCATACGCTTATGCTTGCGACGTTGAGACAATTCAGCTCCTCGCAATTCAGTCTAGTATGCAAGAGTGAGATGCGAATATAGTGCCGCGCTTCCCGCATACTATTCACCTGTCGTCAAGACGCGGCACTCGCAGCGTTTAAATGCGAATTTGTTTTCGATCTTTACAAAACACCTCGATGTAGTCGATAAATTCTGATTATTATTAATATTATTTTTTAAATCAATGCGTAAATATATTATAGAGGAATACCTAAAATCTTAACCTTGTATTTATTATATTTATAGAGATATTGATGGTTATTAGAAGCAACGTGTAGAAGATACCTGACACAGGGAAGGAAAGGTTAGCTCAAATTCCTTCTAAATATATTTCTAACGTTTCTTATACTTTCATTCATCGACACATTATCTTCTCCGTGCATGTATTTCTACCGCATTTCCCTTTAGTTCTTTCTGATTATATGATTTGATTATTAAGAGAAAGAAAACAATGTTTCCCGACCAAATACATACACGTGTAGATACATATTGTGTCCCTTGCAAGGTAGACAGAGAGAACAAACATTCAAACTTTTCTATCGAAGTACACATCTTTCAGGTGACCTCCGTGGCTTAGTTGGTAAGATGCTATATCTACCAGTCCGAAGGTTACGAGTTCGATTCCTGTTAGAAACCAATTTTTTTTTTTAAATCCTGTCAAGATTTTACTTAAAGCCTCTTTAACATCTTTCTGGTTGGCTGGAAGATATTCCTACATGACAATAAGCCCGCCAGGTTGTACTGTATACAACAAAAGTGTAAAACAATTTCACTTCAACCACATTCATATATTTCATCATGCACAATCTACTATTATTTAAACTTCTCACTTCACCTATTATCTTCACATTCCAAACAATTTTAAAATTCCTATCATCATCTTTTTAAAAAAATCTATTTAAACCATGCATTCAGAAAAAGATGACAAACTCACATACTATCTCTATTGTGTAATATATTTAACTGTCCCGACGCCCCCTCTTATATCGTCGAAACTTTTCAGTGTATTTCCGATCATGAACCTGCACTGCCCTCAGACAGAGATGGTTTATTGGCCTTCCCAATTCACCGCTCTTTTTTTTTTTACGTCATTCTTTACTTTCCATGCAGTGAGCTCTGGAACCAGTTACAAACCAATGATAGACTCGCTTCGTTATTGGCGTGATTTAAAAAGTGACTGGAAAAACTCTTAATTTCTAGTCATAAATATAAATTACATAATTTCTGATATTTTCTTTCCTCTCCATCATTCCTTCCTTTTCCTTTATTTGATGAATGATGTATCACTTTTAATTTAATAAGGTGAAGCCTGGGCGCGATGCAAGGGAGTGATAAATAAATGCACACTTTATGCAGAATAAATGCACACTTTATGTAATATACCTGATATAACAATATACCTGATATAACAATATACCTGATATAACAATATACCTGATATAACAATATACCTGATATAACAATATACCTGATATAACAATGTTTGATAGAGGAAGAAATGATCGGATAAAGGATAAGTGTTTGTTAGAGACGGATGTTAAAAGAAGAATTGAAAGGAATCTTGAGATGGTTTGGCCACATTAAGAGAATATAATAATGAATTATATCTGCTCTCACCTTTTTTTCTATTTATTAAGAATTTTAAATATGGCCTATTTTTTTTAGCACCGTCATGATTTTAAAATAAATATTTAGCAGCCAATGTATTTTCCGTCCGTCTTTGTGGGATTCGTGGGCATGTTCTTGCGTATATGTTTATGGATTTCGTGGGGATGGATAGTCATTTGAATGATTTAAGCGACCACGTAACTTGCTTCATTTACTTTTGTCTGGTTGGTTGGAAGAGATTGCCACCTGGCAATAAGCCCGCCAGATTGTATTGCAATAAAAGTGTTAAATAAATAAATAAATGAAATGAAAGTATATTCATGCCCATAAATTTTCAATATATAAATAATAATTCAAATATTTTTTGCAACCAATTAATTTTGTCTGGTTGGTTGGAAGAGATTGCCGCTTAGTAATAAACCAGCTAGATTGTATTTGCAATGAAGTGTTAAATAAATAAATTAATTAATTTCTGACGTCTTCGTTCCGCCTTCTTACACACATTGACACTCCACGTGTTTTTATTAATTCACGTTTCTTTGTCTCTCACCCACGTTCTCTAATATATTTATATCGATAACTCGGCTGTGTAAAAGTGTATTTTACGAAAAAATAAATTAATTGTTTTAAAAAAATCACTCGTTTTCATCCCTTAATCCCATTAACTGAAAATATGAGTACATCAAAAATAAACTGAAATCCAAGTCAAGGAGGCTTTTACTTGGAACTTTGTAATTGATATTTTACCAAAGTAGCTTTGGAACTAATTTATATGAACGAGTTTCAAGGAATATTTATAATTTGACAAAATAACTAAATCCGTGGGAAGCTTACGTTGAACTTTTTAACAACCCCAGAAGAAAAAGATTTGCATTTTCTATAAAGCCCGTCGTATCTCACGGCTATATTTGTGGGTGTTATTTTTCCATTAAAGTTTTTATTAGGTCGTTTTATATCGAAACCTTAGTGGCTGAATCATGACATAACCATCGGTTGTATATAGTTATCCCGCAGGAGTATTAAAGTTATTTTCATATTCTACAATAAAAAAGCCTAAATTAATATTATTATTCATTTATTTCCACTTAACACACCACTAAAGGTTCTTGCGATGAGGTAATGATAATCTTAATTCAGACGAATAAGCCAGCAATGAGTTATCTGGAAATGATCTGGAAGAATCGAAAAAATCCTGAGAAAAATCGCTATAAGATTGCTTTATTGTTAACGTGTTCAAAACAGCGACTCAAAAAACAATATAAAGGTATTCTCTTCAGTGATTAAATGTGTTTCTTGGTTCCTCCACAAACTTTCTTCGTATTATCCCCTCCTATCTCCTAACTGCAGACAAAATTTATATTGTATGTTTTATATAACCCTCAAATGGTTGCTGTTATCTTTTCACTTGCATTTTTTTTCTTTTATTGAGTTCAAATATATAAAGTATAACATATGAAGCCATTGATCTCCTCTGTACATGGCCTGGAAGGATAGAGGAATCTTAAAAAAAACTACGCGAAGACTCGCTCCTTCGTTAATGTGTTCAAAACAGCGATTCAAAAAATAATTTATACTATAGATCTTCAGTGGCGTAGTGTGTTTCCTGGTTCGCTCACTAACCTTCTTCTAGTTGGAGACGATATCATTTTATTAAATTTTCGTATACAACCCTTAAATGATTGCCGTATTTTTTAACTTACATTTTTTATCAATTTATTGAGCTCAAGTACGTACATCTTTCACGAAACACTGTAAACAAAATTCTTTAACAGCTTTCCTAATTAGTTGGTAGGAATTGCAATTTAGCAATAAGCCTACCAAGCTGGACATTTTATTATAGTTTATATAAAAGAACACCACGATAGCCAGAGTTATACTTAAATCAATACATTACAAAGTCGCTGATGAGTTTCATGAGACTATAAGAAAAAACAAGATCAAATGTACATCTACGAGTACAAGACTCCAATGATTATAGATTGAAAAAAACAATCTATCACTGTACGATACAAGATCACTTCAACCTCTCCCTATGATACAGACACCTAAAAATCGTCAATATTAATTGAAGTATGTAATAAAAAAAATAATATCCTGGAACACGTATTTCGCTTCTACCACGTCTGTATTGGACGTATGCGTCACCCAAAACATATGATTTTTTGTGTGTTTGATATACTCGTATTTTGATGTTTTGTTGATGTACTTGCATAATGAAATGTTCCTTATGCGCGGCCTTCACGCGAACTAGTATCAAAATGGCTGCCCATGCATGCAAAAACGTGCGAAATGTGTTAAATCTCGCAAGTCATGACGGCAAGCATGGGCGAAAACAGGCGCTTACGATTAGCGATTGGCCGCACAATTAGGAGCGCAAAACACCAAAAATATCCCGACACCGGCACCTCCATCGGCAGACAGTATTCTTCCATAGACAACCGCATATGTATCATATATATGTATTAATATTTTTATAAAAAGTCACACACATCTCCCCATATACCTATATATATATACGGCATCTTATATTTTATTCCCCATCATCTCGCTTTCATTATTTTTCACTCACACCCATTTAATATATTACCGTGTGTGACAACGCAAATCCACAAATCTATGTATATTTGTAAGTAATATTATTTATATATCATCACGTTTATATAATTATTTAACGTTTATTATTATTTCTCATAATCATTCATCAAAAAAAAAATTGAAAACCTATCCTTTCCCGTTTCCACAAAATAACCAAATTACATAACAGTCAGAAATTATCCGATAAAGGAGTATGGCGTCCTACCATTGGACCGAGACTCCGAATAAGATATTCACCACTTGGACCAAAAATGCATTTTCAGTTTTACTACTGTCTTTTCCTTACGATCAACTTCTTTCTACCTGCTAAAGCGGCATCTCTTCATCCTGCTACCTTTCATCGGAAAAGCTTAAAGTGAGCCGAAATGTCCGAGTATCGAGCGGCAGACATTCGCAGAATCTACAGTCTGCGTACGGTGCTGTGCAACGGTCATACATCACACCATGCACATTTTCTTTTAAGAATGATTTCCATTCTTTGCTCTTTAAGAATTTGACTCTGTGTTATTATCGTGTTGTCCCACTTGAGAACTCCTGACGTAGAATATCTTCAATGAAATCAGATAAATTTACGCACGACTCGATAGCCATGAAAATAAGTGTAAAAGTATATTTTTTTCCTTTAAGACATCTTTATACATAATATATTCTTTGATGACAGTGTCAAAAGATATAACGTGATCGGCATGCTGTGGAGATTTTTTTTATTTCTTTTCCGTACATAAATTTATGCCCGAAATTAATGAAAAGCGAGGAAGGGAAATATCAAAGAAACATTGAAAGTTGATATTAGGATAAAAAAGAACTGAGGAAAATTTAAAATACGATAAACTTTTACTGTAAAACCTTTATATTATATATACTACAACCTGGCAGGTTTATTGTCACGTGTAAATGTCTTCCAGCCAACTAAAACAAAGTTTTTGTAGGTAAAGCAATACTTATTTACAGTACTAATCTCTAAAAAGCGTAGGCATACCAACGTGAAAAATTAAATCTACTAATGTTTTCCTCACTCAGCTCAATGTTAGTTAGCAACCTCCTTAAATTGCCCAATTTCAGGGATGAAAACCCTAATTGTGAGAAGCCTATTTCGATACCTCCCACGCACAGCTTCGCTTTCTAACTAAACGATCACTAAGTGACTCAGCGAGATCCACAGATGTCTGTGACAAGAGAGTGCGGACCTAGGATCAGACTGTTTTTTCACAGAAGATCACATGATTGACGTGGAAGAGCAGCTTAAGATCGGACAAGAAGTGGCGAGGGGATCCTCAACCCTGCAATGATGAAGAAGACACATCGTTTATATCAAAAAAAAATATTGCAGTAGAGGTGTTGAGAAGTTCAATGGTAAGGTTTTTTTTATATTTTAAAATTAATTAATGTTGATTTAGTTCTGATAAAACTATTTACGTAAATTAATAGAATTCTTATAATCAGAAAACGGAAAATATTTTAAATTTAAGTAGTTCTACTGTAAAATGAACTTTCTGACATATGTACGTCTTCATTTATAGAAAGTATCTATTTGTATTGTTTACCCCTTTTCACAAGCCTAGCTCCCCTCTGCCGCCTTCCAATGCTCCCTATGAGGCTTATACCACCACCAAGGGGGTAGTACGGTTCACTTCGGGAATCACTGAACTATAGAGATGTTAAAGAGGCCTTGAGGGAAAATAAAACTAAAATCCTCTCTAAAAAATCTGGGTTCCAAAGATAATCATCATTGAACTATAGAGATGTTAAAGGGGCCGTGAGGAAATATAAAACTAGAATAGAAAGTCAGAGTTCCAAGGGGAATCCCCTGGATTGGGAGACAAGCATCTAATCAACAAGTCCATGCATGTTATCCAACTAGTCTTTGATATCAAGATGCTTGTCAGCCATCCTGTGGATGAAAGATTCTGTGTGAATATTGGGTTATTTGTTTATTTTTTATTTATTTAACATTTTTATTGCAAATATAGTCTGGCGGGATTATTTCCAGGTGGCAATCTCTTCCAACCAACCAGACAAAAGTTAATGAAGCAAGTTACTTGGTTTATGGCAGGCCAATGAACCAAGTTTATTGTGTGAAACATTAATAAGTGGTATTGTGACATTATATACCGAAAGTAGAACATGAATGCAAGAGAATGGTACCTTGACTGAGTGGTTTATTATTTCAAAAGGGGTAAAAAAAGGATGCGTTATGTCAGCCTGGTTGTTCAACATTTGAATAGATTCATGTGTGAAGGAACTATGAAAGATAATAGGGGGTCAACAAATGTTGAATAGGAACGTATGCGGATTGCTGTATGATGATGACATGCTGGTGTTGACGACGAGTGAAGATGAATTGCTAAGATTGATAAGTAAATTGAATGAGAAATGTTAAGAGAAAAAATAGAAAATGAATGTTGCGAAATTCAAAGTAATGGTGAAAATATATAAAAAGAAACATAATTGCGATGAACAAGTGAATAATGAAAGATTGGGGCAATTTAAGAAATTTGGCTTTTTGGGTTGTATTTTCTCAGATGAAGGAAGATGTAAGAGGAAAATAGAAAAGCGTGTAGCGAAAGGAAACAATGTTAATAGGGCGCTAAAACATATATACTAAGATTATAGTCCATTATAGTATTTTAGTGCCAACTTTGATGTATGGAAGTGAAACGCGGATGTGGAACATGATTGATACGAGGTAATTTTTTATGACAGAATAGAGAATGAAGTGATTATGATTCAATGTACAATTAAGGCTGATGTGTTGAATAAGATGAAGAAGAGCACGCTGAGATGGTTGGGGCATGTGGAACAAATGAAAGAAGAGATACTTACAAAAGAAATACATATAGGGCTAACGTGAGTGGACATCGTGGTAGAGGAAGACTAAGGAAAGTATAGTTGGATCAGAAAAATTGTATGAATATAGAAATGCTAATAATGTGTATCAAGATAAAAAAAGTTTGACACTGCAATCTTGTGTGAAACATTTTGCACTTCAGCAACTTTTCTTGACAAATCAAATCCAAAGTTCCGATATTAAGAAAATCCAACTTGCAAAATGATTCCAAGGTTTTAACTGCCTTTTGTTAAACACTGTTTTATACGGTACTAGTATTGTGTTGTTTCATAAAACTATAAGAATTTACGACAAACGGCATACCCAAGTTACATCGATTGGGTAATGAGTATACTACCGTCTCGGACATATTTGAATACAGTTTGAATGCCTTTGAAAGTTCTTCAAAGGAGCGTTTTTTGTTTATTTGAACTAAAATCTGAAGCTATGGCGTGACTGCCTCTTTTTTTCTCGTTGATTTTTTCACTCAAACTTTTCAAGATCTTTAAAAAATATTTATTTTTTATATGTGTGTTTTTATATGTATTGAATGGATTTACATTTTTTAGAAATATTTTTTTTTATGTAACGGATATGGATTTCCTGAACCTTGGCCTGTCCTATGTGTGCGTACTCATTTCTATGTACGGACGGATATGACTTGTACGTACTCCTTTCTGATATTTTTTATATGATTAATTCATGTTTATACTTTTTGTAACACATTAAATTTTCTATATATTCTGACGCATTCTAAATTCTTAATTTGAATTTCAAAATATTAGACTTTAAAGTGTTACTACTTTAATGGTTGAAAGAAGACCATATATTCTACTCAATAAATAAATTAAAACAAGCTTTAATTCTATTCAATTCCAACGTGATCTACAGTAGACGATCGAAACTTTATTTTTTATGAGCATGACATGTGTTGACGAAGAAAGAGATGCCCAAAGTAACTGCTTCGGTGGGGACACACTAGAGTGGAAAGAATAGTAATGACGAAGAACGGAAGATCTGCTATTGCAAAAGAAGGAATATGACTTGCAGCGCAGTAAATATTCTAAGAAAGTGGCTTAACCCTTTCTTCCCTGTGATGTGTAACTAGTACACATTGCTTCTAAATACTTTAATATATCTACAAATATAATAAATACTGGATTCAGATTTTAGGTATTCCTCCGTAATACATTTACGCATTAAAAAATATAACATTAATAATAATTAGCACTTATAGGCCACATCAGACATATTTAGTGAAAATCGGGAATAAATTCACCAATACAATCAAACGTGTGCCAGTGTGTGACGTAGGTATATTCATTTTAAAAAACCGCTATGGGCGAGGAAGCGACGCTATTTACGTCTTACTCTCACTCGACTTCGGTATATGGGAAAGCAATAAATTGAATCTCAGTTCGCTCGCTTCTCTCGCTTCAGTAGCTCGCGGGCATTCGTTTGAGGTGGTCGCTTCGCCCGTTTTGTGAACGTCGGCTGATGTTTTTTTTTCATGTTTTCAGCAAATAAATTTCGATTATTATCACTTTTGACTTCAAATTAAATTAATTTTGGCGATTGGCTATGAGTATTCTTATTTTTCCGATTTTAAATCGCTCATCTTTACATGTGTATTATACACAGCACCGGAACGCGCGGATTTTTTTAGCACAGGAAGGAAGAGGTTAAACTTGGAGTTTAAACAGCCCAGCAAATTGCTAATTCTTTCACAGAAAACTTCGAATGCTGTAAAACTGTACTCTAAAATTTGATAAGTAAATTGTATGAGTGATGCGAAAAGAAAGATCTGAGAATGAATGTTGCAAAATCCAAAGTAATGGTGGTAGAAGATTTTAAAAAGTTGAGGTATTCGGCTATTTGTATAGTATTTTCACGGATGATGGAAGAGTTAAGAGGCATATCAAACGGCATGTAGCGATAGAAAATAAAGTCAATGGCATACTAAAACATTAATTAGTTTATTTATTTAACACTTTTATTGCCAATACAATCTGGCGGGTTTATTGCCAGGCGGCAATCTCTTCCGACCAACCAGACAAAAGTAAATGAAGCAAGTTACGTGGTCGCATAAATCATTTAAATTACTATCCATCCACACGAAATCCATAAACACATATGTGAGCATATGCCCACGAACCCCACAAAGACGGACAATCACCCGAACATTTTTTTTCATATAAAGTGAGATATCATCAATCAAAAGGAAAGGAAGGGATGGTGGAGAGGAAAGGAAAATAAAAATCAGGAATGAAACACGCTATTTTACTGACTAGAAATTAAGAGTTTTTTCAGTCGTTTCTTAAAGCATACCAAAGACGGAGTGAGTCTTATATTGGTTTGTAACTGATTCCAGAGTCTCACTGCATGAACAGTTAAGGACGACGTAAAAAAAGAGGAGAGGTGAATTGGTATGGCCAATACAAACATATATACTCGAACCGAACAGTAACGAAATCAGGTAAGGTGATTGTTCACAATAGTACTTTAGTGCCAACTGTGGTATATGGGAGAAAAACATGGACGGGGAAAAATACTGAGAGGAGTCGTATAAATACTGTACAAATTGCGTACATTGAGGAGATTACATGGAGTGACAATGCACGAAAGAATCAAATATTTATTGATAACAGTGATATCATTTCTACCTACCCTAGCAAAACGATGGTATATACTCGTATGTGTGTGTGTGTACGTATTTTAATAAAATAATTACACGTGCAAGAAACGAACAAAAATAAATCAAATAATTTTTTAATATGTAAAGCATTCTTTTAGCTTATCCTGTAGTTGAAGAAAAGCCACAAATTTCTTAAACCAATTTTGTCTTAATCCAGAACTAATATCCCAGAACTACGCCTTCCAATTTATAATTCAACACCACGAAGATAACACCCCCCAAAAACAATTTAGTCTCGAGTCTTCTTCACCCATCCTCGCTTACTGTCCCGCCCTTAGATGCTAGATATGGGATAGTGTGAAAGCGGCTTTATACATTTTTATTTCTTCGATAGCAGAGTCTCAAAAGAAGTATTGGAAAAACTTAATATAAAAAAAATAGCTTTAAATATTTAAAAAAAAATTATTGAGTTTTTTTTAATCGAATGGCGAAAAAATCTAAATAAATGTTTTGAAAACTAGCACATTGAGATGAAACCATGGAGTAACAATGTATCACAGAATACGAAATAAAATTATTATGGATGAATATTAACGTAATATTCATATATTAACCATTAACCTTTCCTTTTCTGTGCTAAAAAAATCCGCACGTTCCGGTGCTGTGTATTCAATACACATTTAAAAATGAACGATTTAAAATCGAAAAAATAAGAATATTCATAGCGAATTGCTTAAATTAATTCAATTTGAAGTCAAAAGTGATAATAATTGAAATTTAATCGCTGAAAACATGAAAAAAACATCGGCCGATGTTTACAAAACGGGTGAAGCGACCATCTGAAACGAAAGCCCGCGAGCTACTGAAGCGAGCGAACTGAGATTCTTTTTCTTGCGTTCCCATATACCAAAGTAGAGTGAGAGTGAGACGTGAATAGCGTCGGTTCCTCACCCATAGCGGTTTTTTTAGAATTAATATACCTACGTCACATACTGGCACACGTTTGATTGTATTGGTGAATTTATTCCCGTTTTCACAAAATATCTCTGATGTGGCCAATAAGTGCTAATTATTATTAATATTATTTTTTAATTCAATGCGTAAATGTATTACGGAGGAATACCTTAAGTCTGAACCCAGTATTTATTATATTTATAGAGATATTAAAGTGTTTAGAAGCAATGTGTACTAGTTACACATCACAAGGAAGGAAGGGTTAAGTGAGATGAAGTAAATAACTTTAAGGTGATTTGGGCATGTAAAACGAATGAATGAAGAAAGGCTGAAAAAATATTTATATAGGCCAAATACGAGAGTAAAGCGTGGTAGAGAAAGATCAAAGAAAGTGTAGTTGGATCAAGTTAAATATATTATGAAAGAAAGAAACTCAAAAAGTCGTAGGAGTTAAATGAGACGATATGTGTATGAAAAAAAGGCGAAATATGTTTAATGCAATAGGTAAGTCTGACGCTCTCTGCCTACCTCGACAGGAAAATGTTACAACGGTAAGTATGTAATTTGTATGGTATACTCCAACATATCATTATGGGCGTGTCCAACTCCAACATAAAGTTAAGAGCGTGGCCGGAAGACAGCATTATTTTCTGATTTATCCAGCTTTCGGGATATGAACCACTGGAGTAGTTCGCTATCGGACAAGCTGAAGATGCATCAACACTCGCTCACGTATTGTATTGTATTTCATTTTTCTCATCCAGTGGTGACCAACTTGAGGGTGAAAATAGTAGTAGCGACGTCAGACTTTAGGCTCGACGTCACAGGAGAAGGAAAATGACTTGTAACACAGAAAATATACGTATAAAGTGGCTAAAGGTGTAAGGTTTAAACAGCCCAGCAAGTTACTTGTTACTTTAACTCAAAATGATCCTTTGACACCACAAGATTGGAGTCGCCAATCGTCTCGAAGATGGTCGATGCAAGACTGAATGGAGAACCGGAAAAATACAACAGGGCAAAGAGACAAGAAGGAGCAGGCCACCAGTAGATAAATATATTCATTGGAGGTGATTGCTTGCGTGAAGAAGACATTGTGTAGTATTATTATAGTGGTTTCTGAATGAGCTCGTGGACCCCCTGGGATAACCTAGCCCACCCCCGGGGAACAACTGACCTTAGTTTGAGAGCCGCTGGTGTACAATACAACTCACGCCATTGAGGCACTTAAATAAGGCGGCATCCGTGACTTCGTTGGTAAAACACCTAACTTGTAGTACGTGGGTTAAGAAGTTCAATTCTAGCTGTAATCTAATTAATATACTCGTATATGTAATGCGTTTCAATCTGTTTTTTTCTTAAGGGATTTATTATTGTTATTTGAAAGAAATTGAAAGAAAAAATTTATTCCGACTAGCCTCAAAATTTCTGTAAACAACGGAAGTGTAACATAATGCTTTACGTATTGTAATTTGTTTTATCAAACACTGTTTATTCACCTTTTTGTAATTCCAGAGCACAAACAAGTTTGGGGCCTCCTGATGATGAGGTGAAAGCCTAGAAACCGGTAGGGTTATACCGTTACAAAAAGTGGAATAAAGCAGCGGAGAGATTTTAGGAATTTATGTATTTACCAGATGTTCGGCTCGATGTAATGACTTAGAAATATCTAGGGCCTCTAATCTATCCAGTTTATTTCCATTACTACTGATATGTAAGAATTTGGCATCATCGGTAAAAAAAATATGGTTTTGTCCAAAGAATTGAAGTAATTATCAAAAAAGATCTTCAACATTTTGATCTTCGTCGTCATTCGAATTGTTTTCAGTGCCTGAATTTGAAGACATTTTCGGAAAAAAAATCAGTTTTGCAAATCAAAGACTTTTTTTTAATTTATACGTCCCATCACGCAATTTTATTATCGGCCTAAGCAGAGAGGACATAGCGCCAGACTTTTCTATCTCGACACACAAACTTCGCCTCTGATACATTCATAAACCTTCACAAATCCAATTTTTTTTTTACTTTTTACGTTTCTTTCTTTCAAAATAGTATTCACTAAATCCAACAACCAAATGTCATTGTTTTATGTCTACCACGCGATTCAATCACATTTAAGTCAATAAGAAATCCAAATAAATTTTCTATTCCTTAAGTTAAAACCATACAATTGCAAAACAATAACACATACCTTGTTATAAAATAAGGGTTCTTTCAAATTGAGCGGTTTTTTTTAATTCTATTTTTTTAATTCTTGAATAAAACACACAATTTGCTTTGATTTAAAAAAACGTTTTATTGGTCATTAAAGTATAATGTATGATGACATTTAAACACAAAAAACAATATCCGCCAAATGTCCGGCTCTTGCAGCTCCGCAGATTTCCACTCTTTTGTCAAAATTTTCGATGACATTTTGGCATAATTGCGGTTCTAACTCACCAATAACGCGAATAATTTCGTCATTCAGCTCAGGAATTGATCGAGAAAATAGTCCAACGGTGTCCGATCACATGATCTTGGTGCGCAATTAACATCACCGTTTCCGGAGATTACATTACATAAAATAATTCAACAATTTGAACGCGTTGTTGTATTGTATACGACTCCATTTTTATAAATGTCATACATTACACTTCTCAAATGTCACAAGTTCCAGGCAAGTTCGCGATGCCATCTGTCTTTTATCCAAGAATTAAAAAAACTGCTCAATTTGAAAGACCCTTTATAACAAAAACCTTCTCGATAATATGTTATAAGAAATATTTCAAATAGCTAAAAAAAAATATTAACACGAAGCACTTTCAAAAGTTATGCTATATTTTGTATGTAAGTGAGTTGAATGATATATGTTATTTAATGGAGATTGTATGTTGAATAATATTTGTAAGTTATTGGTTAGTATTGTTGATTATGGGTAGATAATTATAGAGTTGATCATGGGTAGATAATTGTAGAGTTGATCATGGGTGTATGAGTGTAAAGTTTATCATGGGTGGATAGTTGTCTAGTTGATCATGGTTAGATAGTTGAAAGTTTGATCATGGATACATAATTGTAGAGTTGATCATGGATACATAATTGTAGAGTTGATCATTGTTAAATAATTGTGTGGTTGATCGTAGGTAGAGTTAACCATAGTTGGATAATTGGAAGGTTGATTATGGGCATGATATTAAAAGAGTCGGGTTTGAGTGGATAATTGTAAAGTTGATCATTCTTCGATCAAATTTTTCGCGAAAAAATGAACTCAGTTCTTTATTGATGAGGTATAAAAAATTTAAAAAATGTTTACATTTTTCGTTTAAAAAAACATGTTGGACACAGTCGATTTTTCTATTTTTGATAACATCGCGCACCCAAAATTTCTTCTATTTTTCTCTTTCGCGACGTAATTCGGAAAAAATTTCATATTTCTTAGAAAATAACCGCTCGTTCCTTTTTCAACGAAGAAAAATGATTTATTTTCCAGATAGCGTTGTTTGGCACTTAAGAGGTGAGGTTCTTCTTTTTTTGCAGTCATTTTCTACATGTATGTTTTGAAGGGACTCTGGAAGAGTATTTTTTCTAATACTTAAAATATTTTTCGTGGGGAGTAAAATAATCATATCCAATACTTATTTTTCTTGGAGTTGTAATAAATAACCTTTCAAAAAGCGATTCCCAATAAAGGCAATTTCACCCCCTGGAAGACGATAATAATTATTAATGTACTTACAATAATAATAAACTGACCACCTACACTGCGCCGTTTAAAAACCAGAGTTTAAGGGCGCTCTAATTCGGGATACGAACCAAATATTCTTGACTAATGAAAAATTAAAAATTAAAAACAAGTAAAATAAAAGGATAGGAAGGTATTAGCTAAGATTATTAGGTAAGGTACTTCCCCGCATCTACACATATTAAGAAAAACATATTTGGTAAGAAAGCTGCAGAAAACCTATTATGGGAAAACGAACTACAAATAAACCTCTATTAATCTTCTGATAGATGGTAGTAACACATTCGATTTTAGGTATAGTTTTCATATGCAACCATTAATTTTGTAATGACCTCCCAAAAAGTGCAATATCAACACATTGATATATGTAAGTGAAACTTGGACTTTGTAGAAGAGGAATAAGAGATTTGTGTACGGAAAATTAGTGGATTATCAATGTATGAAAGAAGACGGAATGAAGGCAAAATAAATGAACGCATGCATAAAATGTATATTTTAATTAAGATGAATTAAAAAGCTTAAATATGGTTTGGACATGTGGAGAAAACGAATAATGAAAAAACGACTAAACGAGTATACAATTCAGAAGTGCAAAGTACGCGTGGAAAAGTTAGAACGAGAAAAAACGTGGATGGATCAAATGAACCAGATTTTGAAAGAAGGTAAAGTGAGAAGTATGAATAATAGAAGATTGTACATGACGAGATGTATAAATGTGGAGAAAGCGAAATTGTGTCCTTAAACAATTTGGTACCTATATTGATACACGATGTACCTATATTGATACACGTACACCCCTGTAGAAGGTAGAACGGTAGTCACGGACAACGGTAATAAGACCAGACGACGAGATCATTATGAAGACCAGAACATAATTTATGAAACGTTCCCAGACTATCACAGTTTCTTAATTGTTTTGGAATCTCGCCGGATACAGGCGATCCTCAGACTTACAACAGAAAATAAAATAAAAAAACACTCATTCGAAGTCGCGTAATTGGCAATGTACGGCGTATATTATAAGGAATAACTGAGTTATGCCCTCATTTTAGTAGAAAAAAGGGCGAAAAATGATTAATGGTTACTGATAATGTAAGCTTGGATTAAAATCGTACTACGAAGAAACCCTTGTAGATCTTCCCAAAATATAAAGGTATTACGGACTTTTTTCTTTGTGGCAATCTCTTCCAAGCAACCAGAAAGATGTTAAACAAGTCTCAAGTGAAAACCAGAATGGAATCCATTTTTTTTAAATCTGGGTTCCAATGGGAATGAAATCTGCAGCCCTCGGGATAGGATACTAACTTGGACATGGAGGTCATCTTAATAAGTATTCTATAAAAAAATTATAAATAGGTATTATATATCCTTAATAGGTATTCTATAAAGATATTCTATATAGAAATTATAAAGGTATTCTCTGTTCATTTATAAAGACAAGATTTAGTGTATAGTATGTTGTTCTATAACTGCACTCTAATGCATATATATCGTTAAAAATCCTCAAAAAAAGAATTTACTTTTCTATGGTAGTAATTATTTAAACTGATTAAAAGGCACGATAAAATAATAATATTTATCTTATTTCTTCTTCTCAGTATCATGTCAGGTCCCACCAACGTTGAATATCACTTGAGAGTAGATATATTCGTCCCCAGCAGCCCGAAAAAGATCTCCAACGCCCCTTATACCAGTCTAATCACGTATATTGCGGAGCCAGGAGATTTGCCTCCTGCCAACACCTCTTCGGCCTTCTATTTTGCCTTGGATGATCTTATAAACAAGTTTTAATTTACGGATTTAAGGAACAATGAAATCATACAACCTTTTTCCCCCTATAAAACATGTGTTCCACTGTTATGTACCATAAGTCTACTTATCAAAAGGCTTCACCGAGGTGCATAGCCGCGGGGTAACGCACGTAACTCCCATGCTGAAGGTCGCTGGTACAAACCACCCGCTATGCGACACCCCTCAATTGACACAGGTATTTTTCCGCTTAATATTCGGGGGATAAGAATACATCTAACTTCGACCATGTATATTCTTTCAGAAAGAGATAAAAAATGCTAGTGTGCTTCGATCGTCTCTCTTCTGTGTGCCATCGGGTCCAGTACAGTGGTGTGGTCAATGGTTTTGCCGATGTGCAACAGTTCACTGACTTAAAGAAATCAAATTTCACGACACATTTTCGATTTCCAACTACATTGACGTTGGAATTGTGAGAGGACCCTCGATTACGACGCCCAGCAACGACAAAGTCTACTTGAGTTAATTTGATAATCTTTTGGGATACTCGTTCATATATTTACATATATCGAACTTAAATATACACAATTTGCAAATTTAACGTGAATTTAAACAATCACTTTATAATCTGGAGGGATCATGTGGACCGCATGGAAGATACAAGACTGGCAAAAATCGCTAAGACTGAAAACCCTAGCAGCAGGAGATTACCAGGAACGCCGCCGAAAAGGCAGAAGGACAGCTAAATGTCATCATCCCAGACCGTCACAAACAGGTCATACGACCTAGACCAAGAGGAAGAAGAAGATTTTATAATTATGTCACCTGTTTTTATTATATATTCATGTTATTTTAAGATATTTTTTTATTTGAGTTAACGTGTTTTTGTGCCATTGTTTTCATGGTATATAAAAGACACTGTTGTATTGTAAATTAAATAAATCAATAAAGAATAAATTCGATTTTTCATTAGTTGAATTCTCGGCCTGCAAGAAAAATCACGCAATGAAAAATATGCTGAGATAATATTATCTCTTAAAGGATTATTGCAATTCGGGGTGCGGTGTCCATGCAAAATGTGTCGTAAATACGAAATATCGTAACTAGAGATTTGCGTGTATCTCGAATAATCTTTGTCGTAAAAATTGAGCATCTAATGTCGAAGATATCGAGCGAAAAACTGCCGTTAAATTTTATACTACCTCTACTATTTTTGCGAGATAAATACTTTCTGAATAACAAAAGGCCGCCGGCAGGGCGTGGAGTTGAGACAGCAAAATGTCCGATTATTAAGTTGTAGGCGTTTTGGATACAGAATCCTGACAAGGGTCAGAGACGCCAATTGTACAATTTCCAAACATATGGCGTACGCAAAACCTAATCTCATTCGTAGCAACAAAAAATTGTCTCAAGCAAAATACTATAGATCTTATTCATAGGAACAAAAAAAATGTCTCAAGCAAGAATGTATATCATTCGTTCATCAAAAAATTCATCAAAAATTGATCTCATTTGTAGCAACGAAAATTTGTCTCAAGCAAAAATTAATCTCATTCGTAGCAACAAAAAATGGTCTCAAGCAAAATAGATCTTATTCATAGGAACAAAAAAAAATCTCTCAAGCAAGAATGTATATCATTCGTTCATCAAAAATTGATCTCATTTGTAGCAACGAAAAATTGTCTCAAGCAAAAATTAATCTCATTCGTAGCAACAAAAAATTATCTCAAGCGAAAATTGATCTCATTTGTAGGATGAAAAAAATAGTCACAAATAAAAACGTATATCATTCGTAGCAAGAAAGAATTGTCTCAAGCAAAAATTAACCTTATTCGTAGCAACAAAAAATTGTCTCAAGCCAAAATTGATCTCATTTGTAGGAACGAAAAATTGTCTCAAGTAAAAAATAATATCATTCGTAGCAACGAAATTGTCTCAAGCAAAAATTTAGCTCATTTGTTGCAACAACAAAAATGCCTCAAGCATACATTGATCCCATTCATAGGAGCAAAAATATATCTCATTCGTAGCAACAACAAAAAATGCCTCAAGCAAAAATTGATCACATTCGCAGGATCAAAAAATAGTCACAAATAAAAACGTATATCATTCGTAGCAAGAAAGAATTGTCTCAAGCAAAAATTTGTAACAACGAAAAATTGTCTCAAGAAAAAAATGATCTCATTCGTAGCAACAGAAAATTGTTTAAACTTAAAATTTACCTCATTCGTAACAGCAAAATAAATTCTTACGATCTTCTTTTCAATTTATTCTGTAATAACATATTTCGTGTAAATTCTCGCAATCTTTATATTATCATGTAAATGATATGGAGAGTGCAAAGCTTGGTATTTTCTGGCGAGTCAGAACATATACTATATTACGATACATAAATGCGTGATATTGTGGTCTACGAGAATAACGGACTCCAGGGTCTTACATCTTCCGTTTTTATGTTAATGGGGTGATTTAAAAAGTTCTTTAGATTGCTGGAATTCCTAATTACAAGACCATTTCAATTCATCATCATTTATTTTATCTGGGTTTCACCGCGTTGACAACATTTTCTTGATGCAATGTGTTATCAGATATGGGTGTTATTATTTTTCAAAAAATTAGAATAAAATTTATCTTGATAGTAAACTCTCTTTCAATAGGTTAAACGGTTTTTGTCGGCCTTCTATAATCTTAGATAGTTGATATTTTTACCTCCATTACTTTCAACAAAATAAATAAAAACTCTTATTAATATATATGTTGTGCCAAGTTTGTATTATTGTAATTATATTTGTTCTTGTCTGCCTGATTCATAAGTTTTTTTTAAATCCAATAAGTTTTACAGAGTTCAGTCACGGATCTGCTACAGAGCAGTCGCTTGTTGCTAACATAACGCGATCTCACTGCAATCCGTTGCTAACGAACAAGTACAATACACGATTCTTCATATAGTGTCGCTTAAAGTTCACCGTCGCCGTTTTTGCCAGTGCGCATACTTTCCGCGCATCGTCGCTAAAACAGTGATAACAAGTGTCGTTCCCGGCCTCGCATGTGCACAAACAATAAACATTAAATTGACATTCCAATTGACATTCCACTCGTCCCAGACAGCTATTTAGATCAAATCGGTTTATTTTTTATATTAACTCGCGATAAGGAGCCGGCCTCCACAAATTCTTGGTGACAAAATTTGTTCCGAGTGCCGGTCGATGCCAGAATTTCTTCTTCTTCATCGAGTAAGCCACTGACTGCTACTATCCTTCTTACCCTTTTACACTCCGAGGGCAGAGTTGAAGATCTGAAAAGGTCGACAGCTCTCCCCATCCTATCTTCATTTCATATTTCACATTACTCATCAAAACTTTAATTCTTTATTTATCACTGTTTGTGTTTCTACTCATCACACAATTATATTTATTTTTTCCACAGCTATATCCTACTTTTTATTGTCCACAATTATTCTTTCTATTTGTTCAATTCCTCCTATTAAGCAGCCATGAAGTCCGTCAAATCCGTCAAACCGAACTTCATCATTAAAACTCCACGCATCATTACTAGAAAAACTAGTTCCGAACCAACCGAAACGCCCGCATCCGTCCCCGTGACCTCGCCTATACCAGACCTCGCTAAGTCCCCGGACCGCTCAACATCCCCTGATCTGACCATCTCCACTTTCGAGGAAGCCTTCGAGCTCTTCAAGATGGAGACCACATCCAAAAAAGAGACAATGAAGATGGTAAAACTTCTTCGTGAACTCTTCAATAAAGGTGAGGTCTCGATTGAGGCCAAAAACCCTCCATCTATTTCACCCACTGTCTTGTCAGTGGTCCCTATCCCTATCACAACACCGCCGCGCCCCACCCCCACTTTTGACTCCCCACTTTCCCCGCCAATAATTATCATTCCGGATATTCCAGAAATGGACTGGCAATCTGTTGCCAAAAACCGTAAAAGGGCTCTTCAATCCCAAGAAAGCCCCCCCCTCGTCTGCCCCCAATCAGACCCGAAGCCAGCTGGTGCCACCGAGGCCCAAACCAGCAAAAAAATGAGAGGCCCACTCAGCCCTCCTCATCCCGCAGCCCCCGCCCCACCTCTAAATAATGACTCACGACCTCTACTTCAGATCAAAAAAGACCGCATCCCCCCCATCGTACTTCACAATTCCGCCAAATATGGAGACCTGAGAGCTAAACTCAGGTCTCAAAACATTCACTTCTCCTCGAAGGTGCAGCCCAATGGTGATCTTAAAATCACCACTGAAACCGTAGAGGCCTACCGCTCCCTAGTCCACATTACCGATTCTCTCGCCATTCCATACCACTCTTTCCATTTGGAGAGCGAGAAGCCCCTGCTAGCCGTCATCCGCGGCCTACCGACCCCTATCAGCGTCGAGGACATTTCAGATGAACTCAAATCAACGATTATCCGGTTTTAAATGTGTATCGCATGAAAAACCGGAATCGAGTGGAACTCCCCATGGTCATCGTCAAGATGACAAGGGACTCTTCCGCAAAGCGCATCTTCACCGAACTCCACGGTGTACTCGATATTCGAGTCACAGTGGAGGAGCTGAACAAGCGCAAAGGCATGGGCCAGTGTCATCGATGCCAACAGTTCGCCCATTCCGCCGGCAACTGCCACGCCCCAGCCAACTGTGTGAAATGCGGTAGAACGCATCACACGTCTGAATGCAGGAAGCCCGCGGACACTCCCGCCACCTGCTGTAACTGCGGAGGCCTACACACGGCCAACTTCAGAGGCTGCCCACGCTTCCCCAAGAGCAACCTCCCTTCAATCGCTCCCCACCACCACTTCCAGACCCCGCAGCCCTTACGCCCCCTCATGGATGGCATCTACCAACGCCCCTCCACCAACGTCCCCTTATCGAACGCCCCCTCGGCAAACAACGCCACACGGCGATTCCCCAACGCCCCCCAGAGTGCATCGAAACCAGTCACTTCCAACGCGTCATACGCGAACGTCGCAACTCATCGCCCCCTATTATCACATCTACACCCCAAAACTACATATTGTCCGCCGCCCCCCCCCCCCCCCCCCAAATCGCGATCTCATTTTGAATAACTTAAAATCAGCCATCACCGAAGCCATGAACCTCCTCAACTACATCCAAGAACATGGCTCGCACCTATAAACCATCCCATATATCCGCCGCGTTCTGGAATGCAAACGGTTCCCTCAGAACACATAAACAAGAGGTCGAGGATTTCCTTCTCGAGCACAACCTGGACGTGTTGCTGATAACGGAAACGCATCTCAAACCGAGCTACCGTTACAGCATCCGTAACTACTACTGCTACAGAGACGACCGCCTCATCGGCAGAAAAGGCGGCACCGCAACTCTCATCAAAAGCACAATAGACCACTGCCACATCCCCTCCCCTTCCACCGTCAACATAGAATCCACATGCGTAGTGGTGAACACCGCCAATCACGGCCCTCTTAAACTTTGCGCGACTTATCTTCCACCTACCTCCCCACTTGTCGAGTCTGAATTGGACTCATTCCTCGCAGATAATATCCCCACCATCATGGCGGGAGATCTAAATGCTAAACACCCCTTCTGGCACAGCCGCACTTCCAACACTCACGGTAATAAACTTGACGAAATCTCCTCCCGGAAAAGATACTTCGTGGAAGGACCCACGTCTCCCACCCTCTATCCACTAATAGACAATCATCGCCCTGATGTCATCGACATCATTGTCCATAACGACATTCTCTATCAAACAGATCTCACGACTGTTCACCAGCTTCAATCCGATCACTACCCGGTATTACTTCAATTGACGGATGGCTTACCACCCTTCTCGCCCTCAGCCCCTCCGCGACACACCACCTCGTGGAGCGATTTCGCTATTAACGTCGACAGCAGCATCAAAATACCGACAACCTTCCCCGACACGAACTCCATAGACGCCGCTATAAATGACTTCACAACCACCATCAAATCCGCTCTCACATCCTCTTCAAAAGAGAGACCAGCCGATAAACCCGAACTTCCCCTTCCTCCACATATCAAAATACTGATTATGGAAAAAAACAAAACCAGAAAGTTGTGGCAAAACACAGCTGTCCCCTCTTACAAAACCGACTACAACAGATTAGTCAAAAAAATCAAACACCTCCTACAGCAACCCGCAATGACAAATGGTCAGACTTCGTCGAGTCTCTCGAATACAATGATGGACTCAAATGGAAACTAACGCGTAGCCTTAGAAATACGCCCTCCCGACCCAGCTCTCTTCAAGGACCAAATGGCCCCGTTTTCTCTGCTCGCGACCGCGCAGAGACCTTTGCTGACTCTCTAGCTAATATCTTCTCGCCAAATGCAGACCTCTCTAACCCCCCTCACTCAATAATGGTCGACAACGCAGTTGCCGACATATTAAATGAGCAAACCCCCCCCCACCACAGACTTCTTCTCACCGTTAGAAATTCAATCTATCATAAAAAATCTCATCAACAAAAAAGCCCCCGGCCCCGATAAAATCAATAATCTCACCTTGAAAAAACTTCCGAAAAAAGTCATTTACGCCCTTACCGCCATTTACAATGCCTGCCTTCGACATAAATTCTTTCCAACCCCATTCAAAAACGCCGACGTCATCATGTTCCCTAAACCGGGTAAAAGCCACGTTATCCCTGAAAATTACAGACCGATCAGTCTGCTCCCGACTCTAGGTAAAGTGCTCGAAAAATTAATCCTAGAACGTCTCTCGTTAGAAACTTACTCACGTAACATCATCCCAGATTCGCAACACGGATTTAGGCCATTACACTCTACCAACCATCAGCTTCTTCGCGTTGTAGAACACATCATCAAATACTTCAGCTCCAAAGGCCTCACGACCCTCCTTTCACTAGACGTGGCGAAAGCCTTCGACACAGTCTGGCTCAACGGACTCATATTCAAACTGCACAAGTCAGGTATTCCCCTCAGACTAGTGCAAATCATCGCATCATTCCTTGAAAATCGCTCCTATTCCGTCAAAATAGACGGTATAAACTCATCCCCTCGCCCCATTCTGGCAGGTGTGCCCCAAGGTGCACTGTTGTCCCCTATCCTGTATAACATATACACGAGCGATATGCCCCAATTTTCACGTACACATTGTATCACCGCGCAATACGCTGACGACACAGCCTTTCTCTCTTCATCGAAATATGAGTCCGTATCCCACAACAGACTGCAAGACTTCATTCCCATTCTGGAGCACTGGTGCACCAAATGGAAGATCAAAATAAATCCCACCAAAAGCACAGCAGTCCGCTTCTCACGCAGATACATCAAACCCATCAGAACTCTTAAACTCTTCGGCCAGAGCGTCCCATGGTCAAAACACGTAAAATACCTAGGCCTCACATTAGACAGTAGACTCTCGTGGCATAAACACGCCCTCAATATCAAATCAAAAGCTCACGGAACACTCAAATCATTATTTCCCTTGATCAGTAAATACAGCAAACTTAGCACGCGCACTAAACTCCACCTATATAAAGCGATCGTCAGACCGCAACTGACATACGCCCTTCCGGTCTGGGGCCACGCGAAGAAAACAACGCTACATCACATTCAGATCATTCAAAACAAAGCCCTCCGCATAATTTTAAAAGCACCCTACATCGTCCGTAATTCAAGACTCCACGCAGATACCAAACTACATACTATCCCCGAACATATGCGCGCTCTGGCCGAAAGATTCTACAGCTCTATATCCCGTCATCCCAACCCAGTCATAAAAGCCTTAGATAACTACAACGCGAACACCAGTTACAGACACACTCGTCCGAAATCAATATTGCGAAACATCCCCCCGACCCCCCCCTCTTTAACTCTAATCATCCCCCCAAATGACCCCCCAATTATCACTCTGAACACCCCCATCATCGATAATTCCTCCGGCAGACAGTTTGCCCCCATAGGCAACCGCATTTCTCACCTTCAATAAACATTTTCTACACCTTAATATATTTATAAAAGTCACACACATTTCCCCACTCATTTACTTATCTACATATACTATATTCATTCTTATAATTTATTCACAATTCATTTTTTCATTTTTTTTTTTTTTTTTTTTTTCACCCATTCAATATAAAACAGTGTGTGACGACACAAATTTATGTATATTTGTATTTAATATTATGTATATATCATCATATTTATATATGTATTTAATCGTTTATAATTTCTCATAATCATTCATAAAATCAAAACAATTACCACAAACCTATCCTTTCCCGATTCCCAAAAAGATCCAAAAATTTCCAATAAATATCTTAACAGTCAGAACTTATCTGATGAAGGAGTAAGGTGTCCTACCATCGGACCGAAACTCCGAACAAGCTATCCATCACTTAAATATTTCATATAAGTCGGCTTTTAAAATATCGAGATCGATTTCGTCTTCGACAGGGTTACAGTAAATAATACGTACAGAATGAACTTATTGGGAGGGAACACATGTGAACTTAAGGCTGATCTATTGGGAATATATGTGAACTTAAGGCTGATCTATTGGGAATGCATATGAACTTAAGGCTGATCTATTGGGAATACACGTGAACTTAAGGCTGATCTATTGGGAATGCATGTGAACTTAAGGCTGATCTATTGGGAATACATGTGAACTTAAGGCTGATCTATTGAGTAACATGAATTAGAGCCTTCTGGGATGGTTAAGGCACATTAAATGAATGGATGAAGGAAGACTGAAAAAAACAAATTTATAGTGAAAATGTCAATGGAAGGCGAGGTAGACCAAATGAAGAATGCTTGAATTATGTGAATGCTATTTTGAGAGAAGGAAATACAAGAAGTATGAGAAATCATAGAAATTGTGTGAGGTGTTTGAATGTGGAAACCACAAAATTTGTGTATCCAGGTAGAAAGGTTTGGCGTATTGTCCTATCTGCCTACCCCAACAGGGAAAGAGTGATGGTTTTTATGTATGTAAATAGATAATCTGTAATAGTGTGCTGAAAATTGATGATCTGTAACAAGGCATGGATGGAAAGGGTGATAACCGAAAATGGATGATCGTAATAGTGGATGGAGGAGAAAGTTGATCGTCGGTTAATTGATGATGTGTGTAGTGGATGGATGGTAAGGATGATAACCAGAAATTGATGATCTGTAATAGTTGGTGGATTAAAATGATGATTGTTGGAAATGGATGATCTGTAATAGTAGGTGGATGGAAAGGATAATCTCCTGAAATTGATTATCTGTAACAGTGTATGGATGGAAGGGACGGTCAACGGAAATTGATGAACTGTTACGGTGGTCTAAGTATGTAACCTGTTGATGGCAGGCAATCTCTTCCTCTCAAAAAACATTGATTGATCAGATGGTCATACTAAAAGTTTGCAACAAAATTGTTAAGGAAAACGATAGCTTATCTCTTCTTCTTGCAGAAAACCATTGAGCTGGTTTTATTTCTGTTATGTGAACTGCCTGATAGTTGGATTTATATGGGCATCCATTATTTCAAATTATACCGCCAATTATGCATTCTCTGTCTCCCCAAACTTACGACGTCATCGATTTTACATATTTTTATAACAATTTCCGTGGCCTACTTAGTAAGAGTTGGTATTTCACCTGAGAGTTTAGGGTTCGACAACTGATGTCGCCAAAAACAATGAATTAAAAAAGGGCACTTGTCTGACTCGAGTTCATCTGGTAACAGAACTCACATATGTTAGACATGTTTAACTGTTTGCATGTTCACGTATAGACATGTTTAACTGTTTTGCTTGTTCACAATTTGCTTGTTCACGTATAGTAATAATTCTAACGTGTACTATGGATAATGGATACTGTCAATTACATGCGTACTCCATGAGTTTTTATCCCGAAGACTCAATTACTGTGACCAAAGACAATAGTTTCCCGGCAACACTCTTCAACATGTACACACCATTAATTTAGATATGTTAAAAGGTGTTATACGAACAAATTAATTAATTCTTCTAGTTTGTGAATTCTTTATTCTTGTCTAAGTATTTTGTCATATCCACCATTTACGTATATGTATCGTATAGTTCGTGACTGATTCCTGTAGCTCTTTAACTGTACCTCGTGACTGAGCACTTGACAACTTCTCTCCATCAATTTCTGCACTCCATGGTTCAAAGAACAGTGGTCAACACTATTGATATAACGTCTCTCACTTAGTCAGTCCAATGTGTTGATATTATTTTCCTTGTACGTCATACTTCCAGGCTTCCAGTGACCACAAACATTTCCCTGCTATCTCCTTGGCAGCGAGCAATTATCCAAAGAATTACAGAACTCGGCGATGGCATATTGTTGATAAATAACCTGTCAGTTACTCTCAGTTTTAAAAAAAATAGAGAACGACGGCATTTTGTTATTTACTGAATATAATTTCAAATCAGAATCCATGGGAATTTGGACGTAGTAGTTTAGCAAGTATACTTTTCATTAAACTTATTTTCACAAGTATACCATACAAATAAAAAAACAAATGTAACACTCGTTAATTTCTGACGCCTATTGTTGTATCATTCACGCCCGTCACATTAGGCCTAATCCTGATCAATTGAAGCCAGCACTTTGAGGAAAAAACAATTTTATTACCTGTTTTTGTTCCTTCGGGTACTTAGGTTAACACATTTATTACAGCGTAATATGAACTGGGAATTTTTGACAGGGTTCCTCCTCTTTAGGGTACGTGTCTTATGTGTACATATACATTGATCGTCTAATGGTTTTATATATTTGCTAGCAAATGAGCGTATTAAGTTCGACATCCAGCGGATTAATTTACTTAAAAAAATATTTGTTTTTCACTCCAGTATTATTTGAAGGGGTACGCTTATTCATACGTTTATATTGTGCTTTTCAGAAGCAAGATACATTTGATGACCTTCGTGAGCTACTTGGCAAGACGCCTGTTTTCTGACCCAGAGATTGTGGGTTCGATATCAGATTAAAAAAAAATTCAATGTAATTTTTACCTAAAGCCTACATGCCTAAAGCCTAAAGTCTACATGATTCATTCGGGCGCTGCTGTAGCTGTCAGACGTGATTTATTTAATATTAATGGGTTCGAGTCCTGAGTAAGAGCGCGCTTGAGGAGATTTTGTTCTGTAAACGGCGCTATATAAAATTGTTCGTTGAATTAAATTGAAAAATATACAATTTGTATGGCATTCTTCCTTAACCCGATTCTGTTACAGAAGTATTCTTTCTGTTCATGTTTTAATTCGGAACACATTTGATTTACTTTATCATTTCAGAAACCATGACGGTAGCATAAAAAAGTATTTTGGTGTCAGTTTTGATGTATGAGAGTGAAACTTGAACATGGAAAAATCCTGATAGAAGCTGAATTAATGCTGTAAAATGTGTGCATTGAGAGGAATACATTGTAAGAAGTGATAAATGGTGGATGGGAACTTATAGTTGATATTTTAAGTAAGATGTATAATAGAAAAACACTGTACGATGGTTTGGGCGTGTAGAACGAATGAATGAATAAATACTAACAAAACAAATATATCGTGAAGATGTGAGTGGAAGATATGAGAAATGAAAAGCAAGGAAAGTATGGTTAGATTCAGTGAAAGATATTTTGAATTAGATAAGTGTGAAAGGAAAGTAAAATAAGATGTATGGTTGGATAATGAAACATTGGAGCGAATTCAGGAATTCCGTTATTACAGTAATATTAGGTCCTTACATATGAAATTGGCGTTTTGTTTGGGAGGACCATAAAGTTGATTTTTTTTTAATATAATATATTTATTTAATCAAAGTATGTACCATTGCTATCTATGCACTTTTGCCATCTCATAGGTAGTTCATCGATCCCTTTACTAAAAAAACCATTCGGACGGGAATCAATAAAATCTTTGAAGTCGGTTTGGACTGCCCCATCGGAGTTGAATTTTTTCCCTTGCAAGAAGTTATCCAAATTTCGAAAAAAATAGTAATCTGTCGGGGCAAGGTCCGGAGAGTACGGTGGATGTCTTAGACATTCCAATTGAAGCTCTTCTAATTTGGTAGCCGTCTGTTGTGCAGTGTGTGGTCTAGCGTTATCATGAAGCAGCAGTGGCCTAGAGCGATTAACCAGCCTCGGTTGTTTAGCAGCTAGCTTTTCCATCATGGTTTGCAGTTGCTGACAATAGACATCTGCCGTAATCGTCTGGCCAGATTTAAGAAAGCTGTAGTGAACGACACCAGCACTAGTCCACCAAACGCTCACAAGTAACTTTTTTGGAGTCAATTTTCGCTTGGGGCATGGTTTGGCTGGTTCGGCAGGGTTCAGCCATTGCGATGAGCGCTTCCGATTATCATACAGGATCCACTTTTCATCACAGGTAATGATTCGATTCAAAATCCCTTCATTATTGTGCCGGTTGAGTAATGCAACGCAGCAGTCAACGCGCGTTTGTTGATTTGCTTCACTCAATTCGTGAGGTACCCACCTTTCAAGCTTTTTCACCTTCCCAATTTGCTTCAAGTGGATTAAAACAGTTTTATCACTAACACCGCAGCCTGCAGCTAACTCGGACGTGGTTTGCGATGGATCCGCTTCCACAATAGCCTTCAATTCTTCATTATCAACTTTGGTCTCCGGCCGTCCACGGGGCTTTTTCTGCAGGTCGAAATTTCCAGAACGAAAACGTTGGAACCAAAAACGGACTGTGTTTTCTTTTGCGGCACCGTCGCCATACACATCATTAATCCTTCGAGCCGTTTCTGCAGCACTGGTGCCACGGTGGAACTCGTACTCGTAAATAACGCGATATTTCAAGTTTTCCATTTTGTAAACTGAGTGACGCAAAGAAAAAAAACAATTGAGGAAAAAACAAATGAATTATAATTTTCGAAACACAAATACTTGAGTAAATAGCTGTATAAATTTTAATTTGGAATTCCTAACCAAAGAGAAGATATTTGAGATCAAATTTGCCAGTACGGCAAAACGCCAATTTCATATGTAAGGACCTAATATTTTCTCAGGTGATGGAAAAGTTAAGAGGAATATCAAACGGCATGTGGCGATAGGAAAAAAATCATTGAGGTATTAATACATAACGATGTCCACAATGGTATTTTGATGCCAACTTTGTTGTATGGGAGTGAAACGTGGACATGAAAAAAAAATAAAGAAAATACGTGAAGTAACAATGTATGACATAATACGGAATGAAGTGATTGTGAATGAATATGGACTTAAGGTTGACGTTTTGAGTAAGATGAAGAAGAACACATTACGTTGGTTTGGCCATCTGGAACGAATGAATGAAGAACTACTTTCAAAACATATATATAATGCAAATTTAAATGGAAGGCGTATGAAAGGAAGATATAAATAGGGAAATGTGAAAAGTTAGATAAATCGTAAAAGTTGTGTAAAAAGGTGTACGTGTATAGAAAAAGCGATGAATATGTTTCGAGAAAAGAAAGTCTACCTGTTAGTACTCTTTACTTACCCGTTTATGGTGATGCCATGATATATCTATGCAGACGAACTCTTCTGCCAAACTGGGACCCTTTTATTTTGTTTAATATTTTTGGGTACCAATGTAAATCGAACTAGCATCCTCCGGTAAGTAGACGTGCGTCATTCCAACAAAACCACGGAGGCCACCACTGAAAGGTGAAGGCTTTACATAAATGACGTAGGGAGGAAAATTGTCAAAAGTTAGGTAATAAAAAAATACAAATTTAATAAGATCATCGATACGGCATACGGAAAGGGGGATTGGAAAAGAGCAAAATGGAAGAATTTCTCTAAAAGAGACATAAAAACCATTCTTAAGATATAATAACTATATAAAAAGTATACATTTCACAATATTTTTGGTACTAGCAATATTGCTTCTGATATTTGGAAAGATATCACTTTTTTTGATGGGATGTCTTCATTGGATCTTTCAAATCTATGTCTGAAAGATGTTCTTTCGGACAGGATGAGAATTTCGAGGTCCATTTCATCTTCATCAAAAACATTTGTTGTTCTGACTCGATCTGATAAGGCGGGGTATTATGACGGGGCTTTCGCCATTTCTGGTCCAGTGACGTTTGCTTGACTATAATGCTTGATATATGTCCGTCGAATGGTCTGCCTGACTAGAATGTTGCTGAATGTGTCACTATCACATCTCTTTTTAATTTTTTATTTTTTTTTATTTTATCTACTTTGCACGGATTTCTCCTGTTACACAAAGAGGGTCTGCTTCTAGCGTTAGCTTATTCGTTAGGAAGAATATCAGCCAGGATTCTTCTCATACTGCTAGTCGGTACCAAGAATATATCAACCGTGTCATTCAGTTGGTTCAATATCTCTATACCACGCGTGACTGAGTGTTTAGCCATGATATTCGTCCTGTAAGTTGGTATGTAGAACAGAGGGTGATTCCTTGCACGGCTATATTTATTGGGTACATATAAACTTAGTGCTTCTAGAATCGCGGGACAGTTCAAGGAACCTTGGAAAACCTTTATTAGGAATATCGCAATGGATTCTTGCCTTCTTGTTTCGAGGCTTCTATAGTTACACACCGTGAGAAGTTCGGCATGGTGATCATATTTTGGGTAATCGCCCTTTGTTCTGTACGATAGATATCTGAGGATTTTTTTTGTATTTGTTCTATATTGTTTTTATATTTGAGCTGATGAGAGAATTTACATATCGGAGAGAATTTACATATCTGATATCGGAGAATTTACAAAGGTTTCTTTGTAGTACGTTTTCTTTTATAAGTGTTTTGTGGGTTCTTTTAACTTAAACATAAATAGCTACCACTTTCATATACTTCAACTCAAATGATATATCCCTACCGGTTTCAAGGTTTTCACCTTAACGTCAGGAGAGTAAAAACAGAGTACCATTATGTTTGAACTAGTATCAACATACACGCTTCTAAAGGTAAAAAATCGGGTTATAGATTGTGGGTTGCGGGAGACAGAAGACAACTTCAACCAACAGTAGTGAGATCTTGAGAATATATGTATTTACCAGATTGTCATCCCAATGTCCTTAGTTGAATAGTTCTACAGCCTCTAATCTGTCCAATAAATTTCCGTTATTATTGTTCCGTTACGATTTATCTCGACAAATTAGACGCTTTAGAAATATCCAAGTCAGCGCATTGGGATAAACATCTGGTAAATACATACGTTCCTAAGATCTCACCGCTGCTTGTCAAAGTTGTATCCTGCCTCCATCCACCCACAATACCTAATCCGAATTTGTATCGTTAGAAGCGTGTACGTCAGTACCAGTTCAAACATATTCAATCTTGTTTGTGCTCCCTTGATGATGAGTTGAAAACCTTAAAACCGGTACCGTAATATATAGTAGAATAAGCAGTAACTAAACAATTTACAACGTATTATTTAAAGTTAAGGTATTAACATTGTGAAGGTTTAAAGACATTGTAATTTGTTTTATCAAACACTGTTTATTCCACTTTTTGTAATGGTATAACCCTACCGGTTTCAAGGCTTTCACCTCATCATCAGGGGAGCACAAACAGCTTTTAACACTAATTTTAATATCTTATTTAACGGGAAAGGCAAAAACAGAATACATAGCAATAGGTGTGTGTATAAACTTTTATGTGCTAACTGTGATAATTTATATACAGGAAAGACAGGGAGATCATTTAAAGAGAGACTTTATAAACATAAATCCACCTTAACAAATCCTCTAATTTATTCTGAAATGGCTAACCATTGTCACCGTGAAAACCATATATTCTCTATCGATGATGCCAAATTCTTACATATCAGTAGTAACGGAAATAAATTTGACAGATTAGAGGCATAAACATGTCATAATCAGTGCATCAAGGTAAACAACTGGCAAACACACATATTCCAAGAATCTCGACGCTGCTCGCTGAGGTTGTCTCCTCCCTTCATTCACCCACAGTTCCCAATCCAAATGTTTACCGTTAGAAGGGTGTATGTCGGTACCAATTCGAAAAGAATTCAGTCTTGTTTGTGCTCCCCTGATGATGAGGCGAACGTCTTGAAAGTAGGGTTTATACCGTTAAAAAAATGTGGAATAAACGGTGTTTGATAACACAAATTACAAAAATTTAAAATATGCAAATCCAGAGATAGTGCGTCCTTGAAAAAACCCTGGTCTTCAATCAACGCTATATATGTAAATTGTTATTTCATTATTAAATCAATTTTGAAACATATGCAAATGCAGGGACGTACAGCACCCGGCGGAAAGTAATACACAACGTTTGTAGAGCGTCGTCTCTGTCGCACGATGCGCTAACAGTAGTCTGGTATTATAGTCACGATGCGGTTAGCGCATCGTGCGACAGAGACGACGCTTTAAAAACGATGTGTATTACTTACCGCCGGGTACTATACTTAATTATCTGCCCCAGTTGCAGTCTTCATATCCTTACGATCAACTTATATGTAATATTTTCAATGTCTCAATAACAGTTAGTTTGATTCCCGAGCTACAACGCCCTTGAGAAGAGTCTGCTCTCTAAATGGTGGCATATAAATTGTTTCTTTTATTACTAAATATGCATTGTTGGAAAATATACGAACTTTCGTTTGTAGCTACGCCTTTATATCTCAACACCAAACTTATTTTATTGTTTGTAATATTTTAATCTGTCATTAAGAGCGTATTTAATTCCCTGGTAAGAGCTTCCTTGAGAAAAGTCTGTTTTACAAAGTAGGCTATATATCTATATTGTCTTTTTATAACTGGGTCGTTTCGAAAATAATGACTGATTTAAATGTAAGGTATTTTTAATCATTCTTAGCTAAGAAGTATTTCTTTATTTGTTTTTGTTTGGAAGGAATCTGCTTTATTTATTGTCAGGCATTTAATTTGCATTACTTGAAACCTTTTGAAATATGATACGATTGAAAAAAGGAAAAATTATGTGTATTATTTTTTGCGTATATTTAAACTTGGACATAATGCAAATTGAACAGGAAGTGATGTTCACAAAATATAGGATGACGGAACCACTTCTGAACAAACGGAGACATACTCGTAAGTCTTAAAAGATAAAAAGGGCTGAAAACGTCCTGTTAATGTTGAAAACGACAAATCGAAAGCTTTGTGAAATGGCACACGGTGCAGGTGGTACTTTAATGTATGTTGATTTAAAGCAATTGAAAATGGTAGGAAAGCTTGATAAATGGGTTTCATATGAACTTAGTGAAAACAAAACAAAAATTCACTTCGAACTGTGCTCTTCGTTGCGTTAGCATAATGATTCATTTTTCAATTGTATTGTTCTAATTCTAAAAATTAAAGAGTTAGATTATGAAACATTGCCTCATTCACCTTACTCACCTGATGTATCGTCAACTTATTTACACTTTTCCAAGCACCTCGATAATTATTTACAGCAAGAAGAATCAATACGAAAAAAACAGCATAAAATGCCTTTAAAGATTTTTTTGCATTCTAATGCACCTGAGTTTTGGTCGTTAATCATAAATAAGGTTGTAATGAGTTGGGAAAAATGTCTTAAATTAAATTGATCTTACTTGGATTGATTACATTTATTAAGTCCAAAGTTATACGAGATTGAATCTATAAGATGAAATCGCTCATTATTTTCGGAACAACGTTATATTATTACGATTAAATAATGACACAACATGACAAGACAAATAAGCCTTATTAAGAAAACCTTAAGGCGTTTTAGAAAGCCTCTTTTACTAGTTAGTGGTCCGATAAAATAATAAAAATAATAAACGAAAGTTAAAGAATCCTTGTGCCAAAAACCATATTTGACCTAATATTAGTCCCACGAAAAAAAGGGGGACTTAATGGTATACAATCAAATCACAGTAATATTGCAATAGAAAAAGAAAGGAGAGAGAAATAAAATCGATAAGAGCAGAAACGAAAAGGAAAAAGATGTTGTGGAGGAAAACAAGGAAATAAAACTATAATTGGTGGGGGTCAAAATGTGTGCTAGGGAGTAACTTAATAAGAGGGCATCGGACGAGACAATCGGATGGAGGAAAATAAAGAGTGAGAGGAAGGAGAAAGAAAAACAAGACATTTATCAGATTTTTCTGTGCGACGATAATTTGTGAAAGTCTTGGGAAAATAACGTGTAGGTATCCCAAAAAGAAAATGGGCCATTTTTTAAAAGAGCTGTCCACTAGCCAATTGCTGTGTGGGAAATAACACTCGGAGATTAGGTGGAAAATAGTTTTTGTTAAGTTAAAAAAACTTTTGTTTAGTAAAAAAATAAACGGTCAAAAATATCGACACAATGTTTTATTTCTGTGTACATGTATCTGTTTATATGTATATATAAAGAAAAAAATATCGACACTATGTGTTATTTCTGTGTACATTTATATGTTTATATGTATACATAAAGAAAAAAATATCGACACTAAGTTTTATTTCTGTGTACATTTATCTGTTTATATGTATACATAAAGAAATCACCATATTTAACGTAAGAAACTGTGGTTTTTTTTTGTTATCGTCGTCTTTTACTATCCATGCAGTGAGACTCTGGCACCAGTTACAAACTAGTGTTAGAGTCACGTCGCCATTGTCATGTTTTAAAAGTAACTGAAAATAATGTAAATTATTACATTCTTAATTTAACTATCCACTGCATCATTGATTCGTTTTTACTTTGATTTGTGAGTGATATCTCACTTTTAATTCTATTTCGTAGGTTATGCATGAAGTTTGCACAAATAAATCATGATTTCGATATTTTTTACGACCACGTAATTTCCTTTACGATATTTTGTCTAGTTGTTTAGAAAGGATTGCTACCTGGCAATAATTTATATAACGAAGTTTTAAATAAATAAATTAACACATATCATCACGGTGTGCCCCTTACTGGACAGGCAAAGAGAACATATCTTCAAACTTAATATACAAAAATATTGAAAAAAATAATATTTTGAATTAGAAAAATGCAATGTATAAGTGAATAATGACAGGTTGAAGCAAGCTGAAGTTCTGATATTTAAGTAGTATTTTCTTGGATGGTGGAAAAGTAAAGAGGTATGTTATATTGAACGGTGTTTATAGATAGGAAACCAAGTCGATGAGGCACTAAAATAACTATACTCGAACCGGACAGTATCAAAATTAGTCAAGATAATAGTCCACAAGAGTATTTTAGTACCAGATTTGATGTATGGGGAGTCTAACGTGGACGTGGAACAAGACTGAAAAGCCGAATAAGTGCTGTTGAAATGCATGTACTTAAAAGAAAACATGGGGTGACTAAGTAATTAAGTGATTAGGGATGATTGTGAACTTAAGGCTGATGTGTTGAGCACTATGACCAAGACCACTCTGAAATGGTTTGGGCACGTGGAACGAATGAATGAAGAAATACTAACAAAACAAATATACAATGTTAAAATGAGTGGAAGGCGTGGTAGAGGAAAACCAAGGAAAGAATGGTTGGCTCAAGTGTACGATATTTTAAAAGAAGGAAACGTAAAAAGTGAGAAGAATCGTAGGAGCTGTATGAGAAAATGTATGGAGGTATGTGTGTTGCAATATAAAATTGTGGCACTCTCTCCTTTCTGCATGCCCCTGTAAGTAGATGACGTGAAGGTATGAATCATTAAAGGCTCCGTGTGTTTTATGCAGTAGTGAGTAAACCTACATGCACGTGTGGAATGTATGAGGAGACCCTCGACCATGTTTTATTTGAGTGTCCTCTGCGCACCGCATACAACCTTCACTCAATTGTAAATGACCCCTGCCCATTCAACATGTCCCACCTATTTGCACTTAATTATCCATTCATTTATATGACATATATAGTCGTATAAGAAGCCAAACGAAGGTCACAGACATAATGGAATGAATACTCAAAAGCCAATGGGAATGGGCAGGACACGTGGCGAGAAGAAAATATAATAGATGGACAAAATGGAACACAGATTGGATACCACGAGAAACAATTATACCGAGGAGAAGATCTCAAAACAGATGGGATAGATCCTTCGTAAAATTCGCAGGCGTGACCTGGCAAAGAGAGGCGAGAGACCGCAAAAAATGGAAATCTTTGAAAAGCTCCTTTACCCAGCGAGTAAATCGAGACACAGAAGAACAATGAAGATTAAAACCAAACAATGAAGATTAAAACCAAATAAACCTAAACCCGAACCCGACGTATTCATAAATCTTTAAAATCTTTATGCTAATTCATTCAAAATTAAGTTAATATTTACACTCTTAACTACTGAGACAACTATTACATGTACTTATCATTCTTTCTTTCCAGCATTTTAATACCACACCAAGTGTACCGTACCTATGGTATATGGTTAAAATCGAAGCATTCCATGCTGAGACAAAATCACTAGGTATCCTCCACCGATGTACGGCAGACAGAAAACGGAGGCAGTCAATACCCTTACATAACAAAACTTGTCGAATGTTACCAATACACAAGATGAACAAATGTCATAGAGGTGCCCTCACTCAGCAGTGGGTAGAAAAAGGGCAGATGAAGATAAAGATCTGAATTTACTATCCAAAACTTATTAAAGATACTACTACAGTAGTTTATTTCATATTCTCGTACTGCCTCATTTTCTTCATATTATTTTTGGCACAACCCTTTAGAGGATGCAATGCCTAGTTAATTATAATAATTGTATGGAAACCAATTTTTAGCCAATGATCATATATAGAATCAGTTACAAACCAATATAAGACTCGTTCTATCCTTGGCATGCTTTAAGAAGCGACTGATAAAACTCTGTTTTAGTCAGTAAAATAACGTACTTCATTCCCGATGTTTCTTTTCCTTTCCTGTTCACCGTTCCTTCCTTTTCTTTTGATCGATGATATCTCACTTTATATGAAAAAGAATGTTCGTGTGATTGTCCGTTTTTGTGGGGTTCGTGGGCATATGCTCACGTATGTATGTGTTCATGGATTTCATGGGTATGGATAGTCATTTTAATTATTTATGCAACCATGTAACTTACTTCATTTAATTTTGTCTGGTTGGTTGGAAGAGATTGCCGCCTGGCAATAAACCCGCCAGATTGTAGTGACAATAAAAGTGTTAAATAAAATAAATAAATATTTATGTAACAAAGCTTTGAGAAGGAGGGATGCAGAAATTAACGTCGGTCATAATTCTTGATACGAGAATGCTTTCGGAGTAATAACCTAACAATACAACTGCGAATATATATTTAGAACAAGCGCCATTTGTTTTAAATACCATACATGTTGTTTATCGAGATTTATTATTCAAATAACTTTTGTTTCATGTTTTGTAAACAAATTGTTCGTCATAGAAGACGTAGAAATACTCGTGTATTTGTAACAAACATAACGGTAACCATAAAGATATTTTTTTTTATATTGTTCATTATTTATTTAACTGTTTGTTTTAGGAATTTATCTGATATTACAATGATATTCTTACAATAACACTCGTCCTTCATTTTGCGAAATAACTTACACATATAAACAGTCGAACTTGGTTAGTACGAGCACGGATATAAAGAGATCACTGATAAAATAAGCAAAACTCTATAATCATTTTGATTTATACGTTTTCCCTTACTACCGCTCACTGTTACGAGTATAACAAGCATAATATAGGTACGTAAGGACACGGAGCAAATTTTGGAAATTATTCTTATTAGCTTGGGTGGCTGAAAAATTGCCACATCATTGTGTATTATCAGTTTTTTTATTTATTATTAGTATCTTTAATCGCGGAGATACAACCTCTCGGCCCACTCTTCGTAGAGGCATGGCGTGACTATTATTTTTGTTACATTGCGTATTATGTATGTTAAAATGTATTTGTTTAGAAAGGCATATTTAGTCTTGATCCACCCTGTCATGTAGATCATGACAGCATCGTGACTCTAATGAAATCCTCTGACGACCCCTCTCCATCCATCCATGCACTCCGCGGCATAGAGGACAGTTCTTAAGGGTAGTTCAGTTGCGTCTCTTAGTCAGTCCAACACATTGAGATACTTTCTCTTGTGCGTCGTCCTTCCACGCATCCAGTAAACACAAACCTCTCCAAACTGTCTCTTTGACCACGAGTAATACGCCCAAAGAATTGGCGGATTCGTCAATATTCTGTCAGGGATTCTCAATTCGTTGAGAAAAGAGGCGTTAGTTAGCCTTGCTGCCCATGGAATTTGTAACATCTTTCTCCAGCACCCCATTTTAAATGCATCTATTCCACAATATCATATGTCTCTTGCTTGCTTACAGAGTCCAAGTGTCCGCGTCTTACGTGAATATTGCGATAACGAGACACCTAACTAGGCAAGTTTTTGTCGTGATGTTGATAGTTCCACTCTTCCATATCTTTCCCAGTTATGACATCGCACTTTTTGACATTCAAGTTCTTCTTTTCACCTCAGCCTCGCATCCCGCATTGTTAGTAAAACTGGAGTCTAAATAAATAAAGTCAGTTACTATAATAAGTACTAAACTATGATTCACATTATTTGGTGGCAGTGTGTTACTGTGGTATATTATCATAAGCTTGGTTTGAAACTTATTATCATACTGCGCACCTCATTTTATTTAGTAAAAAAAATAGTGAGACATCTGTCATACATCAAAACTTAGGAACAAAAATTCGTTCTTAAAACTTTTTCAGAAGATTTTTATAACAGTTTTTTTTTGCAGCATTAGATAATTTACTTCAATTACGTGATTATTCACATGTAACGAATTGTAATATATGTATAATTTTGCAATGTTTGTGTAACATTACGTTGAGAATGTTGGATACATCAGTCATAATTTTACAATGTTTGTGTAACATTACGTTGAGAATGTTGGATACATCAGTCATAATTTTACAATGTTTGTGTAAAATTACATTGAGAATGTTGGATATATCAGTCATGATTTTACAATGTTTGTGTAACATTAAGTTGAGAATGTTAAATACATCAGTCATAATTTTACAATGTTTGTGTAACATTACATTGAGAATGTTGGATACATCAGTCATAATTTTACAATGTTTGTGTAACATTACGTTGAGAATGTTGGATACATCAGTCATAATTTTACAATGTTTGTGTAACATTACGTTGAGAATGTTAGATACATCAGTCATAATTTTACAATGTTTGTGTAACATTACGTTGAGAATGTTGGATACATCAGTCATAATTTTTCCCAACCAAAAACGGGAACACTTTTGAAATAATGAACAGTAGCTGTGTATATTTACGAAAATATATTTCAAAGAAGCGCCTTTTGTTTTAGCTCTATTTTGCTCTTTGAGATTTATTCTTCAATTAACTTTTGTATTATTTCCCCGCTTTGTGGAATGGGGAAACGTATTGTTTGTAAGATAATATGTAGCTATACTTATGTATAAGTAACAAAAGATATCTATAAACGTATAAATAACTTAGTCAAGTGTTTCATTACTTATTTTATTGCTTGCTTTAGGAATGTATAATATATATATCTGATGTTACCCAAATTTATCGGAAACCTCTTAAATTTCCTTCGAAGTACACAAAAAAAAAGTGAAATCGAAAAACAGATGTCACCCCAATTGCATATGACTATCGATAGTTATTAAGAGGGTTCCGATTTGTAATGACAGATGTCACACAATTTTTTTTTGTAAATAAAATAAAGCACACGCTGTAATAATACAACTACAAAATTTAAATAACATGTTTTCATCCACTTCCTTATGAAGTGTTGAATAAATATAAGTCGAAAATGAAGATTTTATCGGTTTGATATTCAGCTGTGAGTTGATATGTTGAGGCGGTATTATTGTGTTTAATGCGGTCTTTTTATTTTCAAGTTGATATCAATGACGTTAATACGCGAAGTAAGTAGTTAACTCCGTGAATATGTTATACACGTATACAAATATCGTTTTATGACAAAACGGTTTTAAGTCAATAAACGATATAAATAAAATTAAACCGTGCAAGCTACGAATTAATCATGTTATTACATAATAATAACAATAGTCTTTCGTTTTGTGAAATGAATAAACTACATTCATATCATCATGTCATTTCTCTTTTGGGTAGGAAAAGAGAAAATATATCTGCATCGGACGTATGCGTCACCTAAAACATATGATTTATTTGTATTCTTGTTTTGTTTAACATCGGTATTTTTTATGCATAATTTTATGTTTGTTGAGTTCCGCGCTGTGTCACGATCGTAACTGAAATGTTCCTTATGCATGCCCATCGCGCGAGACAGTATCAAAAGTCGGCCGGCCCATGCATGCGATAACTTGCGAGAAATGTGATATCTCGCAAGTCATGACGGCATGCACGGGCGAAAACAGACGCTTGCGATGAGTGATTGGTCGCACATAAGGAGCCCCAAACGTAAAAAATACATTATGTGCGATATTGGATCTTTTAGATTTCACGATACTCGCTTGCGGGTATAGAGATCGGGGAAAACCCATTCAGTGTTTTACGTGTGCTGTGTGCCGCTGGGCATACTGCGCTAACGTGCGCGCCGAGAGGCGGGCCTTAAGGCCGTTACTTGTAATCATTCAGTGATTATAAATCATTTTAATAGTGAGTGCGAATCGAACGCTAATTGTGAACAGTGCGAGTGCCGTGAGTGCGGGTGTTTTGTGTGCGGGCTGCGCGTGGACGCTAAGATGCAGAGCGGGATCGTGTGCGATCTTGTTGACGGTGTTCTTGTGCCGCGGACTCCATTGGGGACCGTGGCGCAGAAATGGGAAACTTCGCGGGCACCTGCCAAAAGACGGCAGGTTGCCGGACCCGATGACGTGGTCCAGTCGAATAAATACGCTTGCCTCCGGGAGGTAACGGAAGAGCCACCCTGCGTAGCGCGCGGGGCACACTCTAAATCTAAAATACCGCCGGTGGTTATCACTCTCGGCGAGTTAACCCACGGAAATCTTATTGGCCTGATCCGTGAAAACGCGAAAGGCCAATTCGAGGTGAAGTACACCGGGAAGGGGACCGCGAAAATCACGGTCCACTCCGTCGAGGATCACGATGCCCTCGTAAAGGGACTCGACGATAAGGAAAAAGATTTCCACACGTTCACCAAGGTGGATGAGAAGACCAAAAGGTCAGTAATCCGGGGACTACCAGATATCCCTACGGAAGAGATCGCCGCCGATCTCGCCGTGCAGGGATTCCCTGCGCAAAAGGTCGTCAAAATGACGACCAAGACAGGCGCGCCCATGTACCTTGCCCATTTTGGAAAGGTAACTGATATGGGTAAACTTAAGGCGACTCTGAGGTTCCTCTGCTACTGCAGAGTGACCCTCGTCAAATACCGACCCAAGAAAGGTCTCGGTACGCAGTGCTTCCGGTGCCAGTCACTGGGGCACGCTTCATCAAACTGTCACCATCGAGCCCGATGCGTCAAGTGCACCGAGTTCCACCTGACAGCCGAGTGTCCCAAGACAAAGGAGACGCCGGCTACTTGCGCCAACTGCGGTGGTAACCACCCCGCAAACTACTCGAAGTGGCCTACAAGGCAAGCATACGCGGAATCAATCGCCCGCCGGATGGCACCACGTGTGACACCGGGTCGCTCATGGAGCGGCGTCGTGACGGGCGCGGGGAAGACGCTTCCCACCCAAATTAATCAGGCCGCCGCGCGGAACGCCCGCGCTTCGCAGCCTATTGCTGGCGCAAACGCTCACGAAGCCGCGCAATACGCGAATATCCAACATCCAAACGCGCAGAGTGAAAACTACGCCCACCCGAGAGATCCAAGGAACGGCCGCCGACCACCGCTGCTGCCGACTCCTGAACCCGCTGGACCGCACCGCATGGGCGGCGAGATGGCTGAGCTGACCCAGATCGTCCGTCTGCTCATGCAGATGGGGCCGAGGCTGGCACAATGCAGGGACAAAATCGGGAAGGCGCTTCTCATCGTCGAACTGATGGACCAACTCAATGGCTAGAATGGGGGCCCCGACCAGCGCGTCATCCTCCCGCGGGAAAATCAGAGCCCTCACCTGGAACGCCAGAGGACTCTACAGCAAGGCAGACGAACTCACGCTTCTGATCGGTGAGAAAAACATTGACATATTATTCATTACAGAAACTTGGCTTAAACAAAACAAACACCTGAGAATACCCGGCTACTCCCTGTACCGAAATGATCGCGTTACCGGGGGAGGAGGCACGGCGATCCTCATTAGAGACACTATACCACATACACTCTTATCGGATCCCATCTGGATCGCTCTGAAAGCGACTGCGGTCAGACTAGAAACTGACGGCAATCCGATAATACTCATAGCAGCATATTGCAGGCCGCAAACTAAGCTTGAAACTCGGGATTTAGGGAAGGCATTCGCGATGGGGCCGCGGGTCATACTGGCTGGCGACCTCAACGCGAAGCACTCCTCGTGGAGCCAGGGTTGTGAGAATAGAAACGGAAAAACACTCTTCAATCACATAGAATCGACCCACCACACGTTACACCACCCCGACAAGCCTACTCGATACGGAGCGAGGGGGCAAAGACCGTCCACCCTCGACCTGGTGATCGAAAAGGGTCACGTGGGGGTTGCCGGAATGGAAGTGATAAATGCACTCTCATCGGACCACCTTCCGGTGTACTTCACCATAGGGGAGCGCGTCACCTGCCCCCCGAGGACGGTGTACGACTACCAGGGTGCGGACTGGGCGGCCTACAAGACGCACATAAACACACAGTTATACTTAACATCATCCACTTTTAAGTCGCCGGAGGAAATAGATGACGCGGTAAACACACTAACGCACATCATAGAAGAAGCTCGTGATACCTACATACCACTGAAAAATGTCACTCCACACCGTGCCAAACTTCCGCCGGAAATCATCACACTCATCCAAATAAAGAACAGGCTTCAGAAACACTACAGAGGTACACGCCACCCCGTAGATAAAGTAGCGTTAAACTCACTGCGGAACGAAATCAAAAAACACATTAGAGAACACAAAAACGCCTCTTGGGACACAAAATTAAAAGACATCAAGCCAGGGGAAGACACACTTTGGAAGATCGCAAAGGGAATAAGGAAGCGACACGAAGACATACCACCTCTACTCACCCCCACTCATACTGCTACATCACACGTAGAAAAGGCAAACGCGCTAGCAGACGCATACGAGCACACTTATACGTTAACATCGCACTTCCGGGACTCAGACACAGACCGCACAGTACAAGAATCACTCGACGAATTCAACACTCGTTCCGCAGACATCGCACGTCAAGAATACACGCTCACTACACCGGCGGAAGTCCAAAAAATCATTAAAGCCCTCAAAAATAATAAAGCACCAGGACTAGACCATTTACACAATACACTTATTAAACACATTCCGACACGCGCAATCATACAATTAGCTAAAATATTTAACGCGTGCCTACACACCGGTCATTTCCCATCTAGGTGGAAAATGGCCGTAATAGTACCGATACACAAGCCGAACAAGGACAAAAGCAACCCATCCAGTTACAGACCCATAAGCCTCCTCCCGGTTCTTGGAAAAGTCCTGGAGAAGGTGATACTGAACAGGTACACTCCATATCATACCCAGCACAATACTCTACAGCACGAGCAATTCGGCTTTAGAACACAGCACTCCACCGTTCACCAACTAACCCGTGTGGTCGAGGACGTGTCGATGGGCTTCAATATGAATTATTACACGGGTATGGTCCTGCTGGACCTGGAGAAGGCCTTCGACACGGTCTGGCACGACGGCTTAATACACAAAATGATTGAGACGGGCACACCGTCTTACATCATACAGATTCTACGCTCCTACCTATCCGAGCGACAATTTGTCGTTCGGGTGAGCGGGGGGCTCTCCACCCCCAGAAATATCCCAATGGGAGTGCCCCAGGGCAGCCTGATCGGACCGCACCTGTTCACTCTATACACACACGATATTCCGGTACCGGAAAATTGCTCCGTCGCCCTCTTCGCGGACGACGCAGCTTGTTACGCACGCTCCTCACACCCCATCAGGGCGAGTGAATACCTCCAGAGGGCCTTGGATACCTTGGCAAAATATTATCGGAAGTGGCGCCTAAAGATCAACGACGGCAAGACAGAGGCGGTCATGTTCGCAAAACGGAGGGTGGGCAGCCTCCCCCTCTTGAGGATGGGAAACAGCGCTGTGGAATGGCGTAAGTCGGTTAAATACCTCGGGGTCCATATGGACTCCAAACTTTCGTGGAGGCTCCACACCGGTGAAGCCAGAAAGAAAGCAGTCGCAGCCTTCGCAGCGCTGAGACCCATCTTCAGCCGAAATTCCTTCTTATCTCGGAAAAACAAACTACTGGTGTACAAACTCATAGTGCGTCCGGTAATAACATACGCGGCACCCGTCTGGGGCAGCATTCCAGATTATATTTACAACACGCTCCAGACGGCACAGAACAAAGCACTTAAAATCATCTATAAGACAAAGCCGGGCGCAAATCTTAAGAAACTACACCAGAGAACAAAAGAGGACTCCATTAAGGAGTACTGCCACAAAATGACACTGGACTTCTACAGTAAAATATATCTAAATTCGCACTCAAACCCGCTCATCGCAAAACTCGGGCGTCATAAGAGACTGGATGAACTACCTTTCAGATACAAACACAGACTCCCAAACCACATCATTCTCAGCCGATCGGAAGCGGAGAGAGATCTCGAACATGACGAGGGCCAGGGAGGACAAGCGTAACGGGGCCTTTATCACTAGCACTGGTATATACTCTTATCCGCTAAATGTATAAAGTCACAGACAACTCGATACTGCCCAGCGTTTTAACATTGCAGATCCAGAGGAGCGGCCGGGACACGACACGCCACCAGGACCGATGGGCGGTACGCGGCTGAAGGAGAAAATTAAGAGGGGCGAACCATCGCCTTGGACATCAAGTTACATTATACACACTACAACACTCACACTCCACTAACAAGCCGAATGTGTTAATATCACAGAACGGTAGAGCCCAGAGGTCCTCTGAAGCTCGACTTCCCTCGGTGAGTTTTCTGCGGTTTTCTCACCGAATATGTCTTCAATACATATGCAAATGCGGGGAAGCTCCAATCATATAGGCCGCAGCCGATACCTTCCCATCCCCACACTCTACACCTACACTTGATCTTATAAATATATGTAATTATTCTCCTTAAAGGTCTAGCAGGGTGGTACAGGGTGGTGGTACAGGGTGGCTACTCTTACTCTTATTCACTTCGACAGTCTACAAAGTAAACTAATCTACAAAGGTAATGATAAGGAGCAAAGAAAGCTCAGCTAAAACTTAGAAGAAAGCGAGAAATCAGAATCGGAATCGGAATCAAATGCTCTTCGAGCCAAAAATAAAATGAGATTATCACACAAATACTTAATATAAGTATACACATATAAATAACACTGCACACACATATGACACAACAGTGGAAAAGGTATTCCCTCAAATCACTGACAAATGATCGATGACGCAGTTAAATGCGCACGTTTAAAAATTTAGTAAAAGAAAAAGAACTCGTTCAAGAAAAAAAAAGAAAAAAATACATTATCAGTTCACTCCAGTCTACTACCTTTTACTTGCGACCATGTACTACCTGCTAAAGAGGAATCTCTTCACCCTACTACTTTCACCGGAAAGCATCAAATGAGCTGAATTATCCGAGCATTGGGCAGCAGCCCTCCGCCTATTTCTACAGTCCTTTGTACCGGTGCCGTAAAATACCTATGTTTTTTCAATACATATCAATCTCGTCTCATTAAAATGCATACATTTTGTCATTCACTCATACATTTGAACAGTATTCTCTTCTCCTTTTTGTCATTCTCTCAACTCTAACATAAGACACTTGATCACTTGATTTTGTTGAAGGACTATAAGTTGTTTTTTTAATGTATTTTTTTTTTTCAATATATCTAAATTAGTATTGTGAACACATTGAAAGGCGTAGCAGTGATCGAGCCTTTACACTTAGAACCTCTGTCGTAGGCACAAAACCCCCGGTTCGTAATTAAATAATTTGGCAACACTACCATTCGACTCATGCAAGTATTGTTACCGGGCGAACTCTTCAAGCAGACTGGCATCCTTTATTTGGTACCATCGTAAATCAAACTCTATAACCTCGTGTAGATTTAAACCCTAGGCTACAGAGATTGTCAGTTCTGAAACGATATAATAAACTTTGAATTCGTCTGTGGCACGGTCAAATCGTCTGGTCAATAATATTAAAAAATATTTGAAATGGCATTGTTAAGTTAGGATGCATAAAAACCAGGCTGAACTTTTAGACAAAAACACTATTACAGAAGACAATATTATCCCCCAGACACGCTCTTAAACATATATGTATATAATACACGTCGAAAAGTATCATTTAATTTTGAAGTATCATGACCATTTTTGATATTTAATAAAATTAATATTCCTGAGTTTATATTTTGATTAAAAAACGAATAATAAAAAAATAACGCTTTTTTATGTTTTTCCCCTTTTTTTAGATCTCGTAGATTTTGATTTATTTTATTTATCTGGTTTTATTAAAGCCATAAAACCTGACAGAATGAAACAATTTAAATTTATATCCATAAATGATTTTGTGGCCATCATAAAATCCAAAGTGGATTCACATTCCCAATGGCAACTATAAATATTTCTGAATAATTTATCTTTTGTCTTATAACTGGTCCTTTGACCGAAAATATTTCATACGAATTTTCCGATAGCACAAAGGAGTAAACCGAAAAAAATGTTTTTGAGATCTCAAAAAGTTTGACATGCCCGAGTACATGTAA